>OZ030015.1:46489956-46937456 GCA_964023405.1 Apodemus agrarius | reverse complement strand
AAAGAATAGAGGGAAAAATCCTCAGAAGAATCTCATGAAAATGGGATCAGAGGGGGAAATACTCAACTGGATAAAGACTGCCTAAAACCTCCCACCCCAAAGCTAACATTAACCTAAAGATGAACTGCATTCAGCCTGGGATCAGGGACAAGACAAAGGAACCCACCCAGTCCAGCCAGGGCAAGAAAGCAAGATAAGAATATAAAAGGCAAATCGATCAGAAAGGGGCAGATTAAAAATGCCCCATTGGCTGATGATCCCTTACATGAAAATTACAAAGGATCTAAGGCAGACAAAAGGCTCCTAGAACTAATAAGCTTACCAAAGTTAAAGATACAGACGTGAAAAGCAACTGCATTTCACTGCACTAGCGATGCCACACTATTACCGAAAATACTATACCAATGTCAGTTCTCCAAAAATAAAAATAGAAATATTGGGCCAGGTGGTGGTGGCGCACACCTTTAATCCCAGCACTTGGGAGGCAGAGGCAGGCGGATTTCTGAGTTCGAGGCCAGCCAGGTCTACAGAGTGAGTTCCAGGACAGCCAGGACTATACAGAGGAACCCTGTCTCAAAAAAAAAAAAAAAAAGAAAAGAAAAGAAATATTGATAAGGTTTACATATAAATCTTTTCTTTATTTTCTTTCCCTTCCTCCGCTGTAAATCTAACCAAGTATATGTTTAAAATATTTAATACATTTACTTATTTGTGTGTATTTGTGTGTGTGTATTTATTTGTGTGAATGTGTATGTGTATTTGTGTGTATGTATTTTATGTATGTGTGTGTATTTTGTGTGTGTCTGTGTGTGTATGTGTATTTCTCTCTCTCTCTCTCTCTCTCTCTCTCTCTCTCTCTCTCTCTCTGTGTGTGTGTGTGTGTGTGTGTGTGTGATTATGCTCATCTATGGAGACCGGAGGCAATTTGCATGAGTCGGTTATTTTCTTCTTCCATATGGGTTCCAGGGATTGAGCTCATGTTACCAGGCTTGGCAGCATATACCTTTACCCACTGAGCCATTTTGCTAGCTGTACTGGATGGTTTTGTGTGTCAACTTGACACAGGCTGAAGTTATCACAGAGAAAGAAGCTTCAGTTCGGGAAGTGCCTCCATGAGATCCAACTGTGGGCATTTTCTCAATTATTGATCGGGGGGGGGGTCCCTTGTGGGTGGTGCCATCTCTGGGCTAATAGTCTTGGGTTCTATAAGAGAGCAGGCTAAGCAAGCCAGGGAAAGCAAGCCAGTAAGAAACATCCCTCCATGGCCTCTGCATCAGCTCCTGCTTCCTAACCTGCTTGAGTCCCAGTCCTGACCTCCTTTGGTGATAAACAGCAATTTGGAACTGTAAGATGAATAAACCCTTTTCTTCCCCCAACTTGCTTCTTAGTCATGATGTTTGTGCAGGAATAGAAACCCTGACTAAGACACTAGCCTAAGTAAGGATTTGTACACTGAAAAGTATAAAATGTTAATGAAAAAATTAAAGATAGTAAAAAGATGTCAAGGCTTCATAAGCTGACATAGAGGCCAAGGCAAGTCCTATCAGGTCTCAGGTGATTTTTTTTTTTTTTTTTTTTGGAGGCACAAATAAAAACTATTCTAAAACAACTTTGGGAAAGAAACAAGGAAAGAGAATGAGTCTTCCTGATCATCAGAGGTGTGATGGTGCTGACATAATGAACACCATGAGAAGTAAAGACAGAACAGAAAAAAAAAAAAACAGTTACTAAATAGGAAACTCAGAATAATCCTATACACTCAGCTGATCACTGAGGAAAAGTAGCTCTGTTTCAGCAAATGGAGACTTAGCTATTCACTAGTCAGAGTGAGGAACCATTGACCCCCATCTCAGAACCTACACAAAATTAGCTTAAAACAGATCACACACATAACCCAAAGGTAGACATATGACATGTTTAGGAAAATGTACAAGAGAAAATCTTAATGGTCTACGGAAAGGAAAAGTGTTTTTAAAATTCAACAACAAAACCACAATCTGTAGAAGTAAAAATAATTAGTAACAGATCTTACCAAAATGATAAAAGTTTGCTCTGTGTGCCAGGCCTGGTGGTTCTGGCCTGTGATCCCAGCTACTTGGGAAGCTGAATCAGGATCCCAAGATCAATACCTGTCTGAGCTATACCGTGAGTTCAAGGCCAGCCTGGGCAACTTAGTGAGACCCTGTTTCAAAATAAAAGGTGAAAAGAGGGCCAGGGCTATTGCTGCGTGGAGGAAGTGCTTCACGCTCACACCGGAGCCTGGAGAAAGTCCACAGAACTATAAAAAGACTATTATGAAAACAAAGCAGAGGCTCGGCGACCACATTTGCAAGCCACACATTCAGCAAAGAACTAGCACCTAAGGAGCACTAGTTCCACAGGACTGAGTATCCAAAGGACTCAAAAGAACCCAGCAGAAAAAAAATCATATTATCCAGCCAGATAGTGAACAAGACCTGAGCAAATGCTTCACTGAAGAAGAAACACAGGTGATAGAACATGAAAAGATAAGACATCATTAGCTGATTGCGGATTGCTAAGTAAGATCAATGGGATTCCCCTCCTAAGGGCTAAGATAAAAGCTAGTGAGGATCAGGGCTGGAGGGATGGTTAGGCGGTTCAGAGCACTGTTGCTCTTGCACAGGAATGGGGATCCGTTCCCAGCAGCCACATGGTGGCTTACCACCTATAACTCCAGTTCCAGGAAATCCAATTATCCGTTTTTTTCTGATCTCTCTGGGTATGTGGTACACATAATACACTCCTACATATGCATAAATTAAAAGCACAATGAACCAATCTCTTGTTTTAAGGCGGTAGTGAAGACCCTGGCTGCCGACAAGGATGTGCAAAGGTTAGGCCATCTACACAGTGCTGGGATGCAGAGGAAGAGAGCAGCTGGGGGCGGGGTGCACACTGCCCACTGCCCACAATTCCTTAACTATACGAAACAGGACTCCAAAATCAGTAATTGCACTCCTGGACATCTTTTCCACATAAATTCTCCTGCAAAATGTTCACCCAAGGGCTGGGACTCAAATTCCATGGCAGAACACCTGCTGAGCATGCACAGGGCTCGTATTAGTTCTCCAGCACCAATGAGACTCTCCCCCACCCCCACAGAAACCTATACATAAGCCTAATTCAACACAGCAAAAGCCTGCAAACAACCCAACGGACGATCACAGAAACCCTGGTGCATTCACAGTACAAAAAACTATGAAGTAACCGATGAACAATGTCTAATACACTGAATGGCCTGGATGCGTGTCTGAGGATTATGCAAAGTGGAAAAGGCCAGTCCCAAAGGCTTACATGACTCCATTCACAAAACATCTTTGAAACAACATAATTACAGAAACAGAGAACAAAATGGTAATAGACAGAGGAGCGGAAGGTGTGACTGTCAAGGGTCATATGAGGAATCCTTGTGTTAGTGGAAATGTTCTGTGACTTCATTATATCAGGGTCAAGGCCTTGGTTATGAAGTGTTCTATCATTTTGTAAAATGTTAACATCAGGGGAAAATGGTAACGGACACAGGGATCTACACAAATGACCAGTTATAACTACCTATGGATCTATAATCATAGAAGAGAAAGCATAACACATTTAACTAGGTAACACATGGAATAAATTTTTCCTAAATTTAAAAACGTATGAAATACATTTCAATGTTCACATCCATTTTACATTTTTACTTTAAAAAATATTTTGGAAACCAGAAAGGGTCACACATTGCAGAGTGATAGAAATGAGCACACACTAAAGTAAAATTCAGAGGGAAAGCTTAGAACCAAAGGTTTGGCCCATAAAATTCACCCTACAGATGGATCTCCATGAGTTAGAGGTCAGCCAATTCTATGTGGAAAATTCTAGACAGCCAAGGCTACATAGCAAGTTCCAGCCAGTACTACACAGGGAGTTCCAAGCCAGCCAAGGCTACATGTCCAAAAAAAGTGTTTTTTAAATAAATAAATAAATAAATAAATAAATAAATAAATAAAACATGCTCTCTACTGATTACAAACAATGAAAACGAGCTAGAAAATTATTTCCATCAGGTCTACAGCCTACTACTAGGTCATCTGAAATCCCTTAACCATGGTCCATTTCACTAGAACATTTAATTACTGATCAGAACATTACAAATAAAGTAAGCTGGCAAGGGCTAGAGTTTGCCACACCTCAGCCCTGTCCCGTTTCCCTGAGGGAGAGAAACTATTTTTAATGACCAAGACAACATTCTAATTGTTCTACATAGAGACACAGGACCAGCTTTGCAGACCACGATTATCCCGAATCACCTCACAATGGAACATGGAACCATCCTTCCCTCAGAGGAAGTTGCCTGCTCTTGGCGGTTTCAGAAAGCCCTCCTCCAGCTCTGCTCAGTGAGGCTCGCTGGCTGTCATCAGTCAGGCTCATGTGCAGCAGTTTCTTCTGACAGAGTCTACAGAGTACGTAGGCATTCCCTTCTAAGGGAGCCAGGGGCCTGCTCATTCACAATGCTATGTCATTAGGATCTGGCTTCCTATTCTTTCTCTTCCATAGTCCAGGAAAGGCATTAGATTAATTTTTTCAGTCATATGTATAGACTCATAAATTTCACTTTAGGACATTAAAGGACACTTTTACAAAATGTCCACCATGCAGAAAGAAACTGGGCTACAGGGTGAGACCTCTGTATGAGGCATCTGCAAAGAGTCCAGGATTCCTTTGCTTTTGACTATACTTCATGGAGGACTGTTGTGATGGTTTGAATATGCTTGGCCCAGGGAATGGCACTATTAGGAGGTGGGGTCTTTTCGGAGGAGATGTGGCCTTGTTGGAGGAAGTATGTCACTGTGGGGGTGGGCTTTGAGAGACTTTCTTCCTAGCTGCCTGGAAGCCAGTCTTCTTTTGTTTGCCTTCAGAACAAGTTGCCTTGGTCATGGTGTCTCTTCACAGCAATGGAAACCCTAGCTAAGACAACCAAGCATGGGGAATGGCCAAATCTGGCTAATAACAATAAAAGTGAGGGTCTGTGAACACCCTGAGTGGCCACTCCCTCTTTAAGATTAAGGAAGGATAGCCTGCCACAGGCTACAAGTGGGCTAGACCTTGAGGACATATGTCAAGGTGACTCACAGAAGGATAGGCATAGCATGACCTCAGGAATGCTAGAATAGCTTACTCATAGGGACAGAAGATAGACTAGTGGGTTAGGTATTATGGGAGGAGACCAAGAGTTGCAACTCAATGTCTAACAATGTCAGTGAAGCCATGGTAGCAGGAGCTTGAGAAGCCTGCCAATCTCATTGCATCTGCAGACAGGAAGCAGAATCCTGAACTGTAGAAATATCTCAGCGGTTAGGAATGCTTGCCCCACAATCCTGAGGACTACAGTTTGGATCCTAGCACACCATTAGCAAGCCAGGCACCCCACCCATGCCTGTACCCCAGCTCCAAGTGGGGCAAGTTCAGGAAGATGCTGAGGATTGTTGGGTTCCACACCGTTATGATCTAAGCATGCCCCAGGGACCCAGCAACAGCAGGATGCATCATCAGTAGCATCATGACTAGTGACACCTTCCTAGTGTCGCTGCAAGCCTCATAGCCTTCCCCTGCACACCAGCCACATCCCCTTATAAAAGGCCACTGCCTCCTCTCTTCACTGTCTTCTTCTCTCCACCCTTGCCCAGAGGCAGCCCCTGTACACCCCTTGCCAATAAACCTCCCACGTAAGATATGTCCCATGGTGTGACTTGGTGGTGTCCATTGCTTAGATCATAGCACAGGCTAGTCCAGGGAGAGACCCTGCTTTAAAAGAATAGGGAGAGAGTGACAGAAAAAGAACACCTGATGACCTTCTTCTGTCCACCACACACACACATGCATACGCACACAGGCACAAACACTCCAGAGATTAAATAGACAGAGACAGATTAAATAAATAAATCTTTTATAAAAAGCAATAAAAAGAAGCAGAGAGTGTTTAATTCTTGTATTCAGTGGTTTTCCCCTTTTCAAGCAGACCAGAACCAGAGCCCAGGAACAGTACCGCCCACTCTTAGGGTGAGTCTTCCCACCTCGGTTAGCCGGTTAGCCGGATCAGGATACTCACTAACCGCCTAGAGGTAAACCTAAGAAAGCCTCAAGGGTGTGTCTTGTCTCCTAGGTGATTTTTGATCCAGTCACAAGAATTCTAGATCCTGTTAAATGTTCTTTTCATAATTTGAAGACACATTAAGCGTAGAAAAAATAATTTGAATTTGAAATGAGTCTTTTTATTACAAAAGCATACTCATGATTAAGTGGTCTTTCTGGCGTGTGAAAACAACGAACTCATTCTTAACACTGCTATCTTGCAGACTTCCCAGATGGACTCTGACCCTTGACCTGCCCCACCCTCTTGCTCGATCCTACACCAGAGCTTCTCGGAGCTCAGAATGAACTCACTCTGAGGGCATGTCCTCCAGCTGAGCTCGTATCTGAGCTGAGGTCTGTGCAACTCTCCCACCACCTTTCCCACAGCAGCTGAGGCACGGGTGGCCTGCGATCTTCCTCTGTCCCACCCTCTCTTCTGGCCGCTAAGGGGATAGATTTCTTCCTTTTCCACATTCCGGTAGCAGGGCCTGGTTCCTCTTCTTCCTGTTATCCAAGGCTGACCTCAGCCAAACTCTTGACTGCTGACAACACCCCGGCCTCAGGCCCTGTTCCTGTGGGGGTATTCCAGGGTCTGGCTTCCCACCCCATCCTATTGTCTGTCACCCCCAACACCACCACCACCACCATTTTTTCTACAAGGGCTCCCACAAGCCACCACGCCCTAGTTTCCTCTAAGCCTCTGTGGCTTGGTCCCAGCATTTCCTGGATGTGGATGGAGATCGTTGGCTCTTTTCTGTCTTCCTGATCTGTCTTCTGGTCTGAGGGATGAGATGGCACTGCCTCATAGGACTGCAGTAAAGAAAAAACGGAGGTAGCCGGGCGTGGTGGCGCATGCCTGTAATCCCAGCACTTGGGAGGCAGAGGCAGGCGGATTTCTGAGTTGGAGGCCAGCCAGGTCTACAGAGTGAGTTCCAGGACAGCCAGGACTACACAGAGAAACCCTGTCTCGAAAAAACAACAAAAAATAAAACCCCCCAAAACAAGAAAAAATGAAGGTAGTACACAGTAAGCAGTGTCAGCATGGGAAATAACAGATCTACAACAGAGGGAAAAATGGGGGTCCTGCCCTGCAGTGAAGCCTGCAGCAGGAAGAAGTCCAGGATCAGGCTCTGGCTCTTAGTCTGGGGGAGCTATTCAGTGTGCCTGAGTCTCTTTTCATTCCTGAGTATACTACCTACTATGGGGAAGGAGCCAGCACCTAGCTGTAGCACAGGCTAGTCCTCTCCTCTGTTAGCAAGGACAGGCATCACAGGTCAGAGCCTGTTTACTACAGAATGATGGGCATGTGTCCTATGAAGCCACGGATACCTTCTTGGACACAGCCTTAAAAAATAAAAAGTATGTAGCCCTTGCTGGCTGGCCCTATGCAGAGTAGGTAGGTTAGAACTTCCAGAGCTGCCGGAGTGCCAGGATTAAAGGTATGCCTATTTTGACCTTGCATCCTTAATGACAAAATTATGATGTCTAAGGTTCCACAAGCAGTAGAGTGTAGCTGGATCAAGGCAGTGCTCAACCTTGAATTCTATTTAACTTTTAGAAAGCATTGGTGTCAGTTAGAAATGGTAGGATTCTTTCCAGTCAGTCCTCCATGTATGATGTGTGGCGTGATCTCTGTGAGCGCCCCAAGTACTTGAGTGCCAGGTCTCAGTCACGCATTACAAGGACACAGAACCTTCCTGGCCATGCATACACACATCTCACCTCTCAGGGCCCCACCAGACCTTACCTCGCCTGCCCCACTGCTACCATAAGCAGCAATCTGACTCCCCGTGGATCATATAAGCTGCCAGGAGACTCTCAAACACCACTTACAGGTAAAGAGTCCAAAGAACTGGGATCAGGGCTTCCAGGAGATAGGGTCACGGTAGCACAATTCTTAACAGCCAAGAGGAAGAAAGTGAGAAGGTGTAGTAAGAACATCCACCACAATAAAATCTGCCTTTCAAAAACAGGAAATCCTGGCACAGGTGGCAACATGGGTGCTGGTGAGGACGTCCTTTTTTTTTTTTTAAGTTTGTTTGTTTGTTTGTTTGTTTCCCCTTCTCCTCTCCCTCTTGCTCTGCCCTCCACCCCCCTGCTTGCTCTGGTCCATAGGTTTGTTTTGTTGTTGTTTGTTGTTGTTGTTTCTCATTACGGATGGCTGTAAGCCACCATGTGGTTGCTGAGAATTGAACTCAGGACCTCTGGAAGAGCAGTCAATGCTCTTAACCACTGAGCCATCTCACCAGCCCTAGGTGAGGATATCTCATGGAATGAAAGAAGCCAGTCAGTCTCAGCACACACAGTCTACTCTAAGGAACCATGTACAAAGACAGAACACAGAACGGGAGCTGCAGGGCTTGGGTGGGCTGGATGTTTGATGAGTACAGAGCTTCAGTTCTATCAAATGAAGCGATCTGGAGAAAGATGGCGTGAAGGCTGTGTGCCCATGTGGATGTGTGTGGGATCTCTACACTCACACTTAGGGCTGTAGGGGAGCTGGGTAGCAGAATGTATGTCCAGTGTTTTCCAAGCACAGCCAAAACCAAAACAACCACAATGACATCCATGAAGGGAATGGGCTGCATTCTTAAAAATCGCTAAAAGAGGACCAGCAGATAATTGCTAGCCACCAAACCTGATAACCTGAGTTCAAACACCAGGACCCATGTGGAAAGAGAAACGACCCCCATGTCTGTCCTCCAAGCTCAACATGTGTACTATGAGAAATGCATGCAAACATTCACGAAATAAATTAATAAGATATGACTTTTTTTTTAAATGTCTAAGAGAGAATTTTATGTTTGTGTGCACAGTAAAGAAGATCAAGGCAAGGGGCTGGAGAGATGGCTCAGCAGTTAAGAGCACTGACTGCTCTTCCGAAGGTCCTTAGTTCAAAGTTCCATTAACCACATGGTGGCTCACAACCATCCATAATGAGATCTGATACCCTCTTCTGGTCAGTCTGAAGGCAGCTACAGTGTACTTACATATAATAAATAAATAAATCTTAAAAACAAAAACCAAACAAACAAAAATAAAAAAAAAATAAAAAAATTTTAAAAAAAGGTCAAGCCATTCCTAGGCTGGTTAACTTTACCCTTCAAAATATACCCAGACGCTGCCTGCTGTCCCAGCTCCCAGTCGAGCCCAGGCCAGAGTGTCTTCTTGTTTATGACAGTGGCCAGCCGTCTGGTCTTCTCATTCCACCTCTCTACTCTCAATAAGTAGCAGGAGGATTTCTTAGGAAATGAACTTGGGGGCAACCCCTATTCCAGAGAATCCTGCAGAATCTCTCATGCCCGCCTGCTCTGCTGCTGGTTCTTCTGTAGCCCCGTCATTCTGCTCCCAGACTGTGCTAGACACTGGTGGACACAAGCCATTGATTGCCCCAGCTGTCAACCCTGCCACAGTGGTCCTTCCCAGCCTACTTTCTCCCTTGGTCGTGTTCTCAGACGCTCGGTGGCTCAATGGAGGCAGAGATCTTTGTCCCGGTAGCCTTTCCCCAGAACAGTGCGAATATGGGGTAAGTGTTCAAACACAGTTGTTGAATTAAGGAATCATTATTTCTGAAGTCAACAGTTCTTCATAGAACCAATACTCCAGCACATTAGTATTTTGGACAAGGCTGCCACCTGGTGGCCACACTCTACCACAGCAGGCTAGTCCCTGGGTCAAGTTGACTTGAGAGGCAGCTTTTGGAACAAGGATTCTAAAAGTTCCTTACTCTGCAGTCTGCATTTGGGGGAGAAGACACACATCTAAAGGGCACTTCATGGAGAAGAGGAAGAAGATCTATCACACTCAGAGCCGTAACAGAAAGTCCAAAAGTGAGTGCTCAGGGTGGGCATGTGATGGTTCAGACCTAGGTCTGTCTGAGGAAGAAGTATCAACAGGCCTGAGAGGCCAGTGGGAGGCAGATACGGGCATGGGAGCAGGGGAGTGAGTGGCAGGGCAGCAGGTAGCAGAAGAACAGGTGGCAGGGCAGCAGGTGTCAAGAGAGCAGGTGGCAGGGCAGCAGGTGTCAAGAGAACAGGTGGCAGGGCAGCAGGTGGCAGAACAGGTGACAGGGGAGCAGGTGGCAGGGCAGCAGGTGTCAAGAGAACAGGTGGCAGGGGAGCAGGTGTCAAGAGAGCAGGTGGCAGGGCAGCAGGTGTCAAGAGAACAGGTGGCAGGGGAGCAGGTGTCAAGAGAGCAGGTGGCAGGGCAGCAGGTGTCAAGAGAACAGGTGGCAGGGCAGCAGGTGTCAAGAGAACAGGTGGCAGGGAAGCAGGTGGCAGAACAGGTGGCAGGGCAGCACATGGCAAGAGAGCAGGTGGCAAGGGAGCAGGTGGCAGGGCAGCCGGTGGCAGGGCTGCAGGTGGTAGGCCAGATTAGTAGATACCCCATTGATTGTTCTTGTTGAGGCAAACTATGGCAGCACTGTAGGGTACAGGAGAAAATGGACACAGTCTTTGAAAAAATGAGAAAAAAAAAAGGTATGGTCCTCCCAGCTTATGCAAACAACTCCCATCCTGCCTGCCATGTGTCAGTCACTGAGTTGGTGTTAAATATGAGTCTGAGGTTTAGGCTGAGCATGCAGAGGGGCTTGAGATGTGATGCTGGCTAGCTACACGTTTAGAATCACAGTGCATGGAAATCTAAACAAAGAAATGGTGGGCAGGGCGGGTAATAGGCCAACGACCAGATCTGCTCACACTTGAGACATATAAACCATCTCTGCATCTGTACCAGGGGCTTTCCTTGTCCCTGTGACAAGCGGCCCAGCGAGGAGCCACTTAAGGAAAGAGGAATTAATTCTGCTCGTGGCTTGTGGTACAGTCCCTTGGGGCAGGAAGGCACACTCATGGAGTGTGGGTGGGCATGCCGCATTCAGAAAGCTAAAGGATGAATGCTGGAGTTCAGTTCGCTGTCTCCTTTTGCCTTTTTAAAAATTTAATCCAAGACCCCACTTCATCTAGGTGTCTCCTAGATGATTCCAATCCAGTCATCTTTGGCCATTATATTATTTGAATATTAACCATTATAGTATCCCATAAATGTATGTAGTTTAAAAATTAAAAAATAAGAGCCGGGTGGTGGTGGCACACGCCTTTAATCCCAGCACTTGGGAGGCAGAGGCAGGCGGATTTCTGAATTTGAGGCCAGCCTGGTCTACAGAGTGAGTTCCAGGATAGCCAGGACTACACAGAGAAACTCTGTCTCGAAAAAAACAAAAAACAAAACAAAACAAAACAAAAACACAAAAATAACCAGGAGAACTAATATACTTGAAAGGAAAAAACTCAACACTACCTTCTATGCATCAGAGCAAACAAGTCAAAAGTCTGTACCTTCAGAGTGAATGGCATAAAGACTCCTTCCCCTGAGCCTCTATGTAATTTCTAATCTTGCCTAACTTTTAGAGGTTACCTACATGTTGGCAGCATTTCCTTGATTTCCTAGAATTCAATGCTTTCCTTCACAGATGAATTTCCACAGAATTGCATTGTCATGCCACCATGTAAGATGATGCCACCCCACTCATACACACACACACACACACACACACACACACACACACACACACACCACTCGTGTTGAATATAAACAGTAGAGGTCGGGGTGTAGGTCAGTCATTGAGCAAACACAGCACCTGAAGAGCCCCAGCACCAGTCCTAGTAATGTGCCGAGCCAAACATGAACCAATACACACGTAAACCATCAAGGGTCAGGAGGAGAGAGAGATGGTTAAACCTGTAAAGGGCTTGCCACACAAACATGAGGACCCGCTTCAGTCCTCAGAATCCATGTAAGAAAGGCAGGTGTGGCAGTGCAACCCCGTAAGGGATATAAATAGTGCACGCTGGGCACCCAGAGACAGGAGGATCACAGGGGCTCACTGGCCAGCCAGCCAAATCATCAAGCTTCAGGTGTTGCCCAGTGTATCCGTTCTTTGTACCCAAGTAACAGTTGCGAGGATTTCCTGTTTGGGCTTTTCTAATTGGGGTGTGCCATATATAGAATTATTGTTCTGACTAATAGCTCCTCAACTACAAGGGAACTTTACTATTTTTCTGTTGGACAGCCACTTCTTTTTATGACAGCTACACATTGTTCTGCAGTTTTCTTTATGGATTTGAACAATCTTTGCAAACTTGCACATATTTCTTTAGCGTCTTTCAAAAGTATTTATTTTTATTTTATGTGTATGAGTATTCACCTTCATACATATGAGTGCCTGGTGCCTGTGGAGGACAGGAACATTTGTCAAATCCTTTGGGCCTGGAGTTATGGGTGGCTGGGTGCTGTCATGTGGGTGCTGGGAGCTAGCCCAGATCCTCTGACACAGCGAGCGTTCTTAACTGCTGAGCCATCTCTCCAGCACACTGCAGCTTTTTAATGATGGAAGCCACTCTTCATCTCCTTTAGTCCCACCACAGGTTAACTCTCTGATGTCTTCTTCATTTTTAGAACTTGTATTGTCTATGTCTGTACCAATGTGAATGCGTTTGTAGTACCCATGTGCACACGTGTGTGTGTGTGTGTGTGTGTGTGTGTGTGGTGTGTGTGTGTGTGTGCGTGTGTGTGCATGTGCGTGCAGATGGGCATGCAGGTGAGGAATGTTAACATGGACACCAGGGGTCAACGCTTAATGTCTTCTGCGTTCACTCTCCACCTTTTTTGGTTTGTTTTTTTTTTTTTGTTTTGTTTTATGTTTTTTAACACGGGTCTCTCACTGAACCTAGGACTCACACCACTCCAGGCTGGCTGGTCAGCAGGCCCTGGGACCCACCTGTCTCCAATTCCCCAGAGCTGAGGTAACAGACCAGCACTCCTCACTTGGCTTCACACGTGGGCACTGGGGACAGAAGTCAGTTCTTCACGCTTGCACAGTGAGCATCGTGCCCTCCCACATCCCTGTGACTTACTTTTGTTAAGAAGAGTGAGATGAGATCCGGTTTCAGTTTTCAGAGCTTTCCAGTTTTAACTTAACTTCCTTTATTTGGCCTTTCTTCAGGGCTGCGGATGGAACTCGGGGCCTCTAACCTGCTGAACTAAAGCCTGACCCCTGAGCCACACCCACAGGCTACAACTTGACATAAACCACCTTTGCTCTGTACCAAATGTGCCTGTGGGTCCTGGCCTTCCGCCACGCCACCAGCGCCGCCGCTCCACGGCTCCACAGCGCTGTGTCTGTTTGCTGAGGTTAGTCCTTGAGTCGCTCTTCTTCAGAATTTCCCTGGGATGTTACTAGATCAGGACTTCCCAGTCAGGCAGGACATTCCGGCCGTCCTGTACACTGTATGATGAGCAGCATCTCTGCCCTCTGTCCACTAGGTGGAAGTGTGACCTCCCAGTCAGGACAACCCAAATGACCTCAGCCAGGCCGAGTGCCTGTCAGCTACTCCCAGTTCCGCAGTTAGGATGCAAATGAGTGGAGGGAGTAAGGAGACACTCTTGTTACATTTAATGCGTGGCACTATTGAATTTAATCTTCACTATTTTTAACTTCCTATCCCCAACCCACACATGTTCTCCCATTTATTCACAAGGACATAAGTGTGCTCTTCAAAGGGGTGTTAGAGTTTCCGTAATGTACAGGCTCTTCCATAACTAAGTTTATTTCTAAGTGTTCCACCTTCCATCCTTTCTTACATGAGAGCATTTCTTCCAACATTATATTTTCTAACCAGTTGCTGATCAAAGAACTATTAATTTTTTTCTTTCAGTCATATTAATCTTTTTCTTTGAGGCAAGGCACCATGTAGCCCAGGCTGGCTCTGAGCTCCTGATCCTCCTGCCACGCTTTCTGAGTGCAATTTATTTATTTTTGCTGTGAAGTCTCTGTTTTGCCTAACTAGGCTTGAACTTGTGCACTCAGAAGACACCCCTGTCTGAGCATCAGGGACCACAGGTGTGTGTTGTCACATGCAGCAAGATACATACTTCTTTGCTAGAAGGGGCTCCTCACCCACCATACCGACCCACCCACCACCTACACGCACTACCCTGCCCAATGGTCTATCAAGAATTTGTTATTAAACCAGAATGGTGGCTAATTCTGACAGTTCCATCTCCCATATCCATTGAGATGACTGTGTGGCTTTTCTTTGGCCCATGATATATACCTAGCAGATTATATAATGACAGTAATCATTCATTGGCTTATTTTTAAAAAACATTTAATTTTATTTTATGTATAATGCATGTTTTGCCTGTGTATGTTTGTGCATCACATGTGTGTGGTCCTCGTGGAGGTCAGGAGAGAGTGTTGGATCCTAGAATTACATATAGTCGTGAGCTACAATCTGGGTGCTAACAACAAAACCTGGTCCTCTGAAGTGCAGCCAAATGATTAACCACTGAGCCTTCTTCCAAGACCCTCATTCATTCATTCATTCATTCTTAGATAGCACAAATCCACTCAGTTATGCTGTCTGTTACTGTTCCTTTAAATATTTTTGGACAGCATTTGGTAACATTTTAATGTCTCATTTTGGCATTGGCATTGATATTGAGAATAAGGCTGGCATTACTTTTTAATTGATTATTAATTAATTACTTTTAATGGCATCTGTTAAACTTTGGGAACAGAGTCTTACTTGGTGAAAAAATAAGCTTACTTTCACTTGTTATATTTAATATGAATTCAGTCTTTAAAACAGCTAAGTCATCATATAGAAATATAGGCTCTTCCTACAACCAAAGCCACATTCAGTCCTCACATTAAACTTCTTGAAGGAAGAATAAGTTAAAATATATCATTGGAATGTGATATTTTTTGTAAAATGTGTCAAAGGCACAAAGCATAGCACCACCTACGCCCATCATGGTCAAGGAAGACCTCAGCTGTTCTTCATCTTGGGCCTTTCCATGACCCACTGTCATCACTGCCGTTGTCCAGGATGACCCCAGAGTTACACCACCTTTCTCTCTCTCTCTCTCTCTCTCTCTCTCTCTCTCTCTCTCTCTCTCTCTCACACACACACACACACACACACACACACACACACACACACAGAAACACGGTTGACAAACAGACTCCTGGGGCAAACCATTGCTTTTCTGTTTTCTGCCTGCCTCCCCAGTATACAGACTCTGCAGGTAAGGACTGTGCCCCCAGACCAGAGCTTCCACAAAACCCGTCGGCCCTGGGTCCCTCCTACCTGTGTTGCTCCTCAGGCGGCTCTCGGTGAGCTCAGAGACGGCCCCGGAGGCTGAGGTCTTCTTCAGCCTTGCCACGCCTGACGAGGCACTGCCAGGTCTGTTGAGCGTGTCCTCACTGCTGGCCCTCTTGAGCTGGAGAGAAGATGGAGGGACGGTGAGAGGACAGACATGGTGAGGGGTTCTATGCCCACCAGGGCCAGTAGCTTAGGTAGAATAACGGACTGTGTGAAGGGAAAAGGTGCTTAGCTCAGCCCTGACGGCATGGAGCAGCTGCTATTGGACAGAGACAAAGAAGAAGCTTATCCTGGACCAGAAAGCTCCATCCTGCCTTCAGGGAATAAGTCAGGCGGCCAGTCTATGCTCTGCTATAGTAACACTGATCAATACATTTTAAGCCTATAATACCTAGACTAGAAGACATGAAGGAGAAAAATCTCAGATGACTCCATCAAACTCCTGCATTTAAGACAGAAAGAGTGCCCTGCAGCTCGAGTCACCTGGTGCAACACATGACCAACCCTTCGTGTATGTGCTCACCGCATTGAGTCTCAAAGTCTTAACAGTCCAAAGGTCCAAAGTCTCTGTTGAGACTGAGGGCATCTCTCTAACTGCTGTTCTGTGTGCATGCTCATGTTTGTGCATGCGTGTGCACACTCATGGAGGTCAGAGGATAACCACTGTACACCTGGTTTCTGAGGAAGGGTCTGACTGGCCTAGGGCTTGCCAAGTAGACTAGATTGGTTCATTTTGATTATCAACATGACACACTTGGGAAAAGGGACCTTCAGTTGGCCTGTGGGCATGTCATTAGGACTACAGATTGGCCTGTGGGCATGTCTGTGGGACATTTTCTTAATTGCTAGTTGATATTGGAGGGCCCAGCCCACTCTGGGCAGTGCCATTGTTTTAATTAATTTATTTTTTATTATATGTGCACTGATGTTTCACCTGCATGTATATCAGTGTGAGGGTGTCAGATCTTGGAGTTATAGACAGTTATGAGCTGCCATGTGGTTGATGGGATTTGAACCCAGATCCACTGGAAGAGCGGTCAGTACTCTTAACTACTGAGCCATCTCTCCAGCCCCAAGGCAGTAGCATTCTTATATGTACACGATCCTGGGCTTTACAAGGAGTCTAGCAGAGTAAAGGCTAGGGGGCAATCTAGCAAGCAACCTTCCTCCACCATCTTCATTTGAGGTCCTCCCTGCTGGATCTAGTTCCTGCTCTGTGCTGAGACAACTCGACCTCCCCCAAACAGGTCCCCAGCTGCAGGGCCCAGCAGCCTGTATAGTCAGCACGAGACCAGCATCTAACTACCCAGAGTTTTTTAAATCTGTTTTTGTCTTTGTTGTTCTTTTGTCAACAAGTAGAACATGAACAAAGAGGCGACTAGGCTTACACAGGAGGTGAGCAGGCTAGCCGTAGATTCATACACACACCCGGCGAGGCTGGGCATTAGGAGGTGAGAGAAAAGCAGTGACAGAGGAGAGTGGAGACTAGCTGTCCAGTCCTTGGCCTCGCCTCTCTGAGATGCAGTCTTGAGCACTTGTCCCACAGAGAAGTGGGAATCTTGGGATCTGTTCAATCTACTCAAAAACAGTGGAAAAAATAGCATCTGTACATAAAGTGTAGATTATTCTCCTTGCCTGATTCCTAAAACAGCACAGTATAACACCTATTTACATCGAATTAAATATCATAACTGATCCAGAGATGCTAGAGGCTAAGGCTCGCAGAAGGACTTGTAGGTTTTGTGAAAACACCTCACTGTTTCTGATAAGGCCCCTGAGTACCCACAGACTTCTTCAGCATCCACGGTAATCCTGGAAGAAGATGCCATGGACAGTGAGGTAAAACTTGAATTTCTTTTCTGCTCATACAAACTCAAACCAATGTTTTATTGACTGTAACTAAGTAGGCCCCGGCTCGCAGGCCTGGCCCTTTATGGTCACTGGAGTGATGCAGCCTGTTGAAGCCAGCGCATGCACGCCGCTGCTTGAACACCATGTGGAGGGTTCACAGCAGCAGCCTTGCCCACGCTCCCTGCAGTTCCTCCCCTGCCTTGTTCCTCCAGCTTCTGCAGTACAGCCAGCATCTGAGATGAGGGATTCAGTTCTATCTTGGGTGGGTTGGATTCAGTTTCCCACTTGTGAGCAGTTAAGACATCCACATCCATTTATTCTCAGACAAGCATCCCCCACGTAGCCCAGGCAGTGCTGTAGGGATGAGTGCTAGAGATTTCGTTGTCCTAGCTGCTTGTAAGCTCTCCCCGGGGAAGGAAGTCTGCTTGCTTCTCTGATCAGCACATCTCCCCCTCCTCTCTCCGGCTCTCTGGGGCTTCTGTGGTCTTCTGCCCACCCTCAGCTGGAAAGGACAGGATTGGCAAGGTGCGGGCACAGCTCTTCCTGAGACCCTACTGTTCTGTTCATAGAGGCCAAGAAAGGTCATGCATCACAACAGAGAAGAGGAAGCCTACCACACAGGTGCCTGCCTTTCCCCTGACACTCCCAATGGGAGAAGTTTCCGAAGCAACTGGCCTTTGCCTTTGAAACAGTCAGCACCACACTGTCCTCAGAAACACTCCTGTCCATTTCTTAAATACCGTCCTGACACCCAACCTCTCTGCCTAGCCCACCTCACATCTCACACCTGGGCCTAGTCAGGCAAATGGATGGAACTAGAAAATATTATCTCAAGTGAGGTAATCCAGACACAAAAAGACAGATGTTGTGTGTCCTTCTCATCTGAGGTTCTGAGATCCACATCTTCGGGTGTGAGTATATAACATTAAAATAACTGCAGAAACCAAGAAAGTAATAGTGCATGGGGTGAGGCAGAGGTGCTTGAGAGGGAAGAGCAGGATACGGTGAAGTGAAGGAGACAGGAAGGGGGGGAGGTTGGAAGGTCAACATAAGAGGGAGGGAGGGAGGAAAACAACACTAAGGGTATTGTGGTGGTTTGAATATGCTTGGCCCATGGGAAGGGGCACTATTAGGAGGTGTGGCCTTGTTGGAGTGTGTCACTGTGTAGGCGGGATTTGAGATCCCCTAGTGCTCAAGTCCCACCCGGTATAGAAGAGAGCCTTCTAGCTGTCTTCAGACTACAGTCTTCTCATCAAGCTGCCTTCACATCAAGATGTAGAACTCTGGGCTCCTCCTGCACTAAGTCTGCCTGCACACTGCCATGCTTCCCACCAAGATGATAATGGCCTGAACCTCTGAAACTGTAAGCCAGCCCCAATTAAAGAGTTTTTGCTTTTAAAGAGTTGCCTTGGTTACGGCGTCTGTTCACAGCAACGAAACCCTAAGACAATTATGTGTTAGTGACTCTGATAATGCTGTAACAAATATCATGATCGAGGCAACTTACAAAGAGATGTCCAATTATGGGGGCAGGAAGAGCTGAGGGCTCAAGTCTAGATTCACAAGCAAGAGGCAGAGAAAGAGATCACTGGGCATGCTGGGAGGCTTTTGAGGTCTCAAAGCTAGAGAAAGGGTGTGACACACTTCCTCTAAAAAGGCTGCGCTTCTTTTTTTTTTTTTTTTTTTTTTTTTTTTTTTTTTTGGTTTTTCGAGACAGGGTTTCTCTGTGTAGCTCTGGCTGTCCTGGAACTCACTCTGTAGACCAGGCTGGCCTCGAACTCAGAAATCCGCCTGCCTCTGCCTCCCAAGTGCTGGGATTAAAGGCGTGCGCCACCACGCCCGGCTCAAGGCTGCGCTTCTTAATCTTCCTCAAATATTTCCACAAACTAGAGGCTAAGCATTCAAACACATGAGCCTAAGGATGTCATTCTCATTCAGATCACCACAGGATGTTTGAATAAGCCATGGGCAGTCATTACTTTTAATCTGCCTAAAATTATATATCATACATAGAAGTATATATGTATGCATACATATATAAATATATATTTAAATATTATATATATTTAAATGAAGTTATTACATTCAGGCTGATAATGTTTGTCCAAGAGCCATAGACTATCTAATAAAAAAACCAATACCAGGCAAAGAAATCCTCTTTTTGACTTGTTAATCAGGAGAGTCCAAGAGACTCCCAAAATAATAGAGGCTACAGCCCTTGGTTGTATTCCCAGAGGCTGAAGATCAGTCCCTATTTCTGAAGATACCATGGACTTCAGACAGGACTCAGAGGATCCAAGCTGTCTTGAAATTGACTTGAAAGCATCTTTCCAGAAGCTAGCCTCATAGCACGAGAAGGTGTTACGAGATATGCCAAGGAGGAGAGCACAGCAATGGTGTGCACAGTAAAACAACCCTACAAGTACAACAGTGGCACTTGGGTCTTGACAGTATACAACAGCTAAGAGAACTTTAAGGCCTGCTCAACAGAAGGGAAATCACATGTGTTACAGTAAACCCAACCATCTACTCAGGGTCAGTGAGGTCATGGATCTTAGAGGAGAACCCACTCCCACACCATATCAAACCATCACAATTCCTAATTGCATTGTAAGTATATCCTTTGTGGTGGTTTGAATAGGAATGGCCCTTGCAGATTCCCGTACTTGAATGTTTGGCAACAAGGAGTGGCACTATTAGGAGGTATGGTCTTGTTGGAGTAGGTGTGGCCTTGTTGGAGTAGATGTAGCCTTGTTGGAGGAAATGCATCCCTGTGGAGGTGGGCTTTGAGGTCTCATATGCTCAAGCTAAGCCCCAGTGTGGAACACAGTCTTTCCCATGCTGCCGGTGGATCAAGATACAGAACTGTTGGTTCCTTCTCCAGCACTCTGTCTTCTCTGATGATGATGAACCAAACCTCTGAAGCTATAAGCCAGCTCCAATTAAATGTTTTCTAAGAGCTGCTGTGGTCATGGTGTGTCTCACAGCAATAAAACCAATAAAATCCTAAGACATCCTCATACCCATAGATAATTATAGCTCTCACTCCTCCTGAAAGAAACTTCTCTTTGCAATAGACAGAGACCATTACAGAAAACCACAACCAGTCAAACTGTCGAGAACAACTGGTTGTGGGCACTGTACAAGCCAGAGGATCAAGAAATCTGCAGTGAGATTATGCGTCCTAGGAATGACAGGGAAGTTTCGCCCATGATACTTCGACTTTCATGGCTCCCTAAACAAAACCAGAACGAGTACACAGCAATAGGCACGACAACATGGAAAGGGGAAATCTCAAGGGGTTCCCCCAACCCCAGAAAAAGAGCTCCGGGTGAGTAAGGAATGCTGAGACGAAGAGAAACCGTGTCCTCCCGGGGATAAGCTCCCTGTTTGTTATCCAATAGCAACTGGTCAGCCCTGAGCACATTTACATACAAGTAACACTGAATGGACTGAGCAGGTTGTATTTATATATTTACGTGTGTGTGTGTGTGTGTGTGTGTGTGTGTGTGTGTGTAACAATGACAATTAAACAAAAGGAGGCCATGAATATGAGAGGGATTAGGAGTGGGGGGATGAAAGGGCTGGAGGGAGGAAAAGAAAGGGGGAAATGATGTGATAATATTTTAATAAAAGAACTATTCTGAAAACTGCTTTAGAGAGCTGAGCATGGTGGTACATGCTTGCAGTCCCAAAAGTCAGGAAGTCGAGACAAGAGAGGGCAAGTTCCAACCTACACAGCCAGCTCTGTGCCAATTTAAAATATATTCAATACGTTCCAAATATCACTGGTACACATATGAAGAATTTTCAGTATATTAGTAGTGGAATGAGTATATTCACTGAAAATCTGAATTTTAAAATGAGCTATTATGACTTGAATTTTTCTTTTATTTTGTAATGTATTTTGAGACAGGGTCTCTCTATGTAGCCCTGACTGTCCTAAAACTCACAGGGTGAATGTGAACTCACAGAGTTCGCCTCTGCCTCCTGCCTCCTGCCTCCTGCCTCCTGCCTCCTGCCTCTGCCTCCCGAGTGCTGGAATTAAAGGCATGTAACATTATGCTCAGCTGTAGCTAATTTTTTAGTTAAAATAAATACTATTAGCTGACCCTGGTCTACTGTGATGACTATTCTTGGTTATCAACTTGACTACCTCTGGAATTAAACTAAAACCCAAGTGTTTGGGCACACCTATGAGAGATTTTTTTTTTCTTAATTAAATTCTTTGAAGTAGGAAAAACCACCTTTAATCTGGATCCTTCAAGGTGAGAAGATTCGCCTTTAAGTGAGGTCAATAATCAAGTGGGTAAGATGACCCGTTCTGTGGATAGTCAGCCTCTAGCCTCTCCACTCCCCCTACCTTGCCATCCCCGTCACTGACCATTGGGCCCAAGAACCAAGTAGTTATGGTGGCAGAGACGGAGATTATAAATGTGACAACACGGACTGCCACTCACTAAGGCTGGCCTGGCTACAGCTGCTGCTAAATGCCAGATCTGCCAACAACAGAAACCAACACTGAGCCCCAGATACGGCACCATTCCCCTGGGTGACCAGTCAGACTTGGTAGCAGGCTGACTACACTGGACCACTTCTTCTGTGGAAAGAACAATGCTTTGTCCTTACTGGAGTAGATACTTATTCTGGTCTTGGATTTGCCTTTCCTGAACATAATGTTTCTGCCAAAACCACCATCGATTGGTTTACAGAATGCCTTAATCCAGCATTATATTATTTCCCACAGTATTAAGGAACTCACTTCACAGCCAGAGAAGTGTGACAGTGGGCCCACGATCGTGGAATCTACGAGTCTTACCACACGCCACCATCCTGAAGCAGGTGACCTCACAGAAAGATGGAATGACCTTTTGAAGACACAATTACAATACCAAGGAGACGGCAGGAACCTGGAAAGCTGGGACAGGGTTCTCCTGAAGGCAGTATATACTTTGAATCAGCATCTAATATAGTTTCTCCTATAGCCAGAATCCACAGGTCCAGGAAGGAAGGGATGGAAAAGGGAATAGTTTCACTCACTATCACCCTAATTACCCACTAGGAAGAACTCTGCCTCCTGTTCCTGTGAGCTCAAGTTCTGCTGGTCTAGAGCTTTGGATCTAGAGGCAGGGAGAGCTCCTCCCAGGAGCCACAACAAGCATTCCATTAAACTGAGGCTCAGGCTTCCTCCCGGCCACTTTGGGCTTCTATTGCTAAGCCAACTGGCTAAGAACGGCCTAACAGTGCTAGGAGGGGTGACTGTTCAGATCATCACGGGAAATCAGATTGCTTCTCCACAACGGAGGTAAGAAAGTTTATGTCTGGAATGCAGATGTTCCTTTAGGGCATCTCTTGGTGCTACTGTGCCCTGTGATTAAAGTCAATGGGAAAATGTAACAATCTAATCCAGGCGGGATGTCAGAGGGGTGGAGGAAATTCAGAAAGGGGAGTAGAGGAAGGCAGTCATAAATACCAGCTAAGGCCACGTACCAGCTGCAGAACCGAGGATTATAACTGACATGAGTGCCTCCTTTGTTAAGAATGTGTTTGTACAGATATTTCTTGATTTCCTTTTCATGTAATGTAACATCAAATATCAGTGATCATGGTATTTAAGTTTTGAGATATTAAAAGAATGTCCCTAAAGGGACATTGCCACCTACTCTAAAATCTACAATTTTATAACTACATTTGTAGTTGTTCGTGGGATAGTTAAATCATGATAGGCATAATTATGACTTGATTAAATATATAACTCCTTTGCAGTTGTATGTGGGATAGTTGTATCATGTTAGTGATTATGACCTGGTTATTGTTTTCATTTGGAAATTAGGCATGGCATAAGGAGATATGATTGTGTGTCAGGTGATAAGGGGTAGACTTATGATGGCTACTTTTGGTTGTCAACTTGACTACATCTGGAATTAACTAAAATGCGAACAGTTGGGGGCACACCTGTGAGAGACTTTTTTCTCAAATTATTTGAAATGGGACAGGTCACGCCTGGTGGCAGCCTATATAAAGGACGTGAAAGAAGAAAGCTCTTTGCCAGCTTGTCCTCATTCTGGCTGCAGGCTCCACTCCTTCACCGGCAGCCCAGCCTGCTTCTTCGGGATTCTGGCATACACTGAGGACCAGACAGACATCCAGCCTCGTGGACTAAACTTCTAGATTTTTGGACTCTCTATTGGTGGACAGGCATTGTTGGACTAGCAAGACCACAGCCTGTAAGCTATTCTAATCTCCCTCTCCTCTCCTCTCCTCTCCTCTCCTCTCCTCTCCTCTCCTCTCCTCTCCTCTCCTCTCCTCTCCTTTTCTCTTCTCTCTTTCTCTCTCTTTCTCTCTCTCTCTCTCTCTCTCTCTCTCTCACACACACACACACACACACAGAGAGAGAGAGAGAGAGAGAGAGAGAGAGAGAGAGAGAGAGCTACATAGTGAAACCCTGTCCCCCAAAAAAGTTGCCATTAGATGGAAGTTAATAAGAAAATACTAGAAATGACCCTTTAGCCTAGGACAACAGAATAATAAAATTACTTGTCAGATGTTTGATCCACATTAACTCCTCACAGCAAGTTAGGCATTGCCTCCCATTCACAGACCAGAAGGCACAGTCTAGGGCAGGTAGTTCTAACTCCTGCCTGAGTGTTCAGTTGCAGAATGGCTCAGTCTGCCTTAGACTGGTCCGACTGCCCTGACACTCCCAGAAGAACAGGGGTCCACGGTATCTGAAAAACACTAAGTGCTTAGCAGGCAGCACAGGATCTCCTAAGCAGAACCATGAACAACACAGGCACAGAGTCCTGCCTCCTGGAGCTCATTGCCAGCCAAAGGGACACAGAGGCTCGCTCAGCGAAACCGTGGGGCAATGGAGAAAGAGCTGTGGGGATGCTGAGGAGGGTGAGGAGCGTGGATGAAGTCGTGGCACACAGAGTGCTCAAGGATGACCTTTCATACGGTGCCCTCCAGGCAGAGACAGGAGACAGCACACACACCTCTACAGGAGTGTGCTGGCATGTCCAAGGGACAGTCACCACAGTCTCTAGAACTTTGTGGTTTGAGCTCTGGAAGCCAAGGAAGCTGAGGCATATGGCAATGTCTAACAAAACAAACACTAATCCTGACAGCATCTCTGGTGACTAGGAGGGCTTTGCTTCTCACTCCCGCAAACAGAATGAGCCTGCATGGGTGTTCAGCAGAGAAGCGACATGCCGCACATGCTAAGGGACTCCTGTTGAGGACAGAATGCTGGAACGCCAAGATGGAAGCAGAGCAGTGGTCTGGGAATGCTGGGCTTTGGCCAGGAGGTCACAGAGGAGGCTACATGGCTTCTGGTAAAATCTCTTCCTAAGGCAGAAGGAATGGCTTTTCAGTGGTGCATTGTGGGACACAAACAGAGGTGTGTGCAAGGCTGATGCCGAGGCCTTAGGAAGCTTAGGAAGGGCGGGCCGAGGAGGAGCAGGTTGGGAGGTGATGGAGATGGGCTTCGGACATGTTACACTTGGGTCTGACACTCAAGGCAGTGGGAAGGCTCCCGACTGCCTATAGAAACCTGGATTCCATCCACAGAACAGACGCTGTCACCTGAAGAATGGCTCTCAATGGGGACAGTCCTGTAATCTGGGGGTGTGCTAGAAAAGACAGGATGCATTTTTAGATGTCACCATGATTAGATGTGCAATTGATATTAACATATGGCAGGATGGGAAATTTACATATTCTATAATACACATACAAAAAGGCCCTCTCCCAGTTTTCACTGGTTCTTTGGACGTCTCATGTCATGTGTGGACCACCTGGGATCATCTTTCAGGCCTGTGGTCTCCCTTAATGTCACACAGGAAGATGAGGAATTTGCTGCGCAATTCTCACATGCCCTGACTTCTCTAAGAGCATCACCCTCAGTGAAAAGGGAAGATGCACCCTGGCTTGGAATGTCCTGAGAGCAGTCAGCATTTCTCTCCCTGGACAGCATCCTTCATGACGGGCTGGTGGCCTCCACTGTTCTCTGGGGCCTTTGTATGGCCATCCTTGGGCATTGCAGTTAGAGAGAAATACAGGGTCCTTTTACACCTCCCTTCTATTCACACTCACGTTACTGCATTGGTTTTTCAAATGCCTATTTGCAGTTAGCAACACTGTCTATGAATTTCATCCTAGCACAGAAAGGAAAGGCTACAGGTTCATGGGAAGAACCCTGACACAGAGGGTGGATGTAAGAGGGAAAAAGCTGAGCCCAGACTCAGGCCTGTCCTGTTAGATGCCAAGGGGATGAGGAGGGAGGAAATGAGAGCGGGATGCAGTCCTTGGTGGAGGACATTACCAACCATGTAGACAAGCAAGATGACCTGACTCCATCTAGGGGGAGCCAGAGCACCCACTTAAGCCAGGCAGCTGGCCTCAAGTGCTGCATTAAGCCTCTCCCATGGTCCTTTCTCCACCCTGGCTCACCCCACTGTCCTCTATTCACTCCGCCCCTTAGGTTAGGACTTGCTGTTTCTCTGGGTCCCCTCTTGAGGAGCCGATGGGGTTCACTAACTGCCCTCTTCATCCCTGCCCTGAAAGTCTGTACCTTACTAAGCCGAGACTCGAAGGCCAGCGAGGTGGAAGACTTGGAGCTCTTCATGCCAGAAGGAGTCCCAGGGAGGGGCCGAGTACGATCAGGACCATGGCTGCCTGCTTTGGCGACTGGACTCCAGGGCTTGGCGGCACTCCGCATGATGTCCTGGGGAGACCTTCTCTCTGTGGGAGGGTAAAAAGGAAAACATGTCTCCAAAACTATACTTGTGCAAGCTCCATTCATCAAGCTCACAGTTGCTACCACAGAACGAGTGACAGGGTATAGGCAGGTACAGAACACTCTATTCCTAAGATGCTACCTTTGCTTCTGCTTGTTTTTACACATCTCAACAGATGTTTAATGATCTTATATATAAATATATATATTTATATACACATATATAATATATAAATATATATACACACATATATACATATATATACATACAGATATGTATATATTATGCAACATGATTGATACTCTGATATTACTTTTTAGCAAATGATAGCTTATTCTTCTCATATTCTTCTCAGTATTGCTTCTCATAGATTTGTGTTACACTACACATCTGTAAGCACACTCATGCATGTGTGCTTTTACACATGCTTCCAAGGCACGGTGGCATACGCCTTTAATCCCAGCACTCTGGAGGCAGAGGCAGGTAGATTTCTTTGAGTTCGAGGCCAGCCTGATCTATACAGTGAATCCAGGACAGCCATGTGTCATTGTCCTCAGGAAAAAGTGTGGGAAGCAAATGGTAGTCCTTTTTTTTTTCCTTTTACCAATAATGAACCCAGGTGTGTGTGTGTGTGTGTGTGTGTGTGTGTGTGTACACAGACAAACCCTGCCTCAAAAAACAAAACAAACAAAAAGTAGCAGACCGCAGCTGAAGACCTAGGAGAAAACTCTGAATACTGAGGCAGAAGAAGAGTGGGCATCCCAGGTGCAGCCATCAACTGTCACTCCTGATCACTTTCATCCCCCAGCCTCAGCCTCTGCTGTCGCAGCATCACACGGCTGAATCAAAAGTCCCGGTATCTTTCCACCACCATCTTGCTTCTGCCTATCTTCGTGGGCTCTGGTATGGCACAAGGCATCCAAACCACAGTGCTCCGTCCTTTCAAAGAACACCCACAGGTGACAAGCAATTCCAGCAGACAGTCCCATGGGACACCAGGCTCTGATGACCACCCTTAAGGGGTGGTAGCTGGTCCTCAGAATGGAGGGTCTCCTCTGCCTCTCAGCATCCCAGGACCCCTGGATAAACCACACACAGCTCTGCATCCCAGCTCGGGCTGCCACAACTTTATACCCCTGTCCCTTTCCTGACCAGAAGAAACCATTTCAACAGACAATATCTATCTCTCCCAGAGTCACCCAGTTCCTCTTTCTGTTTAAGCAAAGTGATTAGAAGCCTAGATACATGTGCCCTGTTCAGCTGATAGTCTACATCTATGTAAACATAGCTAATGATTAATCTCTTTGTTAGAGATTCAGCAGCACTGCTCAAGCCTGTGCTTGGCGTAAACGAGGTCCTGGGTCCCATCCCTGACACGGCTAGAAATGCACGCATGTGTATACACACACACACACACACACACACGCACGCACGCACGCACGCACGCACGCACGCACGCACGCACACCTGAGTTCATTATTGGTAAAAGGGGGAGGGGAAGGACCACCCTTTGCTTCCCACACTTCTCCCTGAGGACAATGACACAGACTTCAGTTTCGTGACTTGCTCGGAGCCTTCTCAGTCTCAGCTTGGTTCCAGGTTTTTGTGATTTCTTAAAAATTCAGTATTAAGAAAAGCGGCTCGCTGCCAATGTATTTTACTGATGTTTACTGATTTTTCTTTCTCAACCCATGTTTTCCTTTCTGGTTTCCACAGCAACAGTTACAGAATCCTCAGGTTAAGACCTGTGCGGTGACTAATTTCATTAATACTCTCTCAATATAGAACGAGCTAACGCAGCCTGACCACGAGCTAACCAGTACCCTGTCGGGCTGACTCACGGAGACCATTTAAATGAAATATCCGCTTAGCCAACATCCCACTTTATGGCACTGGAACTCCTGAGAAACGCCCAGTGTAGGCTTACTTCGCGAACGCATTAGGTACATGCTTTCCAAGCCTGCCGTGCTTACCTTAAGATGACAATGCCCCCAGTCTACTTCCCAGAAAACTATGAAGTTAGAAGCAGCCAGGGAAGGATGGATATTTCCCCTGTCAAACATTTTCTTCACATTTTAAGAGGACTCAAACAATTAATTAATCAATCTTATCCAAATTCAAATATATAAGCTCAGCTCTCGATTTCCGGTAACAGATCTGAAGGGTAGATGGAGTTAATTTAACTTTCTTTCTCTTGTCAGCAGGTCACTTGCGCTGCTGCTTCCCCAGTCACTCCCTGCTCCATCGCCTTCTCTACTCTCCTCAGATGTTCTGAATCCGATGAAGTTCTTCCCAGGCAAGGCACCCACACTGCTCTCGAGAGTCTGCCATTCTCTTCTCCGCTGAACCCCGCCCTCCTTCTCCGCTCTCCCACCTGCTAACCTCTTTCCCGACACTTCCAGCTTTCAGAATTCAAGATGCTCCTTAATGAACGGTTAACACCTCCCCCACATCCCCAGGGATGAGGGCGGGAGAGCTGACGCACTTTAGGAACAGGGACCACCATTCTTGCCCTTGAGCACAAGCCAACAATGTCTTCCGTCTTGTCCTGGCTAGAGGCCAGAAATGCCAGAAGGGGGCTCTGGCTCTTGTTCTGGTTTCTTATTAGTGTTCTTCTCATTTTACACAATCTGAGTGAACCATACTATCTAGAAACCATATGTGAAGATAGAGTCAAACTGTGAAGCATCTAGACACCCACGGGCAGGCCGACTGGACGGACCAGCTCATCTCCCCATGCATTTTCTGCTCTAAGTACTATAAGAAGCCCCTAGCCTAGCTGCTCAATTACCACGTGTTCTGGGACACCCCCCCCCTCCTGCTATACAGGAGCTCTGCCTTCCTTTGTCCTCTCAAGCACCCACCTAAAATCCTATATGAACTATTCTTTAAACTCATCTGCCCATTGTCTGTGAATTTCAGACTGAGTTCATGAGAAAAGGGACCCAGAAGCCATTGGCTCGGGATAGCTCTGCTGCTCGATGGGTTTGTCCTGTAACTCAGCTCTACACACTAGGCACATGGGAGCTGGGAAATTCTCCACAACTTTTAAGGAACCCCCCCCCACTTCTCTCTGTCTCACAAGTAGGGCGAGTGCCAGACAGGGTGTCCAGGAGTGACCTCTCAGCACCAGACTGGAGAAGTGACGACTCAGCATACGAGATCAAAACAGTCACAGCAAGAAGTGAGGAAGGAGGATGGGTCCCTGTGCTGTCAGACAGAGAGGGCAGCCATGCCACTCCACTGTGAGTAGAAGGTGCCAGCAAATGCCCCATGTGAATTATCTCAGCCCTGCCCTGGGTGGTGTTGCCTTGTGCTGAGTATTGGAGTATTCCTCAAATTCACACGGTGAGACCAAATCCCCAGTATGGTACTGTTAGGAAGTGGGACGTGTGGGAGAAAGTTGGGTCAGGAGAACAGAACCCTTACAGAAATGGCCTGAAGGGATATTTTTGTCCTTCTATCAAGTGGGTGACCATGAACCAGACAGAGGGCTCCCACTAGACGTTGAATCTGCTGGGCCGGATCTAGGACTTTTGAGCCTCCACAACTAACTGTGAGCCGTGTCTCTCACTCGTTTATGAGGCACCCATTTTAGCTCTAACAAACTAAAACACTCCCATTGTATAGAAGAAGAAGTCAAACAACCTGTCTAGATCACAGAACGCGTCAGTAGCCAAGGTTGAAACCAGGTTGGACAGGCCATCCGGCTAATCTGGGCATCAACCCCACAGTGGGTCTAGCTCCTTGCTGACTGGGAGCCTGGGCATGTCTGAACTTTATGCCTCACAGCCTCAGCTGCTGTTACAAGAGGCAGCAACAGATCCTTCACAAATGCGGGCTGCCTTCTGCCAATTCTGCCAGTCGGGGCACTGCTTATTAGCTTGACAATACACAGGCCCGGATCCACTAAATCTTCAGAACAGGAGGCTGCCAGATATACCAGGCAAGTGTTCTTCCTGCACACGGAACAGCCTGTTTTCATCTGAAAGTATGGGAAGCACGGAGGGAAATGAACGCAGAGGCAGACGCTCCCAGCCTTAGGACTGGCTTTAGACCATCTGGGCTGCCACAAGACAGACCCAGGTGAGCACACTGCTGACTCACGCTTCTCTCCTGATGTGAGAGAGGGACAGAAAATGAATAGGCGGCCTCTGGCCAAGCACAGGGGAACCAAAGGTCTCTGACTTCTTAAACTCCTCAGAAACAATACAAAGGGTCAAAGCGATTAAGAAATTAGAGTTGAATCTAGGAACTCATTCAAGAGAAAGGTGGGAGATGGAGAGAGGGTCTTCTCAGGGCCTTTTTTTTTTTAATTTCAAGCATTTATTTTGATGCCATGCTTCATTCCTGTTCAGAGCAGTGTGTGACTTACACTTAAACTGCCCCCCCCACGGTGAACTGCACAGCATGAAGTAGTGAAGAGAGAAGAAGGGAGGCAGGGAGGGCGGAGAGGAAGCGGGGTGTGACTGTGCTTTAGGAATAGGTACTGTGTCCCAGCAAAGGTTTAGGAACTGTGGTCTTCCCAGCCTGCTGGTGTTATCTGGGGACCTTATTTTTATTTCCCTTTTAAGGCAAGAAAAACTGGAAGGCGACTGGGAAACCATTCTTGATGAACAGAAAATAATGAGTCTCCGAGAGTGGGAGGGCACTCAGGTCTCAGCTGCAAACACAATAAGCAGTAGGAAGCAGCGAGCTAAAGCATTCAATCTGGAGAACCAGGAAAACAGGAGTGAGCACATAGTTCAATTACCATGGGACCCGGCAGGAAGTGCAGCGCCAGGGATCCGCAGGCCGAAAATATCTAGCCAAAGACTAGGAGGACGGAGGACGGTATTTAGTCTGCTCCAGACACTTGGATGGGCCAGTTCCAGGCCTGGGATAACTCCGCCCCCAGGGGACACAAGGCATTCACAAAGTCACACCTCAGGGTGCTTCTGCATAGAGGCTAGAAGTGACACTAGGCATCCTGCCCACCAAAGGAATCCCAGGACAATGAGGCATCTAGGCCAAAATGTTGGCACTGCTGTGGGGGAAGCAGTGTCAGGGTCGTGGGGTCCTGGCCAGGCACCTGCTGAGCTTCCCATGGGACACAGAACTGTTAGCTGCCCTCACACTTCAGCGGTGGTCACAGGAAATGCTTCCAAATGATTATTTCCTGTGACTTGGAGATGAAAGAAGCCATCCCAGTAGTGAAAATTCCTATGTGGTCAACAGGGAAAAGGAAAGATGTCCACACTGCATCAGAAGAGAAGCTGCAAACCAGACTCACTGGTCCCATCCCTGGCAAAAGCTACAGGGGAGAGACTTGAGCCCTGGCATATCACAAACTAGGAAAGAAACGATGTCGGGGATTCAGAAATCAAGGCACTCTGCCAAGGGCGGGAACCACAAGTAACAGAGACAGGGCACAACCCGGAATGAGAAACCAAGGCGGGGCGGTCATGAATACGAAACGCAGGTGGCGGCGGAGGCTGTAATCTGCGGCTATATTGAGATCAAGCGCTCAGAACTACTAGTCTGGGGTGCCCTTCTGGCTCCAGAGCCGGACCAAGGAGCTGGCGGCCTGCAGAGCGGAGTGACCACTAATGGGCAGTTATTTCCTTACTTACCATGTGGCTTCACATCAGAGACTTGCAGGGAAGGAGACAAAGCTGCAGGAAAAGGAGATGGAAACAAGATCCCTGGGGAGCCCTTTCTTTGGGAGCGGTTTTAAAGAACGCGTACAGAAGAGCAAAGTGAGGGTAAGAAGACGGGGAGCCAGAGGCTTTCATGCCTACTCAGGCCGAAGCTTCCTGAGTCATATTTGTTCTGTCCTGGTTTGAGCATCTGGTGTGGGCCTCCACCTCGGCCTGGAATGCCTGCTGGGAAACAGAGTGGGGCTCACAGGAATGAGGGCAAGGCAGAGCCTGCAGAACCCTGGGGCTAGGAACCCCCTCACCCCACCGCTAGCCTGCAGGGGAGAGTCAAGGAGACAGCTAAGGCCCAGAGGGAGCTGGACCAGGATCCAGGAGATGTGTGTGTACTTCAGGAGAAAATCTAACCCACCATCGGGATTCAGAGGATGGAACGGGGAAAAAAAAAAAACCTCAAAGAAGCCATTTCTCCCCTCCCCACAGCGTGCTAGAGAGGCTGGTATGTGAGCCAGTGTCTCTGGTGGCCCTGCCTGGCACAATCACAGGAAACTAAGGATGCCCGCCCAGCTCCCTTGGCTGGCTCACTTAAACACTACCTTCCAACGTGACCTTAAGTCTGCTTCCTCTAGAATCTGTTTCCCCAGCCACGGGAGTCTTCTAAGGGCTCCTAGGCAGTCTCACCCCTTACCCACTTACCCACCAAACCTGTAAACGTACCCAGCGGGGTCTGCCTGTCTCCCACACGCGTAAGCAGAATCCTCATAACCGGTCTGACTCCCGACTTCCCCGTGGTCTTCAGTATCATCTTGCTTTCAGCCATTCAGACTCAACCCTCAGCGTCATTTTGGCCTCTGTCTTAGGCTCTCATTTCTCAAATTTACAACCATCCACACGGGCAGATCAGGCCCCTGCCCTGTTTCTGAACGGCTCTTGTACCTAGCACAAACCTGCGCCAGCACGTCCCTGGCCCCTCCGTATTCCCACCAGACTTCTGCAGGTTCCCTTGGGGCTGGTCACTTTCTCCTAAAACCCATGCATTTATCCTTATTCTGAAGCTGGTATTTATCAACCATGAGCCAGCACGATGACAAGCATATCCTTTCATTATCTCTCATGTTCCTGACTCCCTTGCCAAGTAGCCACTGACGTCTAGGGTTTACAGATCAGCACTAAGGAACAAGAAGGCAGCTAACGCCCTGAGGCAGGCCAGGCAGTGCCCCCTGCGCACCCAGTCCTGGGCCACTGCTCCTCCTCATTCGATGTCTTAGTTCCTTCTGGGTATCACAGTAAATACCTTATGGGGCCGGGGACGAAGCTCAGGTGTGGGGTACTTGCATCACGAGACCCCGCAGCGTTCAAGCCCCAACACTGCAAAGGGCAGAGGAGAAACCTTACGCTGGGTACTTACGGGCATTTGTATCTGTGAGGGAATTTGCAGACACACGGGAAATGTGGAAAGCAAGTAAAGGGAGCGCGCTCGGAGGGGCGGCACCCCCAATAGGCTGACAGACCAGAAGTGGATAAAGGAGGGAGTCTCGCTATCTCATTCTCTCTGCCTCCCACCCACCAGGAGGCCAACCAACCACGCCTGGACCCTCCGATGCTGTGATCCAAAAGAACCCTTTCCCCTCTGTCCTGGTCAGGGTTACTAGTGCCGTGATGAAACACCAGGACCAAAGCGACCTGGGGGAGGAAAGGGCTTATTTCAGCTAACACTTCCAGGTGACAAGCCCATCACCGAGGGAAGTCAGAACGGGAACTCTGACAGGGAAGGAACCTGGAGGGAAGTGCTGATTGCCGTGGAGGCCATGGAGGGGCGCTCTCCATGGCCTGCCCAGCCTGTTTTCTTACAGAACCCAGTACCACTAGCCCAAGGGTGGCCCCACCCACAATGGACCAGGCCCTCCCACAGCCATCACTAATTCAGAAAATGTTCTGCAGATTTACCAACAGCCCAGTCTTATGGAGGCATGTTCTCAGTTGAGGTCCCCTCCTCTCAGGCGACTCTTGCCTGTGCCAACTTGCCATAAAAGTACCCAGCACACCCCCTTCAATTGTTTACCTTAGGTGTTTTGTCACAGTAATGGAAAATCTAGCATAGCTCACAAGTGGCTCGGGGGTGCAGTTTAGCTGTAGAGTGTGTGCCTAGCATGTATACCCAGGACCCTGGGCTCAAACCCCAGCAAAGACACACACACACACACACACACACACACACACACACACACACAAATTATATCATGTCAGCTCCTACACAGAACATGCTGGCCTCTCACTTCTCATTGCATTTGGAATAAAAAGCCAAGCCCTGTGTCATGGGCCCCGGGTCTCAGGCCGTGTACAGCTATCCACCTGGGCCCCAGTGCTAGCCCCTGCCCACTCCACTTCAGCCAAACAAGTTGCTTCAGCTCCTTCAGACATCTGCTCCCTCCCAGTAAACTCTGTGCCTGCTGCTGCTCCCTCCGTGTCTGCTGCTCCCTCTGTGCCTGCTGCTCCCTCTGTGCCTGCTGCTCTCTCTGTGCCTGCTGCTCCCTCTGTGCCTGCTACTCCCTCTGTGCCTGCTGCTGCTCCCTCTGTGCCTGCTGCTCCCTCTGTGCCTGCTGCTGCTCCCTCTGTGCCTGCTGCTCCCTCTGTGCCTGCTGTTCCCTCTGTGCCTGCTGTTCCCTCTGTGCCTGCTGCTCCCTCTGTGCCTGCTGCTGCTCCCTTTGTGCCTGCTGCTGCTCCCTCTGTGCCTGCTGCTCCCTCTGTGCCTGCTGCTCCCTCTGTACCTGCTGCTCCCTCTGTGCCTGCTGCTTCTTCTGTGCCTGCTGCTGCTCCCTCTGTGCCTGCTGCTTCTTCTGTGCCTGCTGCTCCCTCTGTGCCTGCTGCTTCTTCTGTGCCTGCTGCTCCCTCTGTGCCTGCTGCTCCCTCTGTGCCTGCTGCTCCCTCTGTGCCTGCTGCTCCTTCTGTGCCTGCTGCTTCTTCTGTGCCTGCTGCTCCCTCTGTGCCTGCTGCTCCCTCTGTGCCTGCTGCTCCCTCTGTGCCTGCTGCTCCCTCTGTGCCTGCTGCTCCCTCTGTGCCTGCTGCTCCCTCTGTGCCTGCTGCTCCCTCTGTGCCTGCTGCTCCCTCTGTGCCTGCTGCTTCTTCTGTGCCTGCTGCTCCCTCTGTGCCTGCTGCTCCTTCTGTGCCTGCTGCTCCCTCTGTGCCTGCTGCTCCCTCTGTGCCTGCTGCTTCTTCTGTGCCTGCTGCTCCCTCTGTGCCTGCTGCTTCTTCTGTGCCTGCTGCTCCCACTGTGCCTGCTGCTTCTTCTGTGCCTGCTGCTCCCTCTGTGCCTGCTGCTCCCTCTGTGCCTGCTTCTCCCTCTGTGCCTGCTTCTTCTTCTGTGCCTGCCCTTCTCTCTGTATAAATTCCCCCAGATGCTCACATGCAGGGCTGTTCCTCCTGGGTCCCATTTCTGTTTAAGAACGCTTCCTCTGGGAGGCTCTAGAATAGCTCTCCCTCCCAGCTGACAGACCCCGGCTTATCTTTTCAAAGCCTTCATCAACAAACCATGCCTAGTGCTGCCCTCCATTGCCTGCAACTGATCACCTCTCACTGTATCACTGTGAGCCCCGCCCCCGTCACATGGTGCTGACTCTCTGGTTACGAATCACACATGAAAGGTCTGTGGGTTGAAGGCTCGGTCTTTAGCCTGCATTCCTACTAGGATATGGTGAAACCTTTCTGAAAAACCAAGCCACTGTGGGTACTGGGGCTCCAGCCCCTTCCCCTCGCTCTCTGCTTCCTGAGCACTATAAATGGGTGGCTCCCTCTGCCATGTGCTCTAGCATGCTGGGCTGGGCTGTCACAGACCCAAAAGTAACAGGGCCACACAATCAGGGACGAAAAGAAGACCCACAGATGAGTGTTTCCTGATCGTGCCCAACCAAGTTCCAGAAGGCACCCAGGTCTCAGCATAGGACCCAGCATGAGAAGAGTCACTATGTCAGTGCAGCATTAATGGGCAAGTTCAAAGCTGAACTAGAAGGCACTAGCAAGTTTCTTCTGGAAGAGGAAATAACCTTCTCAGGGAAGTCTTTAACGATCACCCAGAAAAGGACCCCAAACTGCTCTCGGAACAGGAACCCGCTGCTCAAGATATCGGATGTTTCTGCACCATCATCAACGCTAATATTCATGTTGGCACACAACCCTTTACATCATACAACTTAATTTCATTAGCTCATAGTGGAAAGATGGCTCCAAGGGTAGAGATACCTTCGACGGAGGCTGACCACCTGAATTTGATACCTGGATCCCACAGGATGGAAGGAGAGACAGCAACTCCTCAAAGTCGTCCTCTGACTTTCACAGTGCGTGCCACCTCCCAGGACACACAAACAAAAGTAACAAAAGTACTTCAAGAAAATAGTTCCTAAAGTTATTCCATGCCAACATCTCTAAAAATTACCCACTTGTTCCACATGATATCAACAGTGGTTTATGGGAACTTAAAAGTTCTTTTTAAAATTCCACTGACTATGCTGTGTGTGAGTACATGGCACAGTGCACACACAGAGGTCAGGGGGCGGTTCGTAGGGATCTATTCTTTCATCCTGTGGACCCAGGGACTAAACTCAGGCTCTCAGGCTTGGCAGAAGGTGTCTACCTGCTGAGAAGCCTTGCTGACCCAGTTCGTGGAGGTAAGAATCAGATGTCTTCTTAACAGGGATATAACGAATGATTTTATGTAAGCAGCTGCTTCCAAATCTGGGAACTAGTGATAACCAAACATTATGGAACCAACAATTCAAAGACTCGAGTCTGGGTACCATATCTTCCACCCAGATTTTTCTTTGTTCCCAAGTCCCTTGTGTGAGCTGGGGCTAGAGGCGTGGCTTCTAAGGCAGCAGGCCAATACTGTCACTTTTTGGATATTTCCTCTAGAAACAATGCCAGAACTGTAAGGCCCACTGCCTCTCCCACCCAGAAAAATGTCTGTGCCCTCCAACTCCACATGAACCACTGACGCTGCTGAATTAGACTCTCTGTGACAATATGACAAAAGCCTTTGAGAGGCAAGGCCACCTCCAGGACCACATCTATTAGTTCCCCTTCCGATGGCCTTCAGTAAGAAATTTACTTATAGCCAGGCATGGTGGTGCATGGATTTCATCCCTGTGCTCAGGAGGCAGAGGCAGGTGGATCTCTATGAGTTCACGGCCAGCCTGGTCTACAGAGTTAGTCTAGGATATCCAGAATTACATAATGAGCTCCAGGACAACTAGAACTACATAGGGGGACCCTGTCTCAAAGAAAAAGAAGAGGAAGAAGAGAAGGAGGAGGAAGAAGAGGAGGAGAAAGAAAGGGGAGAGAGAGGAGAGGAAGAGGAGAGGGAGAGGAGAGGGAGAGAGAGAGGGACAAGAGGGGGAGAGACAGGGAGAGGAAGAGAGAATGAGAATAAAATCTACTTCTTTTAATTCAAATTTCAAATGCTGGCATTGTCCAGAAACTTTTAACAGGCATATGTATAATTGCTACAAAGCTGTACTGTTGGAATGAGTTCATTGAAATGTTTTGACTTACACTAATGCTTTACATTCTGCTTTTATATTAAAAATTAACATACAAATGAAAACAGAAAATCTGCCAATACCTGATTCTTGTCTCTTATTTTTCCAGTTGCAATTGTATACTTAGGTACCTTTTGGCCCCATAGAAAAAAATACCTAACATTCAGGACTACTGGAAACAGGAAGAAGGGGATTTATTTTATTTTATTTTTGAGAATGAAATGTTTCCCCTCAGAGTAGAGTCTAAAGTTTATGTATGCCACATGCTAGCTGGTATGTTCTGGAATAACTGTTACACTTTGAGCATGGCAAGAACACAGTCTGGTACCCTTAAAAAGGCTGATTAGACAGACAGGCTTACCTGCCTCCTGCTAAGCTCCAGTACTGCCCTCTGGAAGTTCAGCAGACTTCATAGAGTGCCACAGCGTCAGGCATCCACTGCTTTTGTCTTTCTCCACTGCCTCTCTGATCACAGGAAATCATCAGCAGAGAAATCAACACCAGTTCCACAAACCCATGCCTGCCCCATGCTAGATATATTGCAAATGAAGGTCACAAGAATCTCAATAAATAAATAAATAAATAAATAAATAAATAAATAAATCACCAAGACTGTCCTCACACTTTAAGGAAGCAGAACACTGTAGAAGCATGCCACCCAAACCCACACTGTGTTGTTGTTTCAGACAGGGTCACACTATGTAGCCCAGGCTGACCTCAAAATCATTATCTTCCCAAGGTGTGGTTACCCATGCCTTTATTTCCAGGAGGTAGAGGCCGGGGACATCTCAGTGAATTTCAAGCTAGCCAGGGCTACACAGTGGGACTGTCTCCAGACAGATGGATAGGTAGACAGACAGATAGACAGAGAGACAGACCTACATGATAGATGGACAGATAGGAAGCCAGGCAAGTAAGTAAATAGATGAGAGAGAGAGAGAGAGAGAGAGAGAGAGAGAGAGAGAGAGAATATGAATGAGACTTCCCACCTCTGGAATGCTGATAGGAGTGAGCCACCATACCCAGCTACAGCCCCTTTAGATTCAGAGAGCTGGTGTCCCCTTGTCATCATGGAGGCAACATACCAAACCAATATAATAAGCTCTACAGGCCACATGAGACATTCCCCAACGGCTCATTTATTCTGGTATTTTAACCGTTATTTCCTGCCTTCCCCCTGAAGACACATGCTCGGTCCTGCTGACCTCACCACTCGTCCTTATCTTACATCAAATGCAGGCTGAGAACGCGCAGGAGGGGTTTCACGGAACAAATGCCCAAGATAACTTGATTGCTGACTGTGTGTTGTCTGTGTATGTGTTCATACACGCAAACCCATGCAATAGTACATATATCAGGAGAAGATATGCAATCGAATAAGGTAAATGCTAAGCAGAGTAAAACTCAGAACAGCCAGAAAAAAAACAAGACTAATCTTTGGTTCCTCTTGCCTCCTGTTCCAGGATGGCCATTTCTTGGACACGATGCCTCCAGAGTCCTACAGACTCTAACACGTTCACAAAGGTCTGTCAGGTAGCAATGAATCCTCAGTGGCATTTCTGTACTTGGCGAAACAACCTGTAAGTTGAAGAGCTAAGCATAGAGAGACCCTCAGCTGAACCCCTGCCACATAGAATGCTGTGGTCCAGGTGTCAGGGAGTCTGTCTGTCCATCTGTGAGGCTGCAAGACTTCCTTGGAGCACTCCTAATCTAGGATTAGAAAGGAAGGTAGGAACTGGGTTGTAAGACAATGAAAGAGCCATTTCCTCAGGAAAGTCAGTCTCCCATCATGCTCCCCATGCCCTCTGGGATTCCTTGACATCTTGGCTCCAACCACACTGCCCAAGGGATGGGGGTAACACAGTAACACCTGGGGTTGGCTCCCATCCTGGACCGCCTGCAGGGCTGTATCCAGCAGAGACCTCAGCCACCCCAGGAAGTGTGCAGGCTGGGAACAAAAGCCATGTGGAGTCTGTGAAGTAATTAACATCACTCCTGGGATCAACCTTGAACAGCCAGGGAAGGCAGACTATAACAGGAGAACCCTGGGACCTCATTTACAGCTACACTGTCACCATGGTGTCCTGAGTGTCAAGGATACCCACTGTTCCCTGGTGAACAGTCCAGCCCTCACGCACCCATAGGGCTGTGCGTGGCTGTCCCTTCTCAGAGCATGGTGAGTCCTGATGTCTTTATTGTTGCCGGATTAACTGAAATGGCGACACAGCGATTTCTTTTTTGTTCTTGCATTCCTGAACCCTTTCTTCCCAATCCGCAGGCTTTAGCTATCTTCCCGGAGCGCCAGCTGGCTAATGAAAGCAACTGCTGTGCTTTGCAGGGTAACGTACTCAGCACCTGCATCATGCCCCATCTCGGCAGCAAATGCTTCTCAGGTTGTGTTTTAAATACATATAAAACCCACGCATCGAGGGATGACTCTGTCGGCTGCTCGCAGATTACCTGGTTGTAACCCACTCCCTGCACCACCCTCAAAAGTAATTCTACAGGGACAGCGAGCGAGATCAACTACGTGATCTGCCCCTGGACCGGTGGGACACAGCCAGTTATATAACAGTCCTGCTTCCTGAGGGTGGGCTTGTTATGAAGACTCACATCTGACTGTCCACGAGCAGGGCATGGGTCTGTCCTAAAGCCACCAGCTCTTTACTTCAGAGGAGGAGACTGAGTGTTCCATATGGGGCCCTAGCTCTCTTCTGTCCACTCCTGCCAGCCTCTTGGCCCACAGACCCCAGGCACAGCCATGACAGGGAAACCATCATCCAGACCCCAGACCCCACCCCCCACAAGGCCACTTAGACCCTAGAACAACGGGCTTCCCTTCCCTGCGTCCTTTCTTCCTAACTCCCTTCTCTGGGGAACAGACCTTAGACGACAGGTCCTAACAGCACCCTGCGCCCAAGTTCCCCAGCCACCGGTTCACCTCAGGAAAGTCCCCACCACAGCCCAAATGCCCTGGAGAGAGACAGACTCGTTAGCGGTCAGTCTTCTGGTCCAGCTTCTGCACCACAATACATTTTAAGGTGGATCACACACTGAAACTTGAAATCTAAGACCAGAAAGAACCCGAGAGAGCAGGATGAAGTCTCTGTGACCACGAGTTAGGCAAGATTCTAAGTACAAGTCCTCTGGTATGAGACCAAATGCATGATTGGTAAAATATAATCTAGGACCCCCCCCCCCCAGTGCCCAGGAGTCTAAAGTTATATTGACCACACAGTGAAGTCAGCCTGGGCTACATGAGACCCTATTTCAAAATAACAAAACAAAACAAAAACAAAAAAACACAAAAAACCCTCAAAAAACAAAAAACCCAAACAAACAAATAAACAAAACAAAAACAAAACTCCTCATAGATTTGAATTTATCAAACATAAACTTCTGTTCTTCAAAAGATGCTGCTAAGAAACTAAAAGCCACAGAACACAAACCTGGAAAGCCCTTGATTTTTAGGTTTGCAAAGAGCTCATGAGATTCTACCAAAAAATTAGAGCTACAGCAGTAACAGCAATACAGCCACGTCAAGAATATGTAAACAAGTCCTTCAACAACAAATATATCTGGTTTGCGTGTTGTTTGTTTGTTTAAAGACAGAGTCTCTCTGTGTAGCCTTGGCTGTCCTGTAGCTCACTCTGTAAACCAGGCTGGTGTCAAAGTCACAGCAATTCTCCTGCCTCTGCCTCCTGAGTGCTGGGATTAAGGGCATGCTACACTGGGAGACAGGTCCTAGAAGAACACAACAGCTGGATGGCTTTATTCTTTCGCCTGTCTAGCAAGCATTCTGGGACTGCCGAGTGTACCTCAGGTACTGGAGCAAGCATCAGGGCACCAGGATGGGGAAGGTCAGTCCCACCCCTCCCACCCAGGTTCATGGTCCAATACAAGGAACAGAAAATACAGACTGTCAAAAAAGGGAAGAGTTTACCCAAAAGGGCCACGCCCAAGTTAGGAGGGAAAGGTTCTGGGTGACATCCTCTGTGGTGGGGGGAACAGCTGCGTTAGAGAAGGAGACAGCACAGCTGGGGGACAAGCAGGTGGTGCTCAGCGCTGCAGGTGGACCTCAGGAGGCCACGCCCTGGTCCTGCCCAAGGGGCACAGTCCTCCTCACAAAAGTCCACGAGACCATCAAGTCACACAGCAGCACAAGCCCGTTCGGCGTCTCCCCATGCAAGGGTGCCGGTAGCATATGAAGCCATCAGGAAAGGATACTGACCACAGTGCCTTGGGGGCCTGAGTACCAAAGAGGTCCTTACAAAGCTGGGCTCAGTGGACACTTACCACCTAAAGGCATCTCTCAAGATCCTACCTTTAATCTCCCCTTTCTCTCTCTCCCTACCTCTACTTCCCCATAGGGGAGGCAGGAAAGGCTACTCATCTTTTTTTCTGAAGGAGAGCTGATTATTTCAGGCCCTCCCAGTTCTCATGAGGAGGTTGTTACCACAGCAACCAGGTACGACTTCCACACGGACCTGGACCTGCCTCGGGGGACCCCTGCTCCCCAAGTCCTAATGCATTACTGACTTACCTCATGCAGAATTACGCAGAATTAATAGATGTCCCCCAGTCTCTCTCTCTCTGCCATCCCTCCGGCAGCACAGTTAATGGCTCAGCCTAATACATTTCCTTCCTCCTTATAAACAGCGCGCTCTGTGACTGAGCCCACCCTGCCTTTAGCCTTCCCAACGGGGCGTTTTAAATTTTAATTGTTGCGTTTGGCTTCGTTTCACTCTCCTTGTTTCTCACACAGTTAATTTGGCGTTTCCGCCTGTTAATAATGTAAGCTTTGGGGGGGGGGGACTGCAGAAGCCTAGGAGGCTGGCAGTGGCAACAACCGTGAGAAGAGGGGTTATAACTGAGCCCTGTAGTCCTGGAGAAGAAAAGGTGACAGAAGAAGAACTGGGGTGGTGGGATTGGCTTGGGGTGAGGGGACTGCATGCTGGAGAGCCCCTGGTAAGGATGCAGACGCTCTGCAGGTGCTTCCCACAGCAGCCACAGCTCCGTGTCCCTACTCTGTAACTCTTCCACACAGCGTCCTCAAGGTGACTTCATAGTGACACTCACGGTAGCTAGAGAGACTCTTCAGTGTGTATGTGTCCATTCTTCATCATGGCCAATACCCCCTTATGTCCCCAGGCATGATGCTGCCTGGTGCAGACTGGGTACCGGTGCCTGCTGGGAATTTAACTAGATACTGCAGTCTGCATACACCCTCCAAAGATCTGTATGATAGAAGCTTGGTCCCCGGTATGATGGCACTGACGCAGCAGGATCTGCCAGCAGTAAATCTACTAAGTCATTTTGCTCAGCGATCACAGTATCAAACGACCCTCCAAATTTATATCTCTATATTAGCGCAGTTAATCAGAGAAGTCTCTCTGTGCCGTGGATAATGGTTAAGGCGGAAGCTCACATCGGATCACAGTGTAGAGAATGGATGTCAAGGGATCCACAATGACTCTCAGAGCCCAAGACTCGGGGTGGGGGTGGGGGGCCAGAAGGGCAGCATCTTCTAGATGGGACAGAGCCTCTGCACCCATGAGTTCCTGGTGGCTGTGGCTGCCTGCACCAGACCTGCATAAGATCAAACCAGTCAACATCCGACGATGAAGCAGGAAGGATATATAACCCCCCTCGGTGAGGAGTCCTATGCTAGGCTGACGGTGCACCGGTGAGCGACCCCACACAGGAGCCTGTAAGCAGCACAGATGGGGCATGATAGAATTGTTGTCTGTTTCTTTGTTTGTTTTTACAGAATTAAGGCTGGCCAGCAACCAGTGGCTTTAATCTTAGCACTAGGGGAGCAGAGGCCGGTGATCTATGTGAGTTCAAGGCCAACCTGGTCTACCAGGCCAATTCTGAGCCAGCCAGAGCTAACCAGTGAGACCCTGTCTTTAAAAAATAAAAGGAAGGAAGAAAGGAAGGAAGGAAGGAAGGAAGGAAGGAAGGAAGGAAGGAAGGATGACAGGCAGGAAGGGAAAGAAGGAAGGAAATTTAAAACAAAATTTTAAAGAGGTGGGACCTGACAGGAGCTGGCCAGGTGGCTGGAGGTGCCCCCTCCAGAAGCGGTTAACATAATACTCCTGGGACTGCTGTCAGCTCAGGCAAGAATAGATGGTCATCAAAAGGACACTCGTGTACGCGCTAGCCCACCCTCAGCACGGGCTGACTGCGTGGGCTACACATCTTGTACTCCAGCCTCCACAACTGTGCGCTAAGAACTGCTGTTTTATGTATAAAGTACTTGGTGTCCCGTCTTCTGTTATAGCAACAGGAAATGGATTAGGAAACTGGATAAAGGGTTATTTCGAACCTCAGGTGGCAGCTTTTAAATGGAGGGATAAAAACAAGTGACTGGAGTGCCGCTGAGCTCAGTGGGCAGTACCACGGAAAGCCGGGGACGGGGACAGGGACAGAGCAGGGAAGCAGGCCGCGTGCATCACTCCAGCAACCTGCCCCCCAGCGCTTTGGTGTTCTGCCTCCTCAGCAAGCCCCATGCTGCTGCCTCCTCCATAACCTAATTCAGGACCCCCCTTGCCTCCCAAGTGCCCCCTGATAGTAAAGCCTGCTTTCCCAACGCCAGGCTTCTACATCTGGGATCCGTCCCGCCTGAGGGCCTGAGAAATTTCCTGATTATCTATTTATGTTACACAAATATACAAACACAGACTCATAAGAAATTCCAACACTGAAGTATAGCCACCCCAAAGAGAAAGTGGACTTGCCCTGGGTCTATCTATATCTCTCTTTGGAGGAAACAGCACACACACCTATTGCTTTTTAAAGTGAATTCTTATGAATATATAAAAATAATGATGTTTCTTAACATAACTAAGAATTTAAACATAATTTGATCGCACCATATAGTCTTACTTAAAACAGACCAGCACTGGGCTGGGAAGATGCTCCGTGGGAAAGCTCTTAGCCTGCAAGCGTGAGGCGCCCGCCGAGCTCTGAGCCCAGCTCCCAGGCATGGTGGCGCATGCCTGGAACCCCAGTGCCGGGGAGGTGGAGACATAGCCATCTCTGCTAGCCAAACCAGTGAACTCCGGGTACAGTGACAGATTCTGTCGCTCCTGAGGAAAACTCATGGTTGATGTTAACCTGTGGCCTCTGCATGCTTGCGCACAAAAACCTGCATGTGCACATGTGTGCATGATTACACAAATATATGGTCTCATCTTTTTCTTTTTGCAGCTGGTCTCACTATGTAGCCATGCCTAGTCTAGAGCTCACTATCTAGTTCCTTGTTGCTAATGTACACATCCACACGTTCTTTTTTCCCCTAGCTCCACTCTCTTTGGCCCCGCTCACTCTGAACCCACTTGCTCTGGACCCCCATATGTTCTTGTCATTTATATTATTCATGTTGTCAGTGTTCTGCCAATGGTACTGCATTGCACTGCATGTGACATACTCAGCCCCTCCTGTGACTATGAGACTGAACATGACGTATTTACTCTCCTGGGAATCACCTACTTGTAAATGCTGCCCATTTTTCCTGTTCATTTGTTCTGATGCATGGGGGTTCTTCACTACACAAGTCTCAGGTCCTGTTTCACGGGCTCTCTCCCCAGCCACAAGCCTGTCTTTATGGGGTAACAGCAGCTAATGTGTGAAGTCTCCAAATTACATAAAGGATTTTCCTAAGCCAAAAAGAACTATACATTTGACTCAATAAAATACGTGTGCATCCAATATACATACATTCATACTTTACATACCCTCTACATATTACATATACTGTACTCTGTGGGCACACACATGTTTTTTTTTGGGTTTTTTTTTTTTTTTTTTTTTTTTTTTTTTTTTGGTTTTTCGAGACAGGGTTTCTCTGTGTAATCCTGGCTGTCCTGGAACTCACTCTGTAGACCAGGCTGGCCTCGAACTCAGAAATCCACTTGCCTCTGCCTCCCAAGTGCTGGGATTAAAGGCATGCGCCACCAATGCCCGGCCACACATGTTTTGTTTTGTTTTTTTTTGTTTTGTTTTGTTTTTGTTTTTGTTTGGTTTTTCGAGACAGGGTTTCTCTGTGTAGCTCTGGCTGTCCTGGAACTCACTCTGTAGACCAGGCTGGCCTTGAACTCAGAAATCCGCCTGCCTCTGCCTCCCAAGTGCTGGGATTAAAGGCGTGCGCCACCACGCCCGGCTTCACACATGTGTTTTTGAGAGTGTAGTTTTTATTTCTTCACCTCCAAAATCCAACCTTATCTAGTTATCTAATTTCTTTTGTTTGTTTGTTTGTTTGAGACAGGGTTTCTCTGTGTAGCCCTGGCCATCCTGGAACTCACTCTGTAGACCAGACTGGCCTCGAACTCAGAAATCCACCTGCCTCTGCCTCCCAAGTGCTGGGATTAAAGGCATGGGCCACCCCCGCCAGGCTTATCTAGTTTCTGTTTTGTTTTGTTTTGTTTTGTTTTGTTTTGTTTTGGTTTGGTTTGGTTTGGTTTGGTTTGGTTTGGTTTGGTTTGGTTTGGTTTGGTTTTTTGAGACAGGGTTTCTCTATGTAGCCCTGGCTGTCCTGGAACTCACTCTGTAGACTAGGCTGGCCTCGAACTCAGAAATCCGCCTGCCTCTGCCTCCCAAGTGCTGGGATTACAGGCGTGTGCCGCCACCACCGCCCGGTTTATCTAGTTTCTTATATTGACACAATGACTTTAAACATTCCACTCCCCCTATATATCACAAAAGAATAAATTACCATGTGCTAATGAGACAGAAATGCATCTCTCTCTCTCTCTCTCTCTCTCTCTCTCTCTCTCTCTCACACACACACACACACACACACACACACACACACACACACCAGATTATCCCAAACCATTATGAAATCCTAGCACTCATAAGCAGATTTCTGAGTTTGAGGCCAGTCTGGTCTACAGAGTCAGTTCCAGGACAGCGAAGGTTACACAGGGAAACCCTGTCTCAAAATTAAAAAAACAAAACAAAACAAACAAAAAACGGAGAGACATTATAAAACATCAACAGTGAAGCTGGAGAGAACGTCTCCTGTTCCAGCTCTCAGCACCACATCTGGGAGCACATCTGGGAGCTCACTGCCACCTGCAATGCCAGCGCCAAGGTATGCAACATTCTTTTCTGGCCTCTGCAGGCTTTGCACTCATATCCTCTCTCTCTCTCCCTCCCCCCCCCTCTCTCACACACACACACAGACACAAACACACACACACACACACACACACACATCTTTAAAAATATATCAGAGAGCATGGGGTTACTTATAAATGATATTGGGAAAACAGTTCAGTATTATTTTTAAATGTCAGCTTAAATCTACCTTCTACATCACTCAGCAGAGTAAATGCTAGAAGAAAATAAATCCCTTAAAAGAGAAGGCTCGGAAAAGGCAGAAGAGTTTCAACTGTGGAAAAATACTAAATGACCACATGGTTCTCCAGTAATTCATTTTATTTTATTTATTTACTATTTATTTTAGGGGTTTTACTTATTAAAACCAGGGTCTTGTATATAATTAAGCCAGTATCTACCAAATTCCAATGTAAGCTTTGCTTTCCTTTAATTATGCATATGTGGAGGGCGGGTAAATACTGATACCTGCAGAGGGCAGAAGAAGGTGGCAGATACCCCGGAACTGCTGTGAGCTCCCCGGAGTGTTGCTGGGGCTGAATGGGAACCCGCAGGAGAGGCAAGAAGTGCTGTCATCACCTGGCACCCTTCCAGATCCATGAAACCCTTTAGAAGGTCAACCCTGAGCTGGGCAAGTGACTGGCACCATCATGACATTATGACATCATGACAGGCATCAAGCTGTGACCAAATGCCTGACAGAAAGGGCCTGCAGCAGCAAGGATCTCTTTCTCTTTGAGAGCTTCAGTCCGTGACTGGATTCGGGGAGGGGGTGGCTGCTCTTCTCATGAAGGAACCAGAGCAAGGGTTACAGGAAGGGGCCCGAGCAAGTCCCACCTCAGGGCTGTCGTCCCCAAACCAGGCCCCACCTTCCTACCAAAGCCAGTCTCCCAAGTCTGAATCTATCCCTGGGTTCTACATTGATGTAACCCATAAATGTGGGGAACATCAAAGGAAGCTACTGAAGTATTAGTTATAATGCAAGAAACCAAAGGAAGCAAGGAAAAGAAGGGAGGGGGAGGGATGGAAAATGGGACGGTGGTGGGGGGTAGGAAGGATGGTGGGAGGGAGAGAGAAACAGCAACCTAATTTTTAGGGTTTTATTCAATTAATTAGTTATTGGATTGATTATTGAGACAGAGTCGCCCTGAACTCACAGGGATCCACCTGCCTCTGCATTCTGAGGTGCTAGGGTCAAAAGCATGAGTCACTTTAGACCTGGTTTGTTTGTTTTCTTTAACTTAGAAAATTTAACCTCATCTACAGAGAGAGTTCCAGGACAGCCAAGGTTACACGGAGAAATCCTGTCTTGAAAACACAAAAGTACTTTAAAAAAAATTCAGGGAGGGTAAGCAATAACCAAATAGCTCTTTGCTGTGGTATCAGAGTCCAGCCCTGGACCTAGAAGTCAAGATTTCCCAGCGCGCCTGCACTGGCACCTGTCTGCCCGGCTGCCGCACCTGGCTGTGCCCACCTCACTCTGGAAGTCAGGGCCACAAAGCTAGCTGCCCCGAGGGCTACGAATGGCTGGAATCCTGCTTACAAAGCACATGGCCGCTTTGCCTGTTCCAGGGTGAGAACTCTAAAATATTACTTTTGTCATTTAACATTTGAAAAACAAAAGGGAGATGGGTTTTTTAAAGAGGACTCTTTAAAAATGAACTCTGCTTCTGTGCAAGAGTTCATTTCCGATTCAGGAGTTTCCCACGAGAGCTGAGGGTGGCTCACTTCACACTCTCCTCTGCCTTTAGGAGTTTCTGTCTAGATGGCTCTTGACAGTAACTCACTTGCCAAGGGGAAGGTCCTAGGAAGCAGAACAAGCTACTCTAAAAACCCCTAAGACACGGGGAGTGTAGAGAATGGAACTTTGGAGTTTACTGGGACAAAAGGAGCCACCCGGATGAGAACCCCGGCGGCGGCTGCACGAACACATCCGGAATGCAAAGGTAGGGAAAGGAGAGGAGCATTTCACCACTACAGTATGAACTCTCCGCATTACTGGGCTAAATCATTCCAATATGAAAGTCCTAGTGGACCGGAAAACGAAATCAAAGCCCAAACTCCATTCCCAGAAAACAGAGTGGAAACTAAGAATAGAAATCCAGAAGCCTTTGGAAGATACAGCAAGAACTGACAGCCTTCGGCGGGGTCGGGGAAGACGGTCACAGAATAAACCCACGAACACGAAGCTTCCTAGAAAAGCCACAGCCGCTGTCCTGTTATCACTTTGAAATTCTGCCATCTGGGGTTTCTTTAGTATCCACCTCCAGACCCCACAAACAAAGTTTGGTCCAGATGTTCAGCACTGGAACAGAATCTATTCCTCTGCTAGATGCAAGGTCAAACAAACTCCACATGCTGACCACTCCAGCACTCCGACACACCGAGAACCCATCTAGCTGGAAGATTCTCTCAGTGGGACGCTAGACTTCTCTACCTTTATCCAAAAGAATGCACCAAGCCGGTCCAGTCACCTTACTTATAAGGAGGGGGCTCTGCATTTCAAGTGACTGGTGCCCAGGGAGAAGAAGGCTTCTTGGCAGAAGTTTGTACAGTAACTTGAGCATGAATCATCCTGACTTTGCATGATGGAGAAGAAAGAATGACTCACAGGAAGACTCTTTTCCTCCCAAGATAGTATATGATGAGTATCAAACGCACAGTCAGCCCCCAAAGCAGGCAAGAAGTGTTCGCTTCCGCAGTCCCCGCACAACAGAAGACGACACGGCTGCTGTGTGGGCAGCCTCAGGTCCAAGGGAGCAGCAAGAACTGTCCTCCAGTCAGAGCCATCCCCTAAGATCTTTCACCCCAGTCTTAATTAATAACCGGCTTCGTACTTACTGCAACGCCCTCGGCTTCTCTTCCCTCCTGGGAGCTGCGGGCCTCAGTCAGTACCGCCGCTGCTCTATTCTGAGCCAGTTGCTGTCTGAGAGGAAAACCACATTGAGCCGGCGCTTGGGCAAGGCCTGCTCAGGAAGCAGGCGGGCTCTACTCCCTGTGCCTCTCCCTCTCCCCTCCCACTCCCCACTCTGACAAGTCCACATATACACACGATGCAAAATCAAATTTCTCTCTGACTGGGTGCCAAGTATTTCATTTAAACTTCTCCAAAATTAAAAATATAAAAATGTCGGCTGGCTAGGAATAAAAGGGAACTTCAACCCACAAGAGGCAAGTACAAATACCCCGAGGCATTGAACCAAAAGAAAAAGGCAGTCTGCCCTTGGGCTTCGGGGCCCTCAGGAGTGCTGCTGTCTGTGGAGCTCTGGGTTGACAGGAAATCAGGAACCAGAAAGCTCTTCTGAGCAGGCTCTGGACTCGATGGAAAGATCTGAAACCTGTTAACTGCAGCACCTTCAGGAATGTATTGTGATTTCTTTTTTAATCCTAAATAAATAGGTTCATACTTAATTTTTAATTCACGAAGCTTCCAAATGACACGTCCTTCCTCATAACGCCGGGCTTGTGGCCTCCAAATAAAGCTCAGCAAGCCCCTGTGCCCACCACTGCCGTCCCTTTGGGGCAGCTACACTTCGTAGCAAAAGTGTGGGAAATTCTGTGATGGTTAACAACAAGCACACAGCCTGGTAAATGAGGCAGATTCCACCATACATAAAATATAAGAAGTCTTATGACAAGATGGGACAAACAGACACGCACCCTTTGGTTCAGTTGTACTGTGGTGCAAATGCAGGCTACTCAATAATCGTCAGTGACTGCTGTGTCTGCCTCAGGATGAGGTATCCTCCACAGGTTCCCTTGTTTGAGCACATGGTCCCTGGCTGGTGGTGATGTTTTGGGATGTTGTGAAACCTTTAGGGCATGGAACTTGGCTGAAGTCACTGGATGTGCTCCTGTACTGGATTCTGGTTCCATCTGGAGCTTTTTCTAACACCTGGCCCTGGCCACAGGGAGAAGCAGCAATGAGCTCCTACTATACTCATGTCCGATGAACTGAGATGCTCCCAAAAGACGAGCTAAGTCAAGCCCTTCCTCCGTCATGCCGCGTCGACTGGGCCCTTTAATCATAGTCACGACAAAAATAATGACTAGGTATACAAAGCCTTGTGAACAACTGTGGTCAGGCTGACCTTGATAATAGACGACAATGAATAAAGCAATCAAAAGTCTAATTGATCACATTACAGGATGTCCGGATAACTCACCCTTACGCCGAGGTCAGAAAAGATACTTTTCCTGCACTGAATGTTAGTCAGATTTAGGGAACGGCTTTGTCGGCGCATAGCTTCAGAAGATTCAATGCACAGCTGTTCGGGCCAGTGTTTCTGGTCCTGTACTGCGGCAGATCATGCAAGACAGAGCCAAGTTGCTTTTCTCGTGGCAGCTAGGAAAACCAGAGGACCATAGGCCTGGGGTCAAGAGCAGGACCCCAGAGCCAGTGAGATGGCTACGGAAGAAAGGTACTCGCTGTCCACGCTTGACAGGCACCGAGTCAGGTCCCTAGAGCACACACAAACATGACAGGGAAGAACAAAATCTATACTGTCTTCTAATTTCCACCCTGTCCCCAAGCATCAGCATGCACACACTCACACATACATACATACATACATACATACATATGCACACACACAATACATATAATAATAATTGGTAACTTTTTAAAAAGAAAACAGTGTGCCAATTGAACTTTCCCAATTGGGCTTCACCTCCTGTACGTCTCCCAGAGCCTCTTCAGTTATAGATGCAGAAATCAATTAATCCACCCACAAGGTCAGGGCAGCCCAGGGCAGCCCCAGTCCAGTCGACCCCCAAAGGCCCCATCTTTCAATACTCCCGTGCTAGAGGTGAGGCTTTGACACGTGAGCTTTTGAGGATCGTTTAAGATCCAAATAACAGTGTCTGGGGACGTGGGGACACAGCTTGGTGGTAGAGCATCCACCTGGCATTCACAAGGCTCTGAGTCCAGACCCTAGTGTCTAAAAACAATCCACACAGCAAAGCAGACTCCTGAGCAGAACAAGAGCAAAATCTAGCCATTAAATCTAGCAGTGTATACAAACCGTGTGCCGTGGCCAAAGGAGATTTATAGCAGGAATTGTAGACTGATTATCACAAATGAAAACCAGACATAATTCTGATTAGCAGTGACAACATAGTTCAAATTAAAAGACGAAAAGAGAAAACCCACACAACCGTTTCAACAAATATTGAAAAAACACTTGAAAAAAAACCCAAGCTTTTATAATTAAAAAAAAAAAAAAAAAAAAAAAAAAACTCAACCACTAGGAATAAAAGGGAATGTCCTGAGCATGGCAAAGGGAATCTACAAAATACCCACAGCCAACATCGCATGCAGTGTGAACATTGGAAATTCTTCTCTTGGGACCAGAAACGAGACCAGATTGCTCTGTTCTCCCTCCATCTAGTCAACAATGCGCGAGAGGTTTTAGTCGGGGAATTCATGCAAGAGAAGAAAAGAGAGGGCACCGTAAACCATCTATTGACACGAGACAGACGGGGATATCTACAGCCCAAAGGCCCCAGTGAGGTCACAGAAACAAGAGTGAGGTGCGGCATCAGTTGTGTGTCCTTACCCCTGCGGTAGGAACTCCTGATGCGTCCAGAAAACAATTCATTTCCGTGATGGCTCCGTGGTGAAGAGCGTGCCTGGGAAGGACCCGAGTCTGACCCCCCCCCCTCCAGGGATGGCGGCTCGTGCTTGTAAGCGCCAGCCAGGCAGGGACAGGAGGTTGCCTGAGGCTCGCTGCCTAGCTTGTCCAGCCTAACTGGAGAACTCTGGACTAATGAGACCCTGTCTCCGAAGAGGCGAACAGCCTTCCGGGGAATAAAACCCAGAGTGGTCCTCTGGCTTCCACATATCTGTGCACACACCATACACAGGCCTGTACACTCACACATGATAAAAACATACACCTATGTGCATTAGAAACACTGGAGTGTTTACCCATAAATAAGACACACTCACCACTAACTGCAAAGGGTCGCTGAACATCCTGAAAGGGTGGGCCAGCAAGATGGCTCAGCGTCCAGGGTCTCAGGCCTGCCTGACAGCCTGAGTTTCCCAGAGCCTCCCTGGCGGAAGGGGAGAAGCAGTTCCCGCGGGTTCTTCTCAGGCATGCGTGTGCCAGCACACATACACACTCACATAAGATAAATGTTTGGGTTTTTTTTTTTAATTTTGCTTTTGTTGTTGTTGTTGTTTAAATTCAGCTTGAAAAAGTAAGATTTAAGGACAGGCATCCTATTTGTTATGAGACAGGAGGATCTATATGAGGTCCAGGCCAGCCTGCTCTACATATTAAATACGTGGATAGCCAGGGCTACGCAAAGAGATCTTGTTTCAAAAAACAAATCCAGTTATGGGCTCTGCTGGAAGTCGAAGGATAGGTCTAAACCTGGGTCAGGAGTTCAGTCCTCCTTGGAGTCTGACCACCTCCCATGGTTGGAGCAGCAGCTCATATAACAATGCAGCTGTGCACAGAGCTTGCCAGGCACATAAAGGTTGGAGACAATTGCTTTGGAGATGTCCCTGAAGACAGGATCCTCAGCTATACTCTGAATAATCAACTTTAAGAATATATATGCATTTTACTTTTATATGTGCATAGGTGTTTTGCCTACAAGTGTTGTCTCTTCATCATGTGTGTAGTACCCACAGAGACCAGAAGAGGGCGACAGATCCTCCAGTCCTGGAGTTGCAGTTGCAGTGGTAAATTGCCATATACAACACAGAAATGGAACTGTTCCATCACCAGCAGAGTGTAACTAAAGCCTGTGCTGAGGATACGCAGTTCCTGAACATACATGCTCTGTACTGCATCATGGGACACCACTCAGGAATCTTGTTCTAACAAAGAAAATGGAAGATTTTTAAGGTCTGAATTACTTGGCAAATGAATTCTATCTTAATGTAAAAGGTAATATAATATTGGAAATAATTTGTGATTTTTTTTTGTTTTTTTTTTTTCGAGACAGGGTTTCTCTGTGTAGCCCTGGCTGTCCTGAAACTCACACTGTAGACCAGGCTGGCCTTGAACTCAGAAATCCGCCTGCCCCTGCCTCCCAGAGTGCTGGGATTACAGGCATGTGCCACCACTGCCCGGCATAATTTGTGATATTGAACAGTGACTAATATTTTTGGAAAATGCATATCATAAATATTAAGAGCCCACATTTATATTTACTAAGAATGATTTTCAGCTGGTCAGTGGTGCCACACACCTTCAATCCCAGCACTTGGGGGTGGGGGGGAGCAGAGGCAGGCCAGCCTGGTGTACAAACCAAGTTCTAGGATAGCCAGGGCTGCCCAGAGAGATCCTGTCTCAAAAATTAAGCAAATAAGCCGGGCGTGGTGGCGCATGCCTGTAATCCCAGCACTTGGGAGGCAGAGACAGGCGGATTTCTGAGTTCAAGGCCAGCCTGGTCTATAGAGTGAGTTCCAGGACAGCCAGGGCTATACAGAGAAACCCTGTCTCGAAAAAAAAAAAAATTAAGCAAACAGGGCTGAAGAGATGGCTCCGTGGTTAAGGGCAGTCAGTACTCTTCCAGAGGTCCTGAGTTCAGATCCCTGCAACCACAAGGAGGCTCAAAATCACCCTGTAATGGGATTTGATGCCCTCTTCTGGCCTGTCTGAAGAGAGCAACAGTGTACTCACATACATGAAATAAATATTTAAAAGTAAATAATCAAGAAAAAGAGAGAGGGGGGAGGGAGGGAAGGAGGGAAGAAGAAGAAGAAGAAGAAGAAGAAGAAGAAGAAGAAGAAGAAGAAGAAGAGAGAAGATTCTCATTAATGCAGTAACAGAAGAACTTTCTTTAGGATTTTTAAATTTTTCTACGGCACAGTAAATATTTGACAATTTGGTGGAGTAACATTTACTTACATAATTTTTATCTATAGAACATAAATGCTTTCCCCTGCCCCAATATGGTTTTTTGTTGTTGTTGTTGTTTTTGTTGTTGTTTTGTTTTGTTTTGTTTTTGAGAAAAGGTTTCTCTGTGTAGCCCTGGCTGTCCTGGAACTCACTCTGTAGACCAGGCTGGCCTCAAATTCATAGAGATCCACCTGACTCTGCCTCCTGAGTGCTGGGATTAAAGGTGTGCACCACCACGCCTAACAACCACTTTAGAACAAGAAATGTACTAACAGCAGATATTGCTTCTTTTGTCAAAGACGTCTTCAAGAAGGCAGTATTCATGGTCATTTGCATTTATAATAATATGATGGTAGCCGGCACTTGGGAGGCAGAGGCAGGCGGATTTCTGAGTTCGAGGCCTACAGAGTGAGTTCCAGGACAGCCAGGGCTACACAGAGAAACCCTGTCTCAAAAAACAGACAAACAAAACCAAAAAAGATATGATGGTAAACAGTGAATATTAATGTCCCCCCACCCCACCCCGCTCGTTCCAGCCTATTTATTTATTTATTTATTTATTTATTTATTATAAGTACACTGTAGCTATCTTCAGACACCCCAGAAGAAGGCAGAAGATCTCATTACAGATGGTTGTGAGCCACCATGTGTTTGCTGGGATATGAACTCATGACCTCTAGAAGAGCAGTCAGTGCTCTTAACTGCTGAGTCATCTCTCCAGCCCCAAATATTAATGTTTTTATCTGTCTCTTTTTATCAATAATTAGACTTTTAGAAGATGACTGGCCACTTGCTTAAGATGTAAAGGCTGGGGAGGACTGGCACTGTGTAACAGTAAAAACTGTGCTTTAAGATGAGGTTGCTTATGTGCCCCGACAGCATCAGATCCTATTTGTACAACCCCATAGCTTACACTGCAGAAAGCAAGCTCAGCCGACTGAGAGAGGCTTTCTTAACTGAGGCAGTGGCTGATCTCCTCCGCACGCACTGCGGCCATTTCTGAGGAACTGATAACCGTACCGCTCGGAGGCACCTGTAACTTTAATTTTTTTTCAACTCTTACTTTTAATGATGGTTCGTAAACACTTTAACCTCCCTTGGAGCCTGCCCCCCACCAGAGGGTGGTGGGAAAGAAAGAATACGGGGGTGGGGGGGTGGGGAGTGGACCTGTTTAGAAAGGTTCTTGGGAGCAACTCCTGTCTGTGCTGTCTGGAAATTAACAGCTCAGTTCACAGGTCAGCAGCGGCAGCTCCATCCCCCATAGATACACTTCACAGATACACCAGCAGTCCAGTTCGGTAGAGTCGGGATAGCAAACAGGAATCAGCAGTGGAGGCGCTACCTAGCAGACAGTCGGTCCCCAGCCTAGGCAGCAGGAGGGACCAGGAGGAACGCTAGAAGTTCTTGGCTGTGCCTCTCAGTGAAGTGACGATCGATCGGAGAAAACCCAAGACCAACAAGCGTTGCACAGCCAGCTCTGTAAGCAAGCTTCGCTCTGCCCCGGGCGCTGTCCTAATGATGCTCCTTCCAAACATCATGTATCCGTCCGTGGGTCTTGCCTCAGCACGTGACTGTCTCAGCTGACATGACTCTCCCAATCACAGAAGTGGCAAGAAACTGCAGCGCACCCGCCAGAAGTTCTGGGGTGCGGTTCTCTCTATGGAGTCCCAACAAATGCAGCTCAACCACACAGTGTAAGGCGGACCAATACATGGGTGCTGTCAGCAAAGCATCCTTGTCACGTGTCCTTTCACACGCTTGCTTTAGCAGAACATCCTTTCTCCTGTGCCTGCTTCAGCTAAACGTTCCTTCACGAGTCTGCCTCAGTCTTTCACCTGTGTCCGCTTCAGGAAAACACACCTTCATGTGTTTGCCCCAGCAAAACACCATCCGACACAATGGACTCTCCAAAGAACCCTTATGTTTCCACTTCAGACATCTGCAAGCATGAAGGCAGGAGAGCGCCCCAGAGGCCCCGCCCCGCCCAGCGCCCTGCAGCTGCAGCAACAGCTGCCTGGGCTCAGTTCATGTCTCACTGAGGAACCTACCCGATCTCCAAAGGACAAGAATTTCCTAGATCCTCGCCCAAACCAAACCTTAAAAAATGTTCCATTTTGCTGCTGGAAAATAAATTTATCAATCCTAAAAATAACTAGGACAAAGTCAGGGAATGAAAGTGATTCTGCATGAGTGTTAAACAGATGTTGGACTAATTTTACAAAGACTCAGAAAGAGTGTCCTGGGGACTTGTGTGTGACAACAGAGAGGCACTGAGCAAAACCTGATAGTATAGAATGGCAGGGCACACTTGGGGCTGCGGAGGGGGATTAAAATCTTCATGACTTTCTGGGTTTCATCTAGCCAGAAATGGATCCAGTGTCTATTAGCAGACGGCGGTGGTTAGATTATGATTCTCAACCCTCCTCACACCGAGACAGTTCCTCATTTTGGGGTGACTCTCAACCATAAAATTATTTCATTGCAACTTCATAACAGTAATTCTCTGCTACTGTTATGAATCACAATGTAAATAGTTGCTGTGCAGGATATTTGATATATGACCCCCTGTGAAACCTGTCACAACCCACAGGTTGAGAACCATGGTTCACAATGATTACAGTAATGTACTAAACAAAATCTGAGGATTGTCAGAGTATAGAATGATATTTGCTCACCAACTTTCTGGTACCATAACAAAAAACCTGGGATAAACAACTTAAAAGAGAGGAAGGTTTGTCTTCAGAGGCTTCAGCCCATAGTCAGTGGGACCGAGACTTCCCAGCCTGTGAGAACGCAGTGAGGCATGGCGGAGGGCTGCTGCTCCCTCATAGCCAGAACGCAAAATGGAGGACGAGAAGGAGCCGGAGGCTTCCTTACCTTTCTCTACAGCATACCCAATGACTAGAAGACTTCCCAACGGGTCCTGCATCTGGGCCCCCTTTCTTAACATTGTTGCTCTCAGAGCCTTTAACACAAGACACCTCAGGTGACATTTCAAGATCCATTGGTGACATTTAAAAATCCAATTCTACAATGTTGTCCCTTTGTGAGATCCATAATGTCTGTGTACAAACACTTGTTCCTGCTCAGGGGAACTTGACTTCTCTCTGAACCAAAACATCTCTTCAGATCACTTTAATTTCGCCCTACAGCACCACGTCTCATGGTACAAAATTACATAGAGAGAACTAATTACAGAGGGAGACACCTCACCCTGGGCAAGGGACGGCTGGAGAGGTCGACATCTTAAGATGAGAGACAAGGTTCATTTTGCAGCAAAGCTCGCTCTACAGACACATGACTAGGAGCAAGAGGCATGCCTACTGACGAGTCGTGGTGTGTCGTGAGGTTTGCGTTTTTTATAAGAGCACTGCTGCAGCGCCAGGTGAGCTCACCCGGAGGTCGGGCAGCACAACCGTCAAAGGTTGCACGGGGAGAGATGTGTTTGTCTCCAATGACAGCCCTCCTCCGTCCTCCCACCCAGCAGGGACCACCCTCCCTCTGCTCCAGCACTCCGCACCTTCCACCTGCAGAGCCCCCAGCCCAGGCTACATAGATGGGAGGTTGTTTAATTAGCCAGGAACAAGAGATCAGCTACTTTTCTGGATTCTAAAACAGATGTTAAACTAATTTAGGAAGAACGTAAACTAAAATGGCTCAGCCTCAGTCTGACTCGGGATGTGACCATCCCGTCACACTTTCTGACCTTAAGATCCAGGATATGTGATGTTCTCCTGTTGTTGTTCTTACCGAGCGTCCTTACCATAACCACCCTGAGCCTGGCTCACTGGCTCACAGGGAGCTGAAGCCTCTGGCCCCTCCCTCTTTCCTGGCTCTTTTCCTCTCCTGCTGGTCCCACATACCTACTTCTCTGATGACGTCATGGTTAGGGTTAGGGTTAGGGTCCTTCCACCAATATGTCCTTGATTGTCACCCACCAGCCTGGGATTACCAACTTATTTTTATTTGTTTAATCTATTTTTATTTGGGTGCCCCAATAGAAATGAAAGACCAACTTTCCTCAAGGTCCTCGTATCTCAGAGGACAGCCCATCCGAGTGTTGCCACAGGTCAGTCCCTACTTTCAAAACCAGCCTCGCCATCAGTAAAGGCAACAGCCTCACCTTGATTTCTCTGGCTCCTGACACCTCGTGTCTTGGTTGATTCTGAACTACCTGGGCTTTTCAAGTCCGTCGAGTTGCAGTCTCCAACTTATGAACCTCCTCCGTCAGTCTCTTGAGTGCTGGGATTACAGATGTGTTTGTAGAGGTGGTGGGAGGGGTGGAAGGAGGATAGGGGATGACTTAACACTGTCCCTCTCAGCCTGTCACAGCTGGGCCTGACCTGTCGATGTGCAGAAAGGGACTTCAGAAACCACAGAAAGGGACCGAGCCTTTCTGAATGCTGGCAGTACTCAACAAAACAGAATGAGATTCTAAAATCAGCCTTGGAGATTAACAGAAGTACGGGGTGCTTCAAAAGGATTTAAAAGAGATTAACTCTTGAAAATCTAATCAAGGAAGAAAAAAAATACCCAAATTAGAAACACGCAAGAGGGCATAATTATATACACGGACTTTAAACCAGGCAGAACTAATCATCTGATCATTTCCTATGAAAATGCCAACGACCAAAATTAACTCAAGAAGAGTCCACCAGGAAAAAAAAGGCAAAGGATATATATATATATATATATATATATATATATATATATATATTTAGTCCATATATATATATATATATATATATATATATATATACTTAGTCCATATATATATATGGACTAAGCTAAGCACACCTATGAACCTAACACTCAGAAGGCTGAGGAGGCTGAGGAGTCTGAGGCAGGAGGATCCCCATGAGTTTGAGCCATCTTTGACTGCATACAGAACTCTAGACCAGCTTGAGCTTCAAAGTAAGATCCTGCCGAGAGAGAGAGAGAGAGAGAGAGAGAGAGAGAGAGAGAGAGAGAGAGAGAGACGAGATCATGCACTCTTGCACTCTGATGAGCTGGTCCTTGAGATCAGCAGAATGAAAATGGTGAAAGAGATGTTTTATATTTCAGTGTGTCTATATTTGATTTTTTAAAAAGAATTACTATTTTTATTTATTTTAAAGATTTATTCATGTTAATTTTACACACACACACACACACACACACACACACACACACACAGAGGTACTTTGCCTGTATGTGTATCTGTGCACCATGTGTATGTCTGAGCCCAGAAGGGCTGCTGGATTCCCTGGAGCTGGAGCTAAGGATGGTTGTGAGTCAGCCTGTAGCCTGCAGGTGCTGGAGATTGAACCTGTGTCCTCTGGAAGAGTGCCCAGTGCCCTTAACCACTGAGTCATATCCCCAGCCTGTATTTTTGAATTTTAGAAAGTGTGTTGTTGTGTGTTGAAACCAAAAAAGATAAAACAAAATAAAACTTTTAAACTCTCATGAGAAGGGTTGATGCCACAGTTGTTACTGTGTTCGCACTGGAGAGCAAAATCCAAAATGAGGACACAGACTGAAAATAGTCTGTGGGTCGGAAACACAGTCAGTATGAGAAACAGGAAGGATAGAAAAATGAGCAAGCGAGCCCAGGGTGAAAGCCACACCGTGTCAGCCTGAGGGCAAAACTCCTGGTTCATGGTGCACAGCACGAGGGGAGCTACTCAGAGATTCACATACTAGAGAGTACGGTCAGTAATAGAAAAACCGTCTGTATTAGGGTTCTCTAGAGTCACAGAACATATGGACCGTCCTTCTATACTGAAGGAATTTATTGTGATGACTTACAGTCTGTAGTCCAACTCCCCAACAGCTGTCAGCTGGGAATGGGAAAGCCAAGAATCTAGTGGTTGCTCAGTCCCACAAGCCTAGCTGTGTCAGCTGCCTTCTGTAGAAGGAGACTCCGACACATGTGCTGGCAAGTCAGCGCAAGCAGCAAAGAAGAGAGCACCTTCCTTCTGCCCATGTCCTTAAGTCGGTCTCCAGCAGAAGGTGTGGCCCAGAGTAAGGGTATGTACCACCACGCCTGGATCTGGGACTTATTTTGTCCGAGGCTGACCTTGAACTCAGAGATCTCCTTGCCTTGCTCTACTGGAATTAAAGGCATGTACTACCTTGCCTGGGCCTAAGCTTTTCATAGATACTGTGCCTTGCCTCAAGCTCTCCATGCCAAGATCCAGGTCAGAAGAAACTTGTGTCTTCCAGCCTCTAGATTTGGATCACAGGTGAGCCCTTCAATTCTGGATTGTAGTTCATTCCAGATGTAGTCCAGTTGACAACCAGGAATAGCCACTACAATTTCCAATGTATCTTAGGAAAGAAGTCCTGGGGCTGAAGGGACAGCTTAGTTAAGAGCACATACTGCTCTTCCAGAGGACCCGAGTTCTGTCCCCAGGGCCTACATCAGCAGGCTTACAACTGCCTCTTGCACCAGCTCCAAAGGGATCCAATGCCTCCAGCTTCCATGGCCACCTGAATTTACCCCACACAGACACACACACACACACACACACACACACACACACAATTAAAAACAAAACCCAGTCCCTCCCAGGCCTTGTTGGTGAGGGATCCTGAGCAGAGATTAACTAGGCTGTCCACTACCAGACAACAGTAGACACGAGGACCACAAAGGACACAGCGATAAGAGTTTACCCAACCTGCATAGACAGCCTGTGTGGCACTAGCCATATACTTAAAAAGTACAGCTCAGAAGCTATAATCCCTGAAGAGAAGTATCCCAGAATCCACATCTGCTTCCTGTTTGTGGCTCAAGATGTGAACTCTCAGCTGCTACGCCAGCCAGCTTGCCTGCTGCTTATTTCCCTGCTCGGATGGACTCATTCCTCTGGACCATAAGTTAAATAAAGCCTTCCTTCTGTAAGTTCCTTTGGGCGTGGTGTTTTATCGCAGCAACAGAAAAGTAACTAATACACTACACACTGAGACTCTGTCTTAATCACTAAAATATGAATAAATAATAAGTGGTATGATGTTCAAAAGAAATAAACTCATTCACACATACTTCACATATATAGGTATAAAATTATATTCACTGGAATGCTATTATATTCTTTACATTTTTTCACTTTTCTCAAGAAGTCCATGTATCTATATAATGAAATATGATCACATGTAACCCTCATGTCCTCCCATACCCCTCTCCAAGCACACACCCACTCTTAATTTTATGTCTTGAACTGGAAACTTCTGGATTCTTGGGAAAGTCACTTATGTCAAATAATGTTTTGCTGGGGTGAAAGGTGAAAGACTGTTTTCCTGAAGCAGAAGCAGATACAGGTGAAGGATGTTTTGCTATAGCAAACAGGTCAAAGGATGTGTGGTAAAGGCATATAAACATGACCGCACAGACAGTGGGAGTGAGAGCATTGGTTTGCTTTGCTCCGCCGCACTACTCTTTGCTAACGACAAACATGTATTGGTTCGCCTTACATTGTGCTGCTGAGCTCCACTTGTGATGATGCCTTAGAGAAACTTGCCAAAGAACCTCTCGTGAGGGCCGGACAGTGGTGGTGCACGCCTTTAATCCCAGCACTTGGGAGGCAGAGGCAGGTGGATTTCTGAGTTCCAGGCCAGCCTGGTCTACAGAGTGAGTTCCAGGACAGCTAGGGCTACACAGAGAAACCCTGTCTCGAAAGAACCAAAAAAAACAAAAACAAAACAAAACAAAAAAGAACCTCTTTGAGGTTCCTGCAGCTTCTTGCCACGTCTGTGATCCAGCCCATCGACAAGCCTTGCTGCAGCTTCTTCTGGGTTGAACTGCCCTTGCTGGTTCGTGTGTGGTGGCAGCTGAGAGGGCTGGACTGCAGCTGCTGCAGCTGCTTATTCGATTCATATTTGGTGTTTACTACTACACTGAACTGCTGATATCCTGACAACGAAGATTGGACTCGCCCCCAAAGAACTATTTCTAAACAGGTCTGCCCCCCATGTCCTAGTAACTTTTCTTTCCCACTACCTCTGGTGGGTGGTGGGCAAGGGAAGAGGTTGAAGGTTTATTAAAGTAGGTTGGGAAAAATTTATAATTTATGCCTATGATGTCTCTTTTGGAAAGAATTGCTACTGTATCTATACTCTTCGTTGGGTCTATTTGGTGTTCTTTTTGTGTGTGATGTATTGCGTGCATGAGTGAAAAAGAGAGAGAGAGAGAGGAGAGAAAGTGTGTGTATGTGCATTACTTATGGAAGAGAGAAGAACTGGAGTTACAAAGAGTTGTGAACATCCCATGTGGTTACTGGAAACTAAACCCAAGTCCTCTACAAGAGCAGCGAGTGCTTTTAACCACTGAGTCATCTATACTCTTAACTAATAGGTTTGACGTTTAAGGCCATACTACAGATACTGGCCATTTGTCTACACCAGAGTTAAAATGATGTGGTCAGAGCCGGGCAGTAGTGGCGCACGCCTTTAATCCCAGCACTTGGGAGGCAGAGGCAGGCGGATTTCTGAGTTCGAGGCCAGCCTGGTCTATAAAGTGAGTTCCAGGACAGCCCGAACTACACAGAGAAACCCTGTCTCAAAAAAAAAAACCAAAAAAAAAAAAAAACCCAAAACCAAACAAACAAATAAAATGATGTGGTCATATTTGTTCACTGGCATTAACATATTAGTTTGTATTCATGTTTGTTAAAGTTCACTTTTTTCCAATTCTATACTAATTAGTATTCTATACTAATTTTGCAGTAGTATGTCAGTTCAGAAAGATAATAATGTGATTTGATAATGTATAAAAGTCACACTGAGAGTTACACAATTCTTAGCATGTGTAAGCATTTATTGACTAGTATTCAAATATGTACCAGAAAGGCTGTAGTAGTTAATATTGGTTGTCATTTTGACTGTGCCTAGAATCAACTAAAATACAAAGCACTGGGCACTCCTGTGAGGCATTGTCTTGACAAGGTTATCTGAAACAGGAAGACCCACCCTAAATGTGGTTGGCACCTTCTGATGGGAGCCCAGATAATGGGGCGTGGAAGAAGGAACCTGCTTTTGGCTTGCTTGCCCTCACTCTCACTGGCAAGTTTGTCTCTCTTGAGGTTGCAGTTAGAACCAGCTTCCTCAGGACTCCAAAGTAGACTGAAGACCAGCAGTTCTCCAATATCCTCCGCCCCCTTCAGTGGGAGATTGGTTCTGCTGAGTTTCAGCATTATGGACTGAGCAAGTACCAGATACTCAGCCTCTCCAGTGTGAGACAACCATTTTCAGATTATCCAGACCACATCCTGCAAGAGCCATCCTAATAGATCCATGAATTTGTGCGTGGTCACACACACACACACACACACACACACACACACACACACACTCTCTCTATTGGTTCTGTGCCTGACAAATAAGTTTCTATGTATCTCCAAGTGATACACCAAAGTACCGGAAGCCACTAAATAAGGCAGACACCTGTAGGAGACAGCTGATTTTAATGTCAACTTGCTATGAATTGGAATCATATGAATTGGAATAGGGAGCCTCAATTAAAGATTTGTCCTTTGCGCCTTCATTACTGTGGGAAGGCCCACCCAAATGTAGGTGGGTAGCTTCTGGAAGCAGCCAGCCCAGATAAAGAAGAGCCAAAGAGGAAGATGAGTTTCTTTTGCTCACTGGACCTTCCCTCTTGCCATTGGCTGATCGATAGAAGAATCAGGCTTGCACTGTTGGCTGAGGACCAGTGGCTCTCCGGGAAGCTCTCTGGGGGCCCTCCAGGACTTCAGCTGGCGAACTGGGACTGCTGAGGTACCCAAGTTGATGGATTGAGTCATCACCAGGCTCTCAAGCTCTCCAATGAGAAATGGCCACTGTGGGAGCTCTGTTAAGGCTGTGGGTTGAGCAACTACTGGGCTGTTGACCTTTCAGGTGAGGTAGCCATCGATACTATTTCAGTGTAAGATGATTTAATAAAGTGTGTGTGTTTGTGTGCGCGTGTGCATACACACTATCCATTCCGTTCCTCTGGAGAACACTGACTAACACAGCAGCCAGGAAAACCTCCCTATGGGGCTGCTAAGAAGATCCATCTTCCTGACTAGCACTTTATCTCCCAGAGACAATGATCTAGAAGAGCAGGGGAGCCATGGTGCCATAATGACCTAGTGCTAAGGTTTCCTTCTACCACTTATTTTTAAAGTTCTGTTTATTTTATGTGTATGGGTGTTTTGCCTGTGTGCAGATAAGCCACCACATGTCGCTACGCAAGACCTTCCAAATCTACTGAAGTTTGCTCAAACACAATGCTCAGTATAAAGGCAGCACCTCTCTGCTCTGCATGACTGCAACAAAATCTGGTCCGCAGGATGTGAACATCAAACTATGGCAACTCACGGAAATAAAGATGCTGATACCGGCAGTTCCCATCTTAGCAGTTACCATGGTGACAAGAGGCATCAACAGCTGTTTAAAGGAGCTGTCTTTGAAATAACACATCTTATTAGCCACATGATACCAAATATAACCAAAATCATAGAGAAATTTTTTATTTAAAAATTACTGAATAAAGTGATTAAGCTAGTAATATTTTAGTTAAAATTAATAAAAATTAATAAAGTTATATTAAGATATAACACTCTTCTAGGGTTTGGGATTTTTTTTTTTGGCTTATGTTGTCCCATTTAGTTATTTTTAAAAACAGATTCAGTGTTTACATTTATCTGTGGGAGACATGAAAGAGTACACCCACATGCCACTGTGTGGACCTATACAGGAATCAGTTCCTCCTCCTGTCACGTGAGTCCGGGAGTCAAAATCAGGTGGTGAGGCTTGGTGGCAGGTGCCTTTAACAACCCAGCCACCTCTCTGGCCCTCATACTGAATTCTTAGCAAGCTCCTATGAGGTACTTATGATTTCCTCCCCCTGGGCTATCGAGATCCAAGAGCTTAGTGATCTGCCGAAGGCCACACAGCTGGCATGCAGATAAGCTGAGATGATAACCTCTTAGATAAGGAAGATCCATGTTTTCTTCTTTCTCCCAAAGCTGCCTTGATGATAACGTGTGAGTGCTACGTCAAGCTGATTATTAACTGTATCAACCCTTTACTAGACTTGACCCAGGGCAGTCCAACATAACACCCACGATGCTCCATCTCTCCACAGCACTAATTACAGCCTGAGATTAGGGTTCAGAAAGAGCTTGTCTCCCCCACCCCATCTGTCCTGCTCTCCAGCACACATCAGCACCTGAACACTGTCCGTCATGGAACCAGTAGCAATTAGCATTTGTTGAATTAAATTAATGGAAATATGAAAGGGGCGAGGGGGAAAGGTACCAAAACAAACATCCGTATAAATATCACAGTCTAAAAGAAAGAAGCTGAAAAGCTCAAGGTGGAACTTAAGAAATAAACAAATATGGCTTGGCATGGTGGCTCACATGTTTGGTCCCAACACACCCAAGGCAGAGGCAGGAGAGTCTCTTGAGGGTGAGGCCAGCCTGGTATACATAGTCAGTACCAGGCCAGCCAAGGTTACAGAGTAAGACCCTGTTTCAATGAACAACAACAACAACAACAAAAATATGGAAATAACCAAGTGATTATTTGGGGCATGATGCACTTGTTTCTCTGCACGAGCTGCATATGCTATACCCAGCCGAGCAGTCAGCAGAGATGCAGGTCTTCAGGGACAGAAACGTACTTCTACAGCTCTCGAGTCCGTCACCAGCCCGCTCATGTTCATACGCTGGCTTAAAGTTTTGTGATTATTTTCTGGAGAGATTCATGACTGAAGAACATTTAAGTGAAGAAGGTGTTTGGCGAAGCTCTCGGGCGTGAGCCTAAGTTGGGCCCGTGAATGACAGTATTTGCAGAACAGCAGCCATACTGGTTTCTCCTGCCAATCACACCTGCAATGGCACTCCTGTCGTATGGCACTGTGGAACTACAGCAAGAGACTGCACACTAGACGACTAAGAGTACTTCCCTCCGCCAGCACAGTCTGCTCAACGCAGGCAAGTGCCCCAGCATCGCCTAACCGTAGCAGAGACTCCCAAATGAATCTAGAACATCTCGCCATGGAGATATTCCTAGGACCCTCTAACATGGTTTTTCTTCAAAATAAGTTTATTTTAAGCCTAGGGTGGGGTGCAGCTCAGTGGTAAAGTATTTGCCTAGCATGCGTGACGCCCTGATCTCCATCCTCAGCACTGCCCCTCAAAAGAGTTAGCCTGAATCTGAAAAAGTTTGATGCTAGTACATGAGAAGACAGATGACTGATGAATGGACTGATACATACACACACACACACACACACACACACACACACACACACAGATTAGGCTAAGAATTAAGTCCAAGCACATATAGGAATTTAGTGACAGTTGACATTCCAAAAGCACCAGTAAGTGGTGCGGACAGAACAGGTTCCCAGAAGAAGCACAGCCATGTACTCCTCACAACACACTAGCCCAAGCAGCACCAAACACTGAACAAAAGAAAAGAAAGCACACAGCTAACAGAACACTAGGGCCATAAGATGGAGGAGAAAGTTTATTATAATGTAGAAATGTAAGCACAGACAGAGTTGAATGACCACAGCGGGCTGAACCGGGGCAAATAGTGTTTACTCGCTGCCAGACTTGGGTACTGAGAAACACAAAGGATACAACACGGTAACCCACAGCAAAATGTGTGGAGCTGACAGACAAGTCACAGGAAGCGCATGTGGCTCTTCCACACGTACGCTCTTCAAGTCACCTTTCATATAGGACATCGAGTCATCACACCATTCTCCCTGGCAGATGGCAAAGGGCAGACAGTTAGCTAGGACGAGACCCTGCCCGGTGACAGTGTGAGGAAGCTGACATTCTCGTAGCTCGTATGCATACGGTAAGAAGGCCCATGATGGCTTCAGGCATTCTCCATGGAAAATGTGTGCAGCGTCCCGGCCCACATCGTGGCAATCCTACCCAGGCGTGTGAACGAAGGGCTCTCAAACTGGACAGGGGTAGACTTCCTTTCCTTGTGCCCTCTTTTGAACATGCTGAATTTTATATACTGTCATATATTACTCTACAAACTATAATTTTATGGGTCCATGTCTGGCAATTTTTAACAGCAAAATCCAGCATGAAACAGGGTCTCATCGTATAGCCCAAGTCGGTCTTGAACCTGTGATTCTCTGTTTCTGCCTCCAGAGTAGCTGGGATAAGCCTGTGCCCACAGCACCTGGCAAATAAAAGCATTTATCTGCCCTCCTTTTTGTCAAGATGACACAGAGAAGGAAAGCCAATCATTATGAAATAGAGAATAGACTCCAGTCTACAACAGATTCAGAGACTCACCTCTAGGGACAAGATGAATTTGACAGACTAATGGACACTTCCCTAGATTCTAAGCAAGTTACAGATTTCTCTAAACTAATCAACAGCCAAGAAACACCTGTGCTCTGTGTCCCTCATCTCCCGCCGCCGAGGGGTGGGGGGGTGGGGGTGGGATCAAAACTATTTGAGAAGGATTAGGAGGTGTGGCTTGTTGGAGTGGGTGTGGTCTTGTTGGGAGGAAGTGTGTCACTTCGGGTGGGCCTTTGAGATTTCAAAAGCCCAAACTCAGCCCAGGTTCAGTCTCTCTCTCAGCCTTTCAAATCCGGGTGTAGAACTCTCAACTAGCTCTCCAGCACCATGTCTGCCTGCACGCTGCCATGCTTCCTGCCGTGATGATAATGGACTGAACCTCTGAGACATGATCAAGCCGCCCATCAAATGCTTTCCTTTGCAAGAGCTGTCATGTTCACAGCGTCTCTTCACAGCCATAGATGGACAACTAAGACACTAAGGGCTGGGGAGATGACTCCTTTAATGAAGTCTTGTTCCATGAGGACCTGACTTCAGTCACTAACAGGCACTTAAGAGCCAGGCTTAGCCTCAAGCATTTGTAACCTAGCACTTGGGGCTGAGCTGTGGGTGAGACACGATGCTCAGTCTTGCTGAATTGGTGAGCTCCAGATTCAATAAGGGACCATGTTTCCAAAAATAAGAAGCAGGGGCTGGAAAGTGAGCCCAGCAGTTAAGAGCACTCACCAGTTTCAGCTTCCAGCGCCAACACAAGGGTTTACAACCATCCACAACTCCAATTCCAGGGATACTGCACCCTCCTCTGGCCTCTGCAGGCACCTGGCACACAGGTAGTGCACAACCATACAGACAGACAAAACACTCATACACATAAAATAAAAAAGAAAAACAAATCTTAAAATACAAACAACAGGGCTGGAGATATGGTTCAGCGGGTAAGAGCACCGACTGCTCTTCCGAAGGTCACGAGTTCAAATCCCAGCACCCACATGTGACTCACAACCATCCGTAAAGAGATCTGATGCCCTCTTCTGGTGTGTCTGAAGACAGCTACAGTGTACTTACATATAATAAATAGATAAATCTTTAAAAAATATATAAACAACAAAGTTAAAAGGTGCCAAAGTAACACTTGATGTCATCCTCTGGCCTTCAGATCATGTACACGTGGTGTCTCTCTCTCTCTCTCTCTCTCTCTCTCTCTCTCTCTCTCTCTCTCTCTGTCACACATACAAAGTCAGCAGCTGGAGGCAAAAGGACAGAAACAGAGGACAGCAGCACCACCAAGAAGGGAACTTTAAAAAGGAACACTCAATTATTTAAGCGTAGTCCTGATGTGTGTGACAGATGAGGAAGACGCGGTGCTTAGTGAAGGGACAAAGGAGAGGGCTATAGTCAGATAGTCTGAGATGAGGAGTCTCTCAGTGTCAACACATCAGGGGAACAACGGGAAAACCCCCAAATAGCATCTCAGTATTCCCACTGCCAGAGTACATATGTGTGCAGGTGCAGGCATGGTGACTTGTGCAGTGGTGTTTATAACAGCCACAAAGCAAGAGTCTAGTGTCCATCATAGGACACTAGCAAAATGAGAAACAAACAAGAGAAGTCAGTCATTAAGACTATCCAAAGCCAGACACCTTTAATCCCAGCCCTTGGAGGCAGAAGCAGGCAGATCTCTGAGAGTCCCAGGCCAGTCAATACTCCTAGGCCCAGATGATCCTCTTGGCTCAGTCTCCAAAGTAGCTTCAGACTAGAGATGAGACCACCACTCCTGGCAAAGAATTACACTTTGCAGAGGAAGGGTGCTGAAATGGAGCACGGAGTCCAGGGTTTCACACACACTACACCAGCACTCTGTCCTCCACCCTGTGAGAGTTACTTCTTGAAATAAGACATTAAATTCAGAAAACAAAGTCTTTCATCAAATCTTATTTTCAAAATAGCAGTGATGAAATGAACATGTTCTTCCTGATCACGAACCTACACAGTCATTTGCAAGCACACATAGACACACATGTATATGCATGCACACACACATACACATGCATATTAATGCATACACATACACATGCATACATACATTCATACATACTCACACACTCACACATACCTGCCCATATATTCATACACACCCATGCACATTCTTGGTAAATAAGTACACAGATAAATAAGAAACACATATATACTTGCACATTCATATACATGTATACATACATACACATGTACAGACACATGCACACATACATGCATTCACACATATTCTACATATGTAGATACCTACACACAAATACACATACACACGCCCATGCACACATAGAACAAACTCATATACACATATACACATACAGGTGCTCATGCACATTCATTTATACCCACACTCAAATACACATACACACCCATGCACACACATAAATACCGACACATACACCCATGCACACACGCGTGCATATACATAAACACCAACACATACACTCATGAACACACACTGTACAAACATAAATCCCAACACATACACACATGCATACACAACCCTTACTTGATAGACATTGTGCTGAACATTCAGTATTTCCCTGGAGGTTCTATTCCTTCTCTCGGATGCAATTTGTTAAGGAATCTGTTGTTCATGTGCCATAAACCCACTTAGAGTCTGAAAACAACACAGTATGACAGTCCCACTGTCACCCCGGTCTCGGACGCAGGCTCAGTGCAGAACATATCTTTCATTTGGAATTCTCATTAAATGCAACTTCATCTCCTTTCTGAAAAATATCAAACCCTGGATTTGGACTGAGGAGTCCTCTTGGCTGTGACAATGACTGCACTCTCCACCATAGCGCAGCTCTTTTTTTTTTTTTTTTTTTTTTTTTTTTTTTCATAGAATAGAGTTTATTTAGGGCAGGAGGAGGGGAGTTAGAGTAGTAGAGGCAGAAAAAGGCAGAGAGAAGAAGACTGTAGAGAAGTAGAGGCTGGCCATGACCACCTGGAGGGGGGGGAAGGGAGGGGGAGAGAGGAGCAGGAGGGCAACAGGCAAGGGGGGGAGGGCAAGAGTAAAAGAGCAAGGCCATAGCACAGCTCCTGTTTAATCAGCGCACAGCATGTTTCTCATCACTCCTTTTCTTTATTTTAAGCCGATGTGCAAAACCAGCAAAGGTGTATGCACTTTTTTTTTTTTTTTCTGAGACAGGGTTTCTCTGTGTAGCCCTGGCTGTCCTGGAACTCACTCTGTAGATCAGGCTGGCCTCGAACTCAGAAATCCACCTGCCTCTGCCTCCCAAGTGCTGGGATTAAAGGCGTGCGCCACCACCGCCCGGCGTGTATGCACATATTAACCGGGCACCATGCACCATGCAACCCTCCCCCGGACAGACAACGGTGAAGGGTCCACCGTGGATCATTGTGCCTCAGTATGGTTTGTTTAGGACGCTATCACACTCCCCCAAGAGCAAAGTACAGAAAAGAAATTAAATGACTGATTGTCCTAAAGTTACATAAATCAGTGAAAGAAGCCACAGGTCTCCTGTGTGGGGCTGAGAGCCATTTCACACAACTCCCCACTGAGGTGAGCCACAGGGCTCTGAAGGCTGCCCCTCGCCAGCACTGAGGAGAAAGAGCAGCTGCTTCCAGGGTGCTGAAGCCTCTGAAATGCCTCCCACTCCTCAGGAGAGGCCAGTTCCGCCCAGGTCCTCCGACATTTCCATGAGACTTTACTACCTTTGACTCAGTCATTAGAAAGTAAGAGAACTGGCCCGGAGAATGTAGCTGGTGTCTTTCCAGGTGTCCCGGAAAGAAGGAAATTATCAAAGATTTAGAGTGGCCACTCTAAATTTAGGTCATGGAATGGACTGAGGAATTAAAGTGAAGAGGTTCAACACGACCAATTTGAGACAATTTTAGAAAAATAATTATAATGATGATTAATTATAAATTATTTAAATACATATGAATAATATCAAAAGAATCAAAGTTCAGAAGGGAGAAGTCTAAACCTACAGGATGTAATGACAAATGTAAAGAATAGAATTAGGAAAAAAATAATCACCACGTTGCAACCTTAACATAGTCTCTAAGACATGTCAACACCGTTGATGATGGTTGTGGAAAAGCATGCGCACATAATACCACAGTTTACCCCACAGGCAAAGTTAATATCGTAAAGAGGAAGCCATGATCAAAGCTGACCTTCAAGATCTCCGGGCTGCCGCCACTCTGGGCTGCCGCCACTCTGAGCTTCCAAAGACGGTGTGGACAGGCAGGGCTCACCTCTGAAACCTCCTGTCAGTTCAGTGAGATGGGGGACATTTTACTGGAAAACTTGCCTGGCCTTTTAAAGAAAATTTATTCATTCTCAAAATGTCCACATTGCAAAGGACAAACATATATGCCAAAATCCAGACTAGAAGAGAGAGACGATTAATAAAGAGTAACACGGAGCACAGGGTCAAAGAAACCTGAGAGACCCTAAAGCAACCACCAGAAAACATCTCAGACGAGGCCCAGTGATGCAGCCCTTTAATCCAGCACTTGGGAAGCAGAGGCAGGTGGATTTCTAGGAGTTCAGCTCTACATAAGACATTCTGCCCAAGCTATGGATCCATGTGAGACTCAGTCTCAAAAAACCACAAATATAAAGTAAATGCCTCATAGTTACAAATGTGACTCAAACCAATGAAAACCAGCCTCGGAAATAAGGAAGATGTATATTTTAAAATGAAAGTGTTATGACTGAAGCATGCAGTAACCAATTTCTAAGGATGATCTATACACAGAATGAGGAGCCGCAGGAAATAATCAGCGAACGTGAAGGTAAGACCTTGGACCTCAGCCACCATGAACAACAGAGGCTGATGAAGGAGGGAGACAAGGGGGAAGGAAAGGACGGCCTTGAGGAGAGCTGGGACCAGAAGAGGGACCTGACACTTGACATCAGGGCCCACGAATGAGAAGACAAGGACATCAGAGCCCTAACGAACCCAGACTACAGAAACTAAAACACCCCAGGTTTGACAAAAAAGATAATCCTAAACATCAAAATGCCAAAGCCCCAAAGAGGTCCAGGACAAGACAGATCAGAGATGAATAAAAAGGAAAAGAAAAACCAGACACAGCTGGGACAACCCCTGCTTCAACTATGGGAAGAAACAATGAATTGGTGGAGGACAGTCAGCAGAAACTGCAACATATTTTTCAAATGTTGAAAGAAAAGACCAGTCAAGCCAGAGACCTAAGAGCTTGTGAAATTACCCCTTAGGAATCAATGAAAAATCCAGGCTGTCTGAGATAAGAGGAAACAGAGAGCAGATTGCCAGAAGACCTGCCCTAAAAGAAAGAGGGAGGATCCAGGGAAGACGTAGCGCTGGCTTGTACCCCTACCTATACCCAAAAAGACAAAGTATATCTACAATCTAATCTCTAACCTCAGGATTTCCAAATGGCATTTAATTCCTGAAACGAAAAAGAAAGAAAGAAAGAAAGAAAGAAAGAGAGGGAGGGAGGGAGGGAGGGAGGGAGGGAGGGAGGAAGGGAGGGAGGGAGGGAGGAAAGAAAAATCACAACTCTGATATGCTTCTAAATTCATGTATAGTGTTATAAATGGGGAAGGAAAGAGAAGTGAAAAATCTCACACATCCCCACAGTAACAAAATAATGACACCGGGGAAGATACATTATGTACAAAGGTTATAGACACAGCAACTACTAATAATGTTGTGTAATGAGTTCATCAAAAATAACTCAGACATGGACTGGCGAGATGGTTCAATGGCTTAAGAACACTGACTGCTCTTCCAGAGGACCCAGGTTTGGGTCCAGCAACCATTTGTGTCGGTCTGTGTACCGGAGTCTAGCCTCAGAAGTCTCTGGCCCAGCAGGAGCGTTGAAGCGAAGGGGAGAGGGTTATGCTGTGCAGAGTCAGTGCAGGGCTGGTCTAGCAAGCAAGGTGTAGAGGAGTTTCCAGCAGTGACAGCTTCCGGAGAGCGCGCTCTTCCCCAGGAAGTGTTAGACAACATGATCTCAGGCACAGAGTGACACACACCTTTGTTCCTTCCAGATAGGATCTTACATATTTTGGGGGGGCGGGCTTGGGTCTGACAGCAGATGCTTTCTATTGGCTTGGTCTGAGACGCTAGGGAGGCCTCATCTGCATGTTAGAGGGATTTGGGGGTGCTGCCCCTAAATGGCTGATGGCCATGATACTCTCCATGGGGGGCTGTGGTCACATGACAGGGACCGGGTGGGAAGCAGGTAAAACTCCTACCATCCTTCCAGAGGTTCTGAGGCTTCTGACATGCTCAACCTTAGCAAGTTTCCTGGCATAGTCCACTGCCCCCCCACACACATGGATGCTCATAACCTTCTGTAAGTCTAGGACCAGAGGACTTGTCGCTTTCTTCTGGTCTCTGCAGGCACTGCACACACACAGTGCAGCTATTCATACAGGCTGTACACATACAATTTTAAAATGTCTAAACATTTTTTTAAAAGTTTTAAAAGCAACTTTAAACCCAGCACTAGGGAGGCAGAGATTGGCAGATCTCTGAGTTTGAGGGCAACCCGATTAACATAGAGAGTTCCAGGATGCTACATAATTATACTCTGTCTCAAAAGAAAAAAAAAAAAAAACCCACACACCAAAACAAATAGTTCATAGGAAGGCAAGGAAAAGAAAATAGACATTAAAATGGAAATTCAAGAACAAAGATTTAAATGAAAAGATGGAATAGAGCAGGAAGCACTGAGCGGGTCAACATAAAGCAGATTTTAAAACATGTTTAATCAAATGTCACCCTTTCCCCATACATGTAAACTAAATTTAAATTCTGTATATGGGTATGTGTGTGAGTTTGTGAAGCATGAACTAGAAAGTGGATCATGAAAGAAGGGAGAACTCCTAAGGGAGGTGCAAAAGAGCAAGGGTAATTATGTAAAATATGTAGTAAGAAAGCAGAGAAGGAAGCAGCCAGGGTGGGGCTGGGAGCGCGCTGGGGAAGGGAATGTTGAAAACAAAGTGTAACAGTGTAACAGAATGTCGAAAACAAAGCCTAACAGTGGAACTGCACACACCGCTGAAGATGCTGGGGAAAACTTTGCTTGCTAACCTAAACAATTTAAGAAGGAAAAAAAAAACTGTAAGAAAGTCAATTTAAACATCAGAGAGTGGGTGAAAATAAAGAATGGTCAGTTGTATCTGCATTATTCATGAAGAAAGCAGGGTAGCTAAGTTGATAACTAGCAAAATAGACTTCAAAGAAAAGTCCCAGAATCCCCCATAAAGCTTGTGTGGGGCACAGCCAAAGCAATACAGAGCATCCAACACAGACATGCTCTCCTTAAGGAGGCAAGAGGCCGTGTCTACCGAGTCTCTAACAGTAATCCCAGCCCCACCTCGAGAATCCAGCCCCACCTTGAGAATCTAGAAAGAAAGAGCAAAATAAACTCAAAGCAAATGGAAGAAAATACTAAAATAAATGAATGAAATTGAAGAACAGAAAAATCAAGGAGTTAAAGTGCCAATTCTTTGATGATCAGTAAAATTGAAAAGCATCTAAAAGAGAAAAGAGATAAGGCTTGCCATTACCAGAAAGAAAATCATTCTGAGACCTCGGTATGAAAGAGAGCAGAGCAACCAATTTGTGTCTCAATTTGATGACTTGGATGGAACAGTCTAGTTCCAGATAAAATCAAATGACTGCCTCACCCGACAGGGAAAAGGTCATTTGGAAAGTCCTATAACTATCTTAAGACATTGAGAGTGTAATTTAAAAGCTCAAAAAATAGAAACACTAACCTTAAATTTTCACAAATGATACATTAGGTAATTATGCCCCTTCCCTAACAAATAAAAACAACAGTAAATAATTTTGTAACTACACCAAGATGTTTTGTATAATATATATATATATACATACATACATATATATATATATATATATTTCTAAATATGTATGTATATTCAGAAAACAAGAATTTTATTAGGACACTAATTTCTTGAAAATATTTTAATTCCCCATTAAAGAAATCTCTGAGTCAAAAGATTCACTGAGGAAATTCTACCATGTTTAAAGGAGAACTCACTGTCTACTAGAAATTCTTGAGACAACAGAAGAGAACAGAACAAGTGATTCTTGTTTTGCAGCTAGTGTCCCATGTTACTAGAACTGGATAAGAACCATACAAAAATGAAAATGTAAATAGGCCTCACAGATAAAACACAAAACTCCACAAATCCCATTACAGACTATCAGCAAATGCAAGCGATACATAATAATAACATACTGGGTTTACTCTAGAAATGAAGAGTTGTGTCAGATCTACAAATGTAATCTCCTATATAAATGTTAAAGATGGTGACTGACATGGTCACCTCAATTAATGCAGAAAAGGCGCTTGACAGAGCACAGGGGTGTGGCACAGTGGTAGATAGAGAATGTTCTTGGCATGAACAAGGTCCTGGTTTATTTCCCCGCGCCACCGCAACACACACACTAATAAGACAATACACAAGGGCCGGGGTGCCCAGCACCCACATGGTAGCTTATAATCATCTGTAACTTAAGTTCCAAGAGATCTGATGCCTTCTCCTGTGCTCCTAGGGCACTGTATGTATGAAGTGCATTTATGTATAAGCAAAACACCCATGTACATAAAATAAAAATAAATACAACTTTTAAAGACAAAAACAAGACAAAATTATTATAACATTTAGCCTGCAGTGAGGTCTGGCCAGTTTCTAAGTGGGTGTGGCCATTCTGCAGTGGAAGCACCTGGCAATACAAGGGAAGACAGCTCCTCTCCCCAGTAGTTCCTGCTTTTCATCCCTGCTCCTGACTGTGATCTGGGGACCGGGCAGGTCTAGCCTTGGAAACAAGCTGAAACCAATTGCAGAACTGGAGTCTAGAGTATTGGTCAAGTCTACCTCTCAGCCAGTAGACCTAGTAGAACTGAAAATTTAAAGGCCGGGCCAGTGAAGGTCAGTGGGCACAGTGACTACTCATGATGGACCTCAAGGGGAGCGGGGCCAGATCTCTCTTCAGCTGGGACTGGGGCTTCCACTGCACTGACCTAGCAGTCACCACTCAGCAAACATAAGATGGGCCCCCATGGAGGAGGTGAATCCTCAGACCTAGCAGAAAGGCCAGAGTGAGAAAAAGTAGACCTCCCTGGGATAGTAACCCACCTAGACAGAAACCAGAGTCTTCCGTCCTTAAGAACAATCCAGAAAGAAGCCACTGTCATTACCAAGATCTGAAGTTCATGACCAAGACAGTAAATGTAGCTTCTGTTTTTATTGATGACAACTCCATTTGACCAGTCCACCCTGGAAGGACAAACAGCTGCTGCAAATGCCCTCTTCTACATCCACTAATCCCAGGCTTTCTGTTGTCTTACTCCAAGCATGCAATGTGGGGAAGTAAGTTCTGAGAAAAAGGGGGGACCCTAGGGGCTGGAGGTCATAGGGAAAGACCACCAGGAAGACTTGAATATAATCACAAAGAGGAGAGCTTCTGGGTCAGCGATGGAGGTAGAGGACACAGGCCTCTGCACACAGCACAGAGCCTTGAGGACCCGTCAAGATGCAAACCAGAGTCCCCATGTGCGAGGGCCACAACACCCACACCTGGTATGGGTTGCACGCAGCCACATCAAACCTGCAGTTTAAGAAAGTTCTATCAGAGCAGGGCAGTGGTGGCGCACACCTGTAATCCCAGCACTCTGGGAGGCAGAGGCAGATGAATTTCCGAGTTTGAGGCCAGCCTGGTCTACAGAGTGAGTTCCAGGACAGCCAGGGCTACACAGAGAAACCCTGTCTCAGAAAAGAAAGGAAGAAAGAAAGAAAGAAAGAAAGAAAGGAAGGAAGGAAGGAAAGAAGGAAGAAAGACAGAAAGACAGAAAGAAGGAAGGAAGGAAGGAAGGAAGGAAGGAAGGAAGGAAAGAAAGAGAAAGAAAGAAAGAAAGAAAGAAAGAAAGAAAGAAAAGAAAAGGAAGAAAAGAAAGGAAAGAAAGAAAGAAAGTCAGTCCTATCAGGACTTAGGAAGACAGCTCAGACGGGGACATGCTTGATCCCGGGATCCATGCCAGGAGTGATGCCAGACCCAGAGAAGGAGGGATTGGAGCAGGGGGATCCTCAGTATTCACCAGGCAGCCTACCCAAGATCAGTGAGCCCAAGGTTCAACAAGACACCATGCCTGAATAGAAGTAGACAGTCATCCTGAAGAAGACAACATCTATAGTAGTCTTCTGGTATCCACACATGCATGCGAGCGCGCGCATGTGTGTGTGTGTGTGTGTGTGTGTGTGTGTGCGCGCGCGTGCACACACACACACACACACACACACACGCACCTGTACACACAGGTTCATACACATAAAAAATTCTTATATCAGACAGACATCTGGCATGTGAAGTCACCATGAACTAAATAATCAAAAGGCCCTGAACATATCTTAAGAGATTGATTTTGATAGACTGCTAAGTAGAAACAAATATCCCCCCCTAATTTTAATTCATCAATGAGTTAAGTCACTGATTAGGTCCAAGCCTTTCTTTTTTTTTAATAATAATTATTTATTATTATTATTATTATTATTATTATTATTTGGTTTTTTTCGAGACAGGGTTTCTCTGTGTAGTTCAGGTTGTCCTGGAACTCACTTTGTAGACCAGGCTGGCCTCGAACTCAGAAATCCGCCTGCCTCTGCTCCCAAGTGCTGGGGTTAAAGGTGTGCGCCACCACCGCCCGGCAGGTCCAAGCCTTTCTGTTTGTGAAAATTCCTGTCCCTCTGCACCCTCACTACTGTTAACCTAAGCATCTCTTGATCTCATTGAATTGGTTATCAAGAATAATCATAAATACATGTTCAAAATGGACTAAATGCTTACATGTAGGAGCTAGTGGTGTATACTTTTAAACCAAGCACTTGAGAGACAGAACTCTCTATGAGTTCAAAGCCAACCTAGTCTATATAGGAATTTCAGGCCAGAGCAGGCAGTGGTACGTACTGAAGCCCTGTCTCAGAAAGGGAGGGGGAGGCAGGGAGAGAGAGAGAATCAAACGACAACTAATAATGGAAAATCATTTGCAAATTATGCAATTCATAAGGGTTTACTATCTATAATATATAAAGAGGTTCTACAACCCAACAACATCAAAAGCCCACAGGAATACACAGTTTTCTATCAAAGATATATAAATGCCCAATAAAGGTATGAGAAAAATGCAGTACACATTAAAGCCACAATGAGGCAGGTGTGGTAGTGCGCATCTATAATCCCAGCTATCCTGTTGGTGAGAGGACCAACAGTTTGAGGCCAGCCTGGAATTTATAGTGAGACCTCATTTCAAAAGAAAACAAGGGAGGGAGGAAACAACACACCCACCAGTGCCTCGGCGCTGCATACCCCGTAGGATGCTGGGAATGTCAGATCACAACGCAAGGATATGCAAAAACCAGACCCGCCCTTCACTACTAGCAGACTGCAAAATGATACAGCTACATTGCAAATGTGCCCCCAGGTCTTCAAGTGGTTGAGCACAGAGTTCCCATCTGACCCGGCCACTGCACTCAAGGTAGAGACCCAGAAACGGGACCACACCTACATCTAAGAACATGAGCATTTGTAGCAGTACTATTGATGTCTGCCAATTGATAATAGGTTAATGACATGCGGCATATTCACGCATGAGGGCTGAGGCTGCAGCTCAGTCATAGATGCTAGAATATTACCTCTCTGCGTGAAGCAACGGCACGCTGCTACACGCTACAGTGCAGATGAACCCTGAAATTACTCAACCAAGTGAAAGAAGCCAGTCAGAAGAGAATAAAATTCGATTCCATTTATAGGAAGTGTGCAGAGTAAGGAATCTACAGGGATGGAGGGAGGAGCAGCTGTCTGGGGCTGTGCATAGGGGGACACGGACGTATCCGTTTGCTGGGCGGCCATAGCAAGGTAACAAAGCCTGGGGGACTGGGAAATGAAGATGCCTTTTCTCTTAGCTTTGGAAGCTAGAAGCCTGACAGGAGGGTGTCTGCCAGCTGGCTTCTTCGGAGAGCTATGAGGGAATTCCCAGGCCCCTTTTCATGGCTTGCATGGATATAAGCTGTATGTCTACACACATAAACATACAAAATATGAAACCAAAAGAGGGGTGGACCTCATCATGGACACAGGTGGCCGCCATTTCATTCCCCAGTTTTCCTGTGAGACAGTGTCTTCTCCCGAGTCGTTGGCTCATCGTCCCTCTGTACATGCCTGTAACACATCTGAACTCACTCATTCTGGCCAATTCCTGTGCCCAAAGCAAAATCTACTTTCAAGAGGGGAGGGGAAGATAGGAGAGGGACAGAGAGAGAAGGGGGGAGGAAGGAAAGGTAGAGAAGGGGAGGGGAGAGGAGGAGGAGAGGAGAGGCAAGGAGAGGAGAGGACAGAAGGAGAAGGGGAGAGAGTGGGGTGATAATTCTGTCAGTCAAATGCTCCCTGAGCAAGCATGAAGACCTGAGTTTGATTCCCAAACCTACACACAAAGGCGAAAGCACAGGCTGGAGAGATGGCTCAGTGTCTTAGTGAACAGACACCACAACCAAGGCAACTCTTATAAGGACACCATTTAATTGTGGCTGGCTAACAGGTTCAGAGGTGCAGTCCATCATCATCAAGACAGGAACATGGCAGCATCCAGGCAGGCATGGTGCAAGAGTAGTTGAGAGTTCTACATCTTCATATGAAGGCAGCTAGGAGGAGGACTTTAAAGCCCACACTTACAGTGACACATTTCCTCCAACAAAGCCACACCTACTCCAACAAGGCCACACCTATTCCAACAAAGCCACACCCACTCCAAGGCCACACCTACTCCAACAAGGCCACACCTCCAAATAGTGCCACTTCCTAGGCCAACCATATTCAAACCACCACACTCAGTGAGAGGTTAACAGAACATACTGCTCTTACAGAGGGCCCAGCACCCATGATGGCTCACAATCATCATTCTGGTCCCAGGGGGATCAGATGCCACCCCCTAACCTCTGAGGCACCAGGCATGCACACAGTATGGATATATGCATGCAGGCAAAACATTCATACACATAAAACAATTAACTCTAAAACACATTTTTAAAATGTCAAGCATAGTGGCTCTTGTTTACAATTCTAGTGTTGGGGAGATAGAGACAGGAGGATTCTTGGGGTTTCCTGGCCAGCCAGCCCAGTCTAATCAAAGAACCTCAGGCCAGTGAACGACCTTGTCTGGGGTAGTTGGCGGTGGATAACAAGGTAGACAGCACTTGAGGAATGATACCTGAGTCTGATCTGTACAAGTGTCTAGACTCTGTGTGAGTGTGTGTGTGTGTGTGTACATCTGTATATACACATGTGTATAGAAAACACACACACAAAGACGGAGAATCATGACATGGACACAAGTTATAGTCATTTCAATGTTTGTTTCCCCCTCCCCACAAGAATCTGAGCACATGAGGCTGCACCCAAGCTGCCCTCTTGAACCCTGCTCTGGAGAAGCAGTTCAGTAGAGGATGGCAAGCCAGCCTAGATGTGCCACAGCAGGATCCCTCGATCATCTGTATGTGCAGAAGGATGGAGTTAGAAGGAGAAAGGGCCATGGATGACAGTCCACACTTTAACCCCAGCACTCAAGTTACAGAGGCAGGTGGGTTTCTGAGTTCTAGGCCACCCTGGCCTAAATAGCAAATTCTAGGTTAGCTGGGGGGCATAGTGAGACCCCCAGAGAGAGGGGAGTGGGTGATGATGAAGAAGAGGAGGAGGAGGAGGAAGAGGAAGAGGAGGTTTAGGAGGAGGAGGAGGAGGAGAAGGAGGAGGAGGAGGAGGAGGAGGAGAAGAACAACAACAACAACAACGAGATCGAGGAGGAGGAGGAGGAGGAGGAGGAGGAGGAGGAGGAGGAGGAGGAGAAGAAGAAGAAGAAGAAGAAGAAGAAGAAGAAGAAGAAGAAGAAGAAGAAGAAGAAGAAACCAGGATCCTACAGCTATACTACTTTCCAAAGCAAAAATTAGGGAAAAAAAAACATGTTCCAATAAGTTCCAACATGTTCCAAACTCCCACAGGTGCCTCCCACTGCCTGGCCAAAGGCCATTGACAATGTTACAGGAGAAAGAGAGGGAAAGGTGGGGGGGGGGAGGAAGAAAGTAAAAGGGAGAGAGGGAGAGTGAGGAGAGAGAAGTGGATGGAGCCCAGAATCTGAGGGTGCAGAGCTTGTGACTTCACATTGTCTTATTTCTCTGTAACCCCAGTCCCTGCCACACTGAGTGTGGCTGAGCGGCTACGGAAAGAAGACGACGGGTACTGAGATAGCTAAAAATTTCTATGGAAATACATGAATGGCGCTGCCAGACCAGGGGGGTGAGTAACCTGCCCCCACACAGGCCCACACTGAGGCAACAAGAACAAATGAACATGGACAGAGACCACGAAGCTAAGCAAACAATGAGAAATCAAAGGATAAGAAGACAGGGACCAGGGAGCCGCCACACGGGGATCACTGCCCCAATTGCGCCATGGTAGGGCGGCGCTGTGCAAGAAGGACCCCAGGGCCACACAGGCCCAGTCTAAGCAGGCCATCTTAGCAGCTCGGAGATGAGAAGATGTGGTGACATTAAAAAAAAAAAAAAAAAAAAAAAAAAAAAAAAAAGGACTGCTGGCCCTAAACACGGCCAAGCTAGACCAGGAGACAGACAGAGAAGCTGCATCATGGCAGGGTGACCCTGGATGACCCATGGCAGGGTGAGCAAAGTGATCCAGCGAGACCGGCAGGGCAAAGGCCTGACACAGAAGGACCTGGCCGCGACAACCAATGAGAAGCCGCAAGTCATCGCAGACTATGAAAGTGGGCGGGCCATTCCGAATAACCAAGTTTTGGGCAAACCATCGGCCTCAAGCTCCGGGGGAAGGACATCCCAAAGCCTATGGAGAAGAGGCTGAAGGCGAAATGAACACAAAACCCGGAAGCCAGTGGTTCCGGAAGCCAGGGGTTCCGACCCAGCTCTTCTGGCTGGTCCCCCAGGACCACCAGCACTGCCGTGGGTCTCCTTACATGGTCAAACGGAACACGGGGGTCAGGCCTGTGTGACCCCTCAATCATAACTACTGTCAAACACAGCAAAACCTTGCAAAGTGAGAAGGAGGAAGACGAGAAAGTGGAGGAGGAGGAGGAGGAGGAGGAGGAGGAGGAGGAGGAGGAGGAGGAGGAGGAGGAGGAGACGGGGAACATTACAAACTGAGGCTGCCAGCAATGAGACAAGTAAGTTCTACCCAGCACCTGTGGCTTCTTCAGAGGTAGTTAGGAAACTCCCTCCCCTCTTTTATTAGAACACTGTACTGTAATGTATGTCCTACTGTAAAATATTTTGCCATTTCTGGAATGAAACCCAGGTTTCTTGCCCTTTGATATTCGGGATCCTGGTGCACACACAAGTCTGGAAACTTCCCCGAGGCTTACTTTTATGGGCTTTGGCTCTTCCTAGCAGGCTTACTGCTACACCATAAATCAGTTACGATGCTTTTGTGTTTTCTTATGCTGTGACACATTTTAACAGCAGAAGGGCAGACTCAAATACATAAGCATAAGAGTCAGGATCATGTGTCCCGGTCTTTGTTACAGTCTCGCTTTTGACAACTTACTGTCTATCCTTTGCATCTAACCCAACCCCCCCTCACCAGACCACACAACCATCCAGTCACACTGGATCCTGCAGGTGAAGTACCCAGAGGCCTTGCCCCATCCCGCCAGGATCCTCCCCAGCACTTGGGACGCGGTGTCTGGCATGCCCTGCTCCCATCTCCTACCTTTCCAGCCTTGTGCTCGCCCTGTCCCAGGTTCTCATCCTCTTTGTAACTGACTGACTCTCTCTCCTCTGTCTCCTGATTTAGCTTAAGAGTATGTGTGTCTTATCCTTTGCGTTGGTCTGGCACCAGTCATGTAGTGGGCATTTACTATGTATTCATTAGCAGAGTATTACAGGGTTTAAACATCCCTGGTACAAAAATCCAAAATCCAAACTCTCTTTTTTTTTGAGTGCTGGCATGATACCACTCATGGAAAATCCCAACCTTGATCTTATGAGACACATCACAGTCAATACACAGACACACTAAGACTGTAGAAAACCGCCTTCAGGTGGTGAATACAAGATATGCATGAAACATACTTGAATTGCAAGACTTAGGTCCTGCCATCAAGATGGCTTCTATATGTGCAACTATTTCAGCATTAAAAGCATTTCGGGTAAGGGTTTCTCAAACTATAAATAACCTTGACCTCAATAACAAAAGAGGAAAAATCCTAGTGTGCTCTCAGGGGCAGGTAGCATGGTGCAGGCCATCTGGAGAACAAGGTGGCAGGCCTGGTTACATTAACACAGTTGTTCCTCAGGATCCACAGAGGACCCCACCTCAACATCCCCACTACATACATGCCAAGATTCGCAGGTGCTAAAGACCTCATGTAAAATGGAGTCAGATTACTGGCCATCCCTGGTACGGTGCAATGCTGTGGAACCGGTGCTGTGTTTCAAGAATAAAGCCACGGAGAAACAACTATACATTCTTAGTACAAATAGGATGTCTTAAGGGTTTGGACTTTTGGATTTGGGGGTTTGGTTTGTTGTTGTTTTGGGTTTTGTTTTTCATCCACAATCAGTTGAGCCTTTGACTACAGAACCCATGGATACAGAATAGTAAACTGCAGGTGTACGTCACAACAGGGCAATACTGCTCTTCTGTCTAAATCCCAGAGCAATTCCCCAACAAATCCCTATGAGAATGGTGTAGCTTCACTCGGCGTCCTTTGTGGGACCCGGGGGCGGGAGCAAACTGAACGTCTATCCACAGGAGAGCACCAGGCACAGGAACCTGGCAACCCCAAAGCCACAGGAGAGGCTGGGGAAGGACAGCAGGCATTGTGGAGAACAGCAGAACTGGGACATTACACCTGTTATACAAGTACAGATGGGCTTTTTAAAATTAAAGGTGTGGTAGGGTATGCTTGTAATTCTGGACCTTGATATGCTGAGGCAGGAGGATTACAAAGTCAAGGCAAGTCTGGGTTACATAATTGAGCTTCAGACCAACTTGAGCTGTGAGTTACATAGTGAGAATGTGTGTATGTGTGTGTGTGTGTGTGTGTATTGTGTGTGCATGAATGTGTGTATGTGTATTGTGTGTGCATGAATGTGTATGAGTGTGTGCTAAAAATAAAAAAAAATGTTCATAGAATGGTACCTTTTAAAGTATATATGCACCAAAAATGTATACATGAAATACATTAGAGCTGGCTGGGTGTGGGGTAAGGACAGGGCAGATGGATAAAATGAAATGAAGTTGAATAAGCACATGAACCAATGAATGGAGAAACTAGCAAACCGAGAGGAAAACCCGCTAAGACCAAGACTATGATTCATTCCGTTTCCCATGGTGAGTGCGAGTCATTCTGTTTGCCAAGTCTCCAGTCTGAAATTCCAGGGGGACAGTCTGTAACTAAACACCCAGAGCAGTGAGGCAGGAAGTCAGGTTGATATTCATCCTATCAAAGCTCAGATGGCAAAAGTTTCCTCCCATTCTGCAGGCTGACTCTTCGGTCCATTAATTCTTTTGCTATGCAGAATTGGGAGGAGGGGTCAGGGAAGGGGGTCTCTCTATATTGAAAGGATCTCTCTATGTAGCCCTGGCTGCCCTGGAACTCACTATGTAGACCAGACAGGCCTTAAACTCACAGAGATCTGCCTGCCTCTGCCTCCCAGGGATTAAAGGAATGTGCCAGCGAGCCCAGCTAAACTTTTTAATTTCGTGCAATCTCATTTGTCAATCCTTGGGCTGTTAGAGTCCTATTCAGAAGGTCACTGAAGGCCTGGGTGGTGTTACAGGCCTTCTATCCCAGAACTTTGGAGGCAGAGGCAAGTGGATCTCTGTGAGTTCAAGACCAGCTTGGTCTACACAGCAAATTCCAGGCCAGCCAGGACTACAAAGTGAGAAACCCTGTCTAAACCTTTTTTTAAAAAGAGAGAAAGTTTCAGGTCTTTTGATACATTCTGAGTTGACTTTTTTTGTTTTATTTATTTATTTATTTATTTATTTATTTATTTTATTTTTTTGAGACAGGGTTTCTCTGTGTAGCCCTGGCTGTCATGGAACTCACTCTGGACCAGGCTGGCCTTGAACTCAGAAATCCGCCTGCCTCTTCCTCCCGAGTGCTGGGATTACAGGCGTGCGCCACCACCGCCCGGCCTGAGTTGACTTTTTATACGAACTGAGAGAAGGGACATAGTTTTGGACTTCTGGGTATGGATATACAGTTTCCCAGCACTATTGGGAAAAGGTTGTCTTTCCAGAACATATATAATATATATGTACCCAACTTATTAGGTATAGAAAACTCAAACACTTAAACCCAGAAGGATGAATAACCCACCTGGAAATGGGTAAATTAACTAAGCAGACATGTTTGAATTCAAGAGAATAAGAACACAAAGCAATAAATACAGGGTAAATGTTCATCATCTTCCAAAATGCCTCTAATTTGTGTTTTATGTACTATTAGTGTAAGAGACTGTGTGCATGTGACAAGAACGTGTGCACACAGTGTGCACGTCAGAGGACAGCTTGGCGGACTTTGTTTTCCTCTTTCTTAGTAGGAGAGGATCTGGGGATCCAACTCAAACATCAGGCTTGTGCAGCAAGCGCCTTTACCTGCTGAGCCACCTAGTCTGGCCATGGTTATCAACTTTAGCCCTGAAGGAAGTGCACATAAGAAGTATGCTGAGATTGCCTCTCATCCCAGTCAGAATGGTCATCACCAGAGAAACAAAAAATAACAAATAACGGATGTGAGGTAAAAGAGGCCCGAACAGAGCACTATGGGAGAGCCAGGGCTACACAGAGAAACCCTGTCTCAAACACAAAAACCAAAAAGACATTCTTTTTTCTTTGCATATTTGCTCTCAAATTGGGATGGCAGGAAGACTGTCGGAGAGGTGGAAAGAGACAAGGGTGAAGGAGAGACAACAGAGAATAAGAGAAGATGATTTATATATATATATATATATATATATATATATATATATATATATATATATATATTAAGATGCCTCAATGAAAACTGTTACTTGGGTCAAGGAGATGAATCAGCAGGTGGAAACATTTGCCAGCAAGCCTGAAACCTGAGTTCAAGCTCTGGAACCCACATGGTCCAATAAGAGACCCAACTCCCACAGGTTGTCCTCTTATCTCTACACATATGCCAAGGCGCGTGCAGACACACACACACAGACACACACACTAAATAAATAAATAAATGTAATTTAAAGATTCATTTTGAAAATGACTTCAGTCAGTTGTACTGTTACATACCTGTAGCCCAGCACTCAGCAGAGATAAAAGGATCACTGTGACTTCAAGGCCAGAGGTGGGTATGGTGGTGTACACCTTTAGTAACAGCACTTTAATCCCAGAGGCAGGGTGTCTTAGAGTTTTAATACTATGGCCAGATGCCATAACCAAGGCAACTCTTATAAGGACAACATTTAATTGGGACTGGCTTACAGGAGGTTCAGAGGTTCAGTCCATTATCATCAAGGCGGGAGCATGGCCGCGTCTTGGTACACATGATGCAGGAGAAGCTGAGAGGTCTATATCTCGTTCCTAAGGCAAACAGGAAGCTAAGACAAGGATCTTTTTTTTGGGGGGGGAGGTTCGAGACAGGGTTTCTCTGTATAGCCCTGGCTGTCCTGGAGTAGACCAGGCTGGCCTTGAACTCAGAAATCCGCCTGCCTCTGCCTCCCAAGTGCTGGGATTACAGGCGTTCGCCACCACCGCTGGGCTTGACAAGGGTCTTAAAACCCTCAACCACAGTGTCACACCTACTCTGACAAGGCCACACCCACTCCATCAAGGCCACACCTATCCCAACAAGACCACACCTCCTAATAGTGCCACTCCCTAGGCCAGGCATATTCAAACCACAAGAGTCAAGCTGGATCTCTGTGAGTTCAAAGGTAGCCTGATCTCCTTAGGAAGTTCCAGGCCAGCTAGAGCAGCATATCAAGCCCCTGCCTCACAAAAGAAATGGAGGAGGGCTCGAGATATGGCTCAGTGGTGAAGAGTACTGGCTGCTCGTCGAGAGGACCAGGGTTCAATTCCCAGTATCCACATGGCAGCTCACAACTGTCTGTAACTCCAGTTCCAGAGGATCTGACACCCCACAGCCACAGATACACATGCAGGCAAAACACCAATGCACACAAGGTAAAAATTAAAAAAAAAAGAAAGAAAGAAAGAAAGAAATGGAGGGAGGGAAGAAGGACTAAACTACTACTCTGTACAATTAATATACACTGATTTTTAAAAATTATGATTTGACAATCTAAGCCTATACTTAAGCTATCTGACCTCAGAAGGCCTCCCAAAGGCAAACATTTAATTATACCACCTGCTGCAGACAGAACCCAGACAACCTTCGCAGACAACGCCAGCTTACAGCTTTAAATCACCATCCTCAGCACAAAGTAGAAATCAGGTGTACGGTAAACAAGGGACAGAAAGGGGAGAGCCTGCTTCCTGCTTTCTTTTAGCTGTTCTACCAGTTAGCATCAATAAGCACCAACTGTAGGCCGAGAGAAACACAGGGGTTGTAACCAGGTATGTGACCTCGGCCAGCAGGTTGTTCTTCGGTGATAGGGTCCTGAGAGGACCAGGGGGCCAGAAGATAAGGAAACAAGTAAGTTTGGGACCAGAAGGTCTTGAACCTACTATGTCTTATACCACACAAGCTTATTAAGGTACAACATCTTACATACACACTATTTCCAGGACAGAGTTGGGACAAGGTTAGCAGAAATTACCATATAATGGGACCAACTCAGTGAAATCTAACCAAACAATGCTGCACATGAGGAACACAGGGTATCTCAAGAACATTATAGACTGAGAACAAAGCAGCCATGGGACTGATAACCACAGCCCCATATGGTGGAAAGAGTTGGGTTTTCCAGATCTGAAGCCATAGCTCCCCCATGACCCTGGCTCCAGGTCATTACCAACTCTACCAAGCATGTGCCTGGCTTTAGAGAATGAACCGTGTTCTTTCTCTGTATATGGGGCCTCAGGGAAAAGCTCCCAAGGCCCTGGTCCCAGGTTACTACTGGCTCTGCCAAACGTATTACTACTGGCTTTGGATGTTCCTTCTCTATACGGTAAGGCCACAGGGAAAGCCTCCGCTGATCAGTCTACCCCTCTGTGACAGGTATAACCTGCCACGCAGTCCTCACGAATTCCCAATATGCTGAGCAACCAACTCAGACAGAGATACAGCTACAGAAGGGAAGAGGGGGGAAGGGCAGAGAGGCGTCGTATGACCCGAGACAGAGCCTAAGTGCAGGTGAGCAGGACCGTGGGGGAGGGGTTTAGGGAGCAATCAAACAATGGAAAAGATGTGACCGAAGCTGCAGTCCTCTGTGCTGGGTGACACCCCTGAAGACAGTGGCCACGAAAAGGCGTGGTCAGTTTTTTTTTTTTTTTTTTTAAATGCTGGCTCCTCCATGCTCTGCGTAACATGCGCCACACTATGGAAAATTTTCCAAGTCAATAAATTGTTCTTTAATAATACTTTGTGTCTTGTTTTGCTTTTGCTTTTTTCTTGGTGCTGGGGATCAAACACAAGACCTCACACATGAGAGGCAAGTGTTCTATCCCCTAACATCGTGGGAGTTATAACCCCCAACATAGGCACTAATACTTGCAAGTATTAACATGGACATCTAGATAGTTACAAATGTTTCTCTCTTGTTGGGCTGAAAAACACTTGGTTATCTACCAGAAGTCACTTCCAAGCATCCTGTATCCATGTTTCTTTGAAGAAAATAGGAGGGAACTTTTGCAGAGAAGTTAATACAGTAGGGCCTGAGCCTGCTGCTCTTTAAAAGGGTCCTTAAGAGACAAACTTGCCATCATGGAAGAAAAGGAATGGCAACAAATGATGCTGGGGCGTAGGAATACAGGAACCCCAGGAACCCGTCCTCCTTCACCGTTAGCAGGAATGCTAGCTGGTGCACTACTATGGAGATCAGCGTAGAGACTTCCCCGCAAAAACACTAAAAACTAAAAACAAACAAAACACAATAACCCCCCCTCCAAAAAAAGGGGGGGCTGGAGAAAAGGCTCAGGAGTTATCACTGGTTGCTCTCCCAAAGGGCCAGGGTTCAATCTGAAGCATCCACATGGTGTTTCACAAGCACTTGGAAGTCCACTTCCAGGCAATCCAAAACTCTTGTGGCCTCTGTGTACACCAGACATGCACATGGTGCACAGACACACACGCAGACACAACTCTCATCTACATAAAATAAAAATTGTTTTAAATACTACACATAGAATTAGCACACTCCCCAGCTATGCCTCCTGGGCATATACCCTAAGGGCTCTCTCTCCTACCAGAGACACCTGCCTATCTCTAGTCACAACAGCTAGGAAATGAAGTTTAGAGAATGTGTTAAGTGAGGAGACCCGGGCACAGAATGACAGACACTGTTCTCTTTTACATGTGGACTCTGGTTTCTCACTTGATATGCTATTGGGAAGGAGTGGAGTGTGGGTGAACGCCAGGAAATACTGAAGGGGCCTGGGAGAGGGTGAAGAAGAAGTGACGAGGGTGAAGGAACAAATATGGCAAGAAAGTCAGGAGAGATAAGGACACGGCAGGGTTTAAACGAGGGGAGGATGCAGGGAGGCTTGGCCAAACTTACGTATAAAAACCACAAGGAGATGTGTTACACTGTGGCAAATTAAAAAGGAAATAAAAGGCAAAGTTGACTGTGAATGGCACTTGGGACAGTAGAATTCTCACTCTCTGGTAAGACCATAAGGGTTTTTGTTTCCAGGGATTTTGAGACAGGTTTCTCAGTGTAGCTCTGGCCGACCTGGAACTCACTGTGTAGACCAGGCTGGCCTTAAACTCAGAGATCCACCTGCCTCTGCCTCTCAGTGATTAAAGGTGAATTCTGCCGTGCCAATGGTGAGCTTTTGTAGCCAGTAGTCTAGACTAGATAGATTTCTTCTGGGCTGGGATGGGTTATCTGATGGACAGGAATCTACATGACCAATCCCTAGAACCTGACTCCCTTGAGATGGAGTGTGAAGGGAGCTTCCCAGGTAGACGTCAGTTCACAGCTCCCTGCTGGGAAATTGAGCACCTCTTACATGACCAACGGGGAGAGGACTCTTGGAAACTGGGCCTGACTCCTCCAGACGTAGCTCTGTGCACCTCCCCCCTTTAATGTTTCTTGGTGACCTCTTACCGAACTAAAGTACGGCCATGCTATGTCCTGTGAGCCGTGGTGAATGAATCACCAAATCTGCAGGTGGCCTTGGGTCCCAGGAGAAATGAATTCAAGATTAAAGATTTGGACCAAGATGATGGACTAAGCATATCCTTCTGCCTTTCAAGTGGTTTCACATTACCTAGAATAACAGAAGTATTATTTTAAAACACTCAATCAATAATAAACCTAGAAAACAGGAAGCAGTGCCAGTGGCCAACTTAAACGCCTAAGGCATTGCAGCAATGTCAAGAGTCCTCAGAGCCAGACTATCTGGGCAAACCACTACACCGCACTATGAGCTTGGGACGAGGCTGTCAGGCAGTGAAAAACAATAGCACCATCCAGGTTCCAAATACGTAGAAAGAGAGACAAGGATAGAATCCAGCCACCCAGTCCCTAGGAGACAGCTGCTGGGATGGCTAGGAGTGTTAGACCCTCCCCCCATAGCTTGAGTCACCCACAGTCCAGCAAGCACTCCAAGCACGAGCCCACTCAACAGCATCTGACAACTCAGCAATCTTGGGAGGAGGCCCCAGCCAACGGAGCAGGCGAGGAAACAAAAGTCATCAAACCCAAAGGCAAGACGCTCTCGCTTGAATTCTTGCTTGAACGCACACATCCTGAGTCTGGAATAGACTCTGGCAGTGGTGACAGGCACCAAGGCACGGAGAACAAGATCCCACAGGAGTGCAGATGGCAGGAGCCAACGTTCACAAGAGAAAGGAGTCAGCGTGAAAGGAAGGCAGGGAGGGAAATGTCCGGACTGGGGCTTTCACAGCTCACCGCAGTTCCCAGGGTCACTATCTGGAAATCTAAGAGTATTCTCTGTTATCACGGAACCAGATGGCCACAAGGGTCCTGCTTTGGATACTTGTATAATGTTGGGGGAGGCCAAGATAATTTATCTCTGCAAGTACAGTTAGCAGCTGCTGAGAAATCCAAACTTGAGGGGAAAGCCGTTTCAAACATACAAGAAAATGAGCAGAATGAAGAGGAAGAGGCTGATGAAAACTCCGTGAGAGAGAGGGAGAGGGAGAGGGAGATGGAGAGAGAAAGAAAGAAAGAAAGAAAGAAAGAAAGAAAGAAAGAAAGAGAGGGAGAGGGAGAGAGATAGAGCAGGTTGAGTCACAAGCAAATGCATGGAGGGAGAGCAAAGGAGCCCTGAGAAGCAACAGGACTGATACATAAACGCCGCATGAACAATATGACCACCTGAAACAAAGACCCTTTGATAGTGTTTCAGAGGGTCTCAGCATCTTTTGAAATCTGAACTGTTTGCAACATCATAAACTTATGGCTTCTCATCAGATGGAGAAAAACATCTCAAAGATGAGGCTACAAACACTAAGAATCACCAAGTTTTGCTTTGGAGGTTTATTTACCATATTTCCCACAGGCCAGACACTACTCTACCATAGAGCCACCCCCAGCACACGCTATTGGGTTTCTGCTCCATTTTTGTTTTGTCTGGTTGTGTGGGTTTTTTGTTTGTTTGTTTGTTTGTTTAACTTTTGTTGCTATCATTTTGAATTTTGGAAACAGAAACATCTTTGTGGTTCATACCTGCCTTGAATTCCTGGGCTCAAGCACTCTCCCTACCTCAGCCCCACCATCATCTGACCGGTCAGTGAAGTGTGTCAAGGGTCCAAAAGGCAGAGGACTCCCCACTGTCTCGGAGCTTCCGCTAAGCTCAGGATATGCTGCTGGCACAGTCTACTTGATCTTCTGTCTTCCAGTACAGGGGCTGGAGAGATGACTCCCGCAGACTGAGTCCTCGTCCAGGAGACTAAAGGCTACTTCCAACCCCCACATGATAACTCACAACTACCTGTATTGCAGTTTCAGAGAAGCTACCACCTGCTTCTGGCCTCCATGGGTACCAAGTATGCACGTGGCACATAGACATACATGCAGGCAAAACACCCAGCCACATAAAATAAAACAATATTTAAAAAGTGAGGGCTAGCAATAATATGGCCTAATGGGTAAAAGTACCTACCATTAAGCCTGACCACCTAAGGACATAAATGGTAGGGGAGAGCTGACTCCTACAAGTTCTCCTCTGACCTTCCCCCATACAGTCACACAAATAAATAAAATGTTACAGGTTTTTTGTTTTTTTTTTTAAAGAATGGAAATAAAGAAATCTGGTTGGCTAAGCCAGGGCTGTCCGGCACACCACTACCAATGAAAATGCCATCCTGTGCAAATTGATTATTATTTAGTAAATCCTGACACTGGGGAAAGACTCAAGCATGCTCGTCTGTGTTTGTGAGCGCATGTCCACACCACAAGCGCTGTTGATCGCCGACAGCATTATACAGGAAGAGTAACTGGTGTGAGGGGCCTTGCTTAGTGTGGTGGGAGATAAAGACGGTGGGAGCGTCTGGAGGTACTGGGCCTATTCACACCAAGTGAATTCTACTCCCAGGATTCACTCAGGATCAGCAGAAACGCATGTGTTCATCCAACAGAAGGCAGGCGCTAGAACCTTTACAGTGGCACTGTCTGCAATAGGCTAAAACCACAAACCACCCACATCAGTCTCAGTAGAATGGCTATTTATTTTATGGATGTACACACTTGTGTAGTAGGCTTTTTTCCTCTATGCACAATGTGCTCACCTCGCTGCCATATGAGAACAGAGAATAACACAGCCTGGTAGCCATGACAACACCTGAGCAAAACAGTACGGGGATAGCCAGGTCTATGATGACAGTAATGGAGATCTTGACATTCTGTTTAGATGGAGGAACGGAAGGTCATGGGTCTTCACTGGGGAGTCCACCTGCCCTTGAAGTGGAAGAGAAGTTGAAAGTGGGGATCCCTTGAACACCATCTGTGAAGCCACCAGCCATGATGGAGTGGAGCTTAGTGTGGTCCGGCTGCTTTGGGGTTCCCTACACTCCTGTAAGTAACTCCTCACTGTAAGTTAGCCCAATTAACCCATTGGTTCCTCAAGGTAGACTCTGGTGGAATCGTTAGTCTCTACCTAGGGTGAACAGATGTCTCTCTAGGGAAACCAATGCAGCAACACAACAGGAACAAACCTACCTCATCCTCCCCAAAGAGCATGGAGGAATTTCACAAACGCAGTGCTGGTGAGAAGCAGCCAGGCACAGAAGGGCACAGACTGTATGCCTCCGTTAGCACAAAGCAGAAAAGCAGGCAAAACTCAATCTCTGTATTAGTAATGAATACAGAATGGCTATCCTTCGTGATGAGCTGCTCTAAGGGCCACGAGAGGAGACGAACCCCTGTGGTAAAGGCTTCCAAAGGCTCAGGCCTGAAGGTATAGGATGCTGGGTAGGGCTTCACCCCTCCCCCAGTCATTGCCAGAGGATCTCAAGCAAGACTTCACCTTGTTTATGTGAAAACAGCCTGCCTTCCTGAGTCCCTATGGGCGAGACTCTAACCTTATCAACTGTAACCCTGTCAGGTGTGCCTCGGGAACCACATGGTGACAGGACAGTCACTTTAAACCCTCCAAAATCCTAGGCATGACATAAAAACACTGATCTGGGCTCTTTCTCCCTGATGCCACACCCACACCTGGGCATGTCTTACGTTCCCGGATTTCTGAAGCCAAGGTCTATGTTAAAATACCTTTAACAAAATATCCAAACCTGGCCCTGAAATTATTTTTCGGTATCAGAGTCATGAATGTTGATTTGGACCTGCGTCCAGGCCCCTAAAGCTCTACAAGTCTGTGGGCTGCTGAGGTGCAGTAGGTAGTTGTGCGTCCTTTACCTCAAAATGCTGGTGGAATGAGGAAGATTCTAGAGCATAGGAAAAGCTGTTTCTTATGTCGAGGGCTGGTTGTGGTTATTAAAATTCATTGAACTACACATTTATGGTATGCATACCTTTATGCTTGCATCGCAATGAGCAGTTGCCACAAATTATATGGGTGCCTAACCATATATAGAGTAGAAGAATATATTTAACTTTCAAGTCTTAAGTTCGATAAAAATGGAGTAAAAATTCAACCCAGCCAGGCGTAGTGATGCGTGTACTGTAATCCCAGTACTTATGGATCTCTGTGAGGTCTATGGCATAGTGAGACCTGTCTCTGAAAACAAAACAAAAGCAAACAAACAAAAAACTCAAGCAAAAGTGGGGGGTGGGGGGAAGGGGCGGAGACTAGAAACAAATAAGAATAAGCAACAGAACAGAATAAGACAGACAGTAAGTTCCAAAATATCAATAGTCAAAATAAATATTGGTGGGTTAAAGCAGAGGCCAGTGAAGACGCTAAGGCACCTGCCACTAAGCCTGCTGACCTGATCACATCCCTAGGACCTTTCATGGTAGAGGCGGGCAACTGAGTGTGACCCGCTGTCCTCTCATTCACACACACACACACACACACACTGGTGGTTCTCAACCTTCCCAATGCTGACTCTGATATAGTTCCTCATGCTGTGGAGACTCCCAATTATAAAATTACTTTGTTGCTACTTCACAGCTATAATTTCTTCACATACTGTTATGAATTATAATATAAATACACACATCCAAGAAATAAATAAAATGTAAGACAAAAGCTGCCTATTTAAAGACAAAAAATATGTATCTGTCAAGATGGCTGTATCGGGAGAGAGGGAGGTTAATGGGAATGTGAAAGAAACAAACTTTATGGATAATAGTATGGGGAATTCCCAAAATCTTTTTTAAAAAGTCAGTTTATAAGCTAGTAATTCCAACGTCTATGTATATTCGTTTCTCAAAGGAATGGAAAACAGATTATTAAAGGGATATGTGTGCACAGTGGTCATCCACAGTAACTAAACTGTGAGAGCAACATGTGCCCACTGACAAAAGGCTCGAACAACAGGTAAGCACTGCGTGGCCCACACGAGGGTAGAACATTACTCAGACTACATAAGGAAGGGAACTGGGCCAGACACACAGTACACATGCAAGCTTTAGAAAACCATGCTAAAGCCGGGCGGTGGTGGTGCACGCCTATAATCCCAGCACTTGGGAGGCAGAGGCAGGCAGATTCTGAGTTCCAGGCCAGCCTGGTCTACAGAGTGAGTTCCAGGACAGCCAGGGCTACTTAGAGAAACCCTGTCTCAAAAAAAAAAAAGAAAGAAAGAAAGAAAGGAAGGAAGGAAGGAAGGAAGGAAGGAAGGAAGGAAGGAAGAAAGAGAAAACCATGCTAAACAAAAAACAAACAAACCTACCTACCTAAATAAAACAACCTTGTGCCTAAAAACCATATAAGATACCACATGAAGTACCTAAAACCCAGTCCTAGGGACAGAGAGAAACAGCCATGGGGGAGAAGGGAGGGGCAATGTGCATCCAGGTTCACTTCTCAAGATGGGTGGCTCTGGAGATTGGTTAGGCAACAATGTTAATAAACACTAGCAACTCAGCTGACTTTCAAAGATAGTACCATACATACAGACTGGACTGGCCGCAGTGGTTCACAACTTTAATCCCAGCATTTAGGAGGCAGAGGCAGCCCAATCTCAAAAAAAGCACCCTGCTCTACAAAGGAGATCTAAGACAGCCAGGGCTACACAGAGAAACCCTGTCTTGAAAAACCAAAAGAAAAAAACAAGTGCCCAGTATATTGAAGGTCACAAAACTCCTGGTTCACTTCACTACAAAATAACATCTTTTCCCTCTACTTTCCTTTCAGTAATATGGCAGGCTAGATCCACAAATCTCCCAGCTACGAAAATGCTAACACATACACACACACACACACACACACACACACCCTTCTGAAATTAGTTTATAAAAGAAACATGGAGAATGCCAAATCCAAAAACGGAGACAAAATAAAGGTATTCTCAGATATTATCAACAGTTTATCAGGACTGAATGATATTTTTTTAAAGTGTACTTGATGGAGAAGGAAAATGCTCTCCAGAAGACAGCGTGTGACAGAAGACAGGAAGAGAGTGACAGACGGGTAGGTAGGTCAGCTTGCTAACTGTGACGACCACCATCTTACACGACCACAGCATCAGCATCAGTGCCCAACCCAGGGGTTAAAGGACAAATACAGCTCAGGCCACAGGGCAGAACTGGACGTCTTGGACCTGCTTAGTGAAAGGGCCAAACGATTAAATAAAGGATTCACGCTTTCAATTCAAAAGGACCAGAAGAACATGGACACAATCAATTCAAATAAGTAGAAAGAATCAAAGTTTAATAGCAGAAGTTAGGAACATAGGAAGATACCAATCAATAGCATTAAGTCCAAAAACTGATTCTTTGGAAGGATCCAGGAAAGAAGCACTCGTAAGTAAGCCTGACCAATTTAAAAAAAAAAAAAAAAGGTGGGTGTGGTCAAAGGACAGTAAGAAGTACATGGAAGTCATTATTTTGTACAATTATTACATACTAAGAGGAAGACAAAGAGAAGCCACAAAGTGTTAGTATGAATAAGAATAATAACTCATAAATCCGTGAATGAAAACTTTTGAAAGGAGTACATACCATATGCTAACATAGTCTGGTTATCAATAATGCTAGTGGCTCCTGGGACAATCATGGGTATTAAAATGACCGGAGCGATGGGCTAGCTTCGAACAACCCGGTGGTCGTGGCACACATGAGAAGGCTGCTCAGTGCTGCTCTCAGTTCCTAAAAGCGTGCCAGCAGCAGGCCGGGCAGCCTGTGGGCAGGTTCTGCCAGACTTCCAGGAACAGCTCATTCTTCTGTCCAAAGCACAGAAAATGATAGGAAGTTCCCAGCAGGATCACTATGAACAGCACAAGCCTAATCACGGGGAGGAGGAAAACTTCACAGCAAAGCCACGAACCAACACTAAAGAAAATGTCAGCGTTTGGATCCACTGAACAAGCCACACATGCATTTTAGGTGAGATTTTTGCTCCCGGGGTTGGGACTGGGTTTTTCTGTTTGTCTTTGGTTGTTGTTGTCTTCTTGTTAATGTTTGTTTGAGACAGGGTCTTGCCATGTAGCACAGGCTGGCCCCAAACTCATCCTCTTCCCTCAGCCTGGAGTACTGGAATTACAGTCATGAGCTGCTATACATAGCTCCAAAAAATTCATTTTTAAGTGTTATAGGATTTTAGTGAGAAAATCCAGCAAAATAATAATGTGCTAGGGATTTAAAGAAGGAAACCTATGTTACGTGGTCCTATCAATGCATGCCATAAAAAGCATGGGGGAGGGGAACCCAGCCTTCCCTGACTTAGTCTAAGAAATCAGGTATGAATAGAAATACACTTAACAGAACAGAGTCCAGTTACGGAAAAGACAGGGGTGTTGGGGGTGGGGCATTTTCCTAAAACATAACAAGACAAAAATGTCCTATGGTTCTTCTTACCAAACAATAAAATTATCTACCTAGTACATCCACATAAAAACTACCACTAAAACTGATGCAGGCTTCAGAAGGAACCACAGCTGGCTCTAAAAATGCTTTTTTTTTTTTTTTTTTTTTTTTTTTTTTTTTTGCCTAAGTGTGGTGGCTCACTCCTGAAATTCCCAATGCTCAGAGGGTGGAAGGAAGAGGGTCCAGCCCAGCCAGCCAGAACTGCCTAGGGAGACACTATCTCGAAAACACAAACAAAATTACTGCGGGTGTGGTGGCTCGTCAGAGATAGTTAGCAAGAACCTGTCTCAAAATAATCAATACGCAAACTTGATGGCTTTGAGTTAAACATGCAAAGCTATGTTCCTTAGACTAGGTTATTAGGATTGACAACCCTCGGTCTCCACCCTCCAACTCTGTCTTAAACGTTGATATAGCACCGTGTTTGAAACTGGATAACCAAATCGTATAAAACCAAAAACTGATCAGAAGGGTTCGGTCGTGACTTCACTCAAAAACACTTTATCTCTCGCCTCCAGCCACCGCAGTTACTAAGGGATACCCATGTCAACCAGTTCGACATAATTCATCCGATAGAGGGCAAGGAAGAGCACCTTCAATGGGATTTTTTTTTCCCCAAAGCGTATACTGCTTATTATATAAACTTGCATGCTGGCGTATGGAGCTGCCATAAAAATCAAACTAAGATATTCAGAGTCAAACTTGTTTAAAAAAAAAAAAAAGCACATAAAACTAATTTTGTTCCAAGGGCATTAAGGAAAAGAGAACGGCACTGTTGCGCTCACGCTAGCCTGCGCACCGCGGGGACACGCACCAGCATCCACACAGTTCCCAGTGCTCCTAGGCGTCCTGGAAACCCTCAGCCCGAGCCCTAGGCGATCCCCTGGGCAGGACAGGGACGCAGCGGCTCTGTGGACGAACACTCAGGGGCACCCCAGTCCCGCCAAAGCGCACGCACCTGTCCCGGGGACTGGGGGTCCCCAGGGCCACAGCCGGCCGAGCCATCTGGCCCCCGCGCAAGGCTGCTGCGCCAAACCCGCGGCCGGAGGGGAGAGCCGGCCACCTGCCGTCCCCACCTGCAGCAGGGTCCCTGCGCTGCCCGCCGCCTGGGTACCCAGGACCGCAGCGCGTCTTTCCAGAAGGGCACCCCACGTCCCCGAGCCAGGACTCCTGCACCCTGTCTTGTTTGCCAGACCTGAGACAAGGCAGCTGAGAAACAGAGGACCAAGCAACCCGTACCCCAACTCACCTGCCGTGGTTTTCTCGCAACGGACTCCCGCCGCCGCAGCCCGCAGCTACCGCGGCTTTCCGAGCTCACGGATGCTCTGGGGAAGGTCCTAGAGATCCCGCTGGCGCCTTCCCTCTGACCACGTCCAGGGGGCGCCCGCGCGCCAGTGCGGGGCTTTCTGGGAGTTGTAGTCCTAGAGCCTCCGCTCTCGTCTAGCGGTTTCTTTCCGGAGATTTTCCTTGTGTTCTCACCCGCTCAACCTCCATTGATGGCCAGTCGATGATGGAGCATCTCACCAAGGAAGAAAGAGAGTTCCTCTCGGCACTTTAGACTATTGTTCTATGGGGGGTTGGGTGGCACTAGGGGGATGTCAAGATAGGGTCTCTCCATGTAGTTCTAGCTGTCCTGTCCTCAAACTCACTTTATAGACCAGGCTGGCCTGGAATTCAGAGAGACTCACCTGCTTCTGCTTCCGAGTGTTGGGATTAAAGGCTCATCACCACTCGGTCTCTCTCTCTCTCTCTCTCTCTCTCTCTCTCTCTCTCTCTCTCTCTCTCTCCCCTCTCCCTCTCTCTCTCTCTCTCCCCTCTCCCTCTTTTCCCCTCTCTCCCTCCCTCTCTCCCCTCCCTCTCTCTCCCCTCCCTCTCTCTCCCCTCCCTCTCTCTCCCCCCCTCTCCCCCCTTTTCCTTCCCACTGCCCCTCCCCCCACCCCCACCCCCACATACACACTTCACCCTTGAGACAGGGTTTCTCGGTGTAGCCCTGGCTGTCCTGGAACTTGCACTGCAGACCAAGCTAGCCTCGAACTCACAGGGATCCTCCTGCCTCTGCCTCCCAAGTGCTGGAATTAAAGGCAAGTGTCATCACCGCTTGGTCTTCCCTCCTCGCTGTGTCATGTGTGTCCCGGTGTACAAGTTATGTACTTGATGACCTTCCGCGAAGATCGGAAGACCCACGTTAGGTCAAGGGTATTCGAGTAGCTGAGCTCCCCTGCTAGAGTCTCCAAATAAGCTCTCAGAACATTGTTCTCAAAGCGAGGATTTCAGACCAATGCCCTCAACATTGTATGGGAGCTTGCTTAAAGTGCAAGAGTCTACGTCCTACAGAGAATATTAGGTTTTGATTTGGGTCATTTTCTGTGGTGCTGGGAATGAAAACCAGAGCCTCATACATGCTAAATATGCATTCTACCAGGGAATGACACTCACAGCACAATTTGGTTTTACTGTATTAAAAAAAGAAAAACACCCTCTGTAAAGGTGGGATCCAGCAATTTGCACTTTTACATATAAATTCTTGACATAATTTTGAAATAGATTCAAGTTTGAGAACTTGACTAGGTTTCCCTTGTTCCCCTCAAATAATTCCATGACTCATTTGACATTGGTTATCTACACACACACACACACACACACACACACACTTCTGTGGGTACACTGCAGGAACCATTTATGTTCCAGCTTAGACCTCCCCCTCACTTTAGCCCTCCTCCCCCAACATCTCTAGGACACCTCTGAGGCCCTGGAACTGAACAAAGTCCAGACCACACTCAGAGGCGCCCTTCCTCTCAGCCTGGCTCGCCCTGCCCTGGGGGTGGATGTTTTGTCCGGGGACTTAAGAACACCTTCTATATTTATTAACATAAAAGTCAAGTCATCTGCGACTGTTAAATATGCATGGACAGAGTGACAGGATCACGAGTCACGTTTGAGAAGGAAACACAGCCGATTCTTTTTTGGATGAGGTGGGGAGGGAGAGAGCGGCCCTGGTAACAGAGGTGGAAGGACTGTTGAGGGAGGGTGTGTGTGTGTTGGGCTGGCCTTTGTGGGTGTTTTGCTTTGTTTTCATGATGGGAGAAACTTCAGCATGTTAAAATATTTATGGAAAGAATCCCTCTGAAGGGCAGTCTGGAAAAGTTAACTCTGTGTGACTGCTCAGTCAGCTGTGCATGGATAAAAGGGAAAGGAGAGGAATCCTAGCCAGGATGGAAGCAGCCCCACCCCACCCCACCCCATACAGTGAGATGAGGGAAGCACAGGAGAAGGAGAAGGAAGGTTTCCTTCAGCAGAGTGAAGAAAGTCAAAGGGGGTTTCTCTGGAAAAAAAAGAGAGGATGTGATTCACATGAATGAGCAGGAGGCCACCCGTGTGCATGCGCGTATATGTGTGTGTGTGTGTGCGCGCGCGCGCGCGCGTGCGTGCGTGTGTGTACGTGTGTACGTGTGTGCGTGTGTGCAGTGTTGGTAGTTGCCAGGTCAGGCAGTGAGAATGGTGGATGCTCTGCACTGGATAGCTATGCCCCTGTTCAGATGTTGCAACACAATCCCCAATGATGTTCAGTGTTCCCAGGTGGAACCTTTAGTAGGTAATGAGGCAGAGACGTCAGGAAATGGATGGATACCCTTAAAAAGAGAGTTCCCTTGTACATCTCCCTGTGTGAGGACACAGAAAGAAGTTCCTATCAATTAATCAGGAAGTGAACTTTCACCAGACATCAAGTCAGCCCCGGTCTTAAACATCAGGAGGCCCATGAGAATCCTTCTCCATAATCTAAACCACTCCGTCGTCGACGGTGCCTTCTTACACAGCACCCAGACAGACAGTGAGATGGGTGGTAAGCATGTCAGGTCCATCACGTGCCCGTCTGCGAGTTAGAGAGTACCCAGGCTGTCCTGGATAGAGAAATACAATGGCAACCACGGTGATTGCTGTCTTCAATTACTAAGAAGTAAGCAGGCACTCGGGGAATGGCTCACCTGCTATGAAAGCACGAGAAACTGAATTTGAACCCCCAGAGCCCATGGGCCAGGGAGCCTGGTGTACACATGGCAAACAACAAAAAGACCCCTGTCTCAAACAATGCGGAAGACAAGGACTAACTGAGGTTATGCTCTGACTTACCACATGCCATGCTGTGACGCACTCATGTCAACACTTACACACATGCATGAGAACACACACACAAACACACACACACCTCCCTTCTGTTGCTATGTTTCTGGTTGGTGTGTCTGATGCTTCCCCGCTAGTAATTTCCTCACGGTAAGTGTTCGAAAGAAAATTCCTTTCTGTTTTGTCTGCGATGTAGTTCAGTGAGCATCACCATCCTTGGTGAAACTTTTGGTATGGCTTGAGTATTGCTATACAAAGCAAAGGCTCTGGGCAGTCAACTCTAGCCCCTCCCCTGCCCCACACCTCCAAATCAAAATAAGCAGCAATAAAAGCACAACCAGGGCCAGGCGATGGTGGCACACTCATTTAATCCAGCAGAGGCAGGCAGATCTCTGAGTTCGAGGCCAGCCTGGTTTACAGAGCAAGTTCCGGGACAGCCAGGGCTACACAGAGAAATCCTGTCTCACAAAACAAGCAAAAGCACTACTTGGGCAGCAAGATGGCTCAGCAGTAAAAGCTTTCAGACACACAACAACAACAGCAGCAGCAGCAACAACAATAAAAATAACAATAATAATAATTTTTAAAGGCACTCCAGGATTGAGGCACTCCACTGTCGAGGCTAGTGACAAAGACTGTACCTGAATTGTTGCAAGCACGGTGTAGGCCCTACATTTCTCATGATTGTGTTAGTGAGACCATCCCTCTCTTCATACTTTTGGGGCTCTAGGTTGTGACATCTGCATTGCCAGAGGGTTGTGCCACCCCGAAGTTTGGAATGCATGATGCAAAAGTGAGTCAAGTTCCAAGCCGTGGCTCGTGTTGCTAGAGCGCCCTCTTGTGGCAGTGGCAGGGGCCTCGCCGTCTGGCTTACCTGAAAGGCCCTCGGGGAGGGAGGGAGGGACCTTTGCTTTGGCCTATTTGATGAGCTTGTTCATGGGAGTCAGCTTTCTACTACTGTACCAAGTACCTGACATAATCAACTTATAAAGAAAAAAGGTGATTGCGCTCACGGCTTTGAGAGTTTCTGTCCATTGGCCGTCCTGCTGCCGTCTGAATAAAAGGGCAAAGCGCTCATCTAATGTTCAGAAAGCGAAAGAAGAAAGGAGCAGGCTGGTATACGATGTCCCCTTCATGTCCCCGGGCATGTTCTCAATAACCCGAATGCTTCCCAGAGACCCCATCCCTCAAGGGTTCCAGCACCTTCCAAGCAGGAGCTGGGGACCTTCCAGTGCCAAGCCGAGACCAAGCGTGTAACACAAGTACCCGAAGGCACTTTAGATTAAATACTATTTTTTGAACTCTCACAAATGGCTCTCATGTCTTTCAGATAAATTCTTTGTATGCTTCAGAGAACCAGAGTTTAAAAACTTTTATGTATTTATTATTAAATTTATAGTTTTATTATTTATAACAGCCAAAAACACTTGGTAAGTGCCCTGAGACTCTTATGCACAATGGAAATTTAAAGCCTTCTCTAACCAGTGTTAAATTGCTTAATTCTTGTATAACACAGGTGTCTTGGTTAGTTTTATGTCAGATTGACATGAGCTAGAGTCATATTAGAAGAGAGACTCTCCGTTGAGATTAGGCAAGTCTGTGGGGAATTTCCTTGATTATGACTTATGTGTCAGTTTATATACATACATGAGTCACTGAAGACCACATTAAGATCTCTGTCCACATTGAGAACTTCTGCCCACAGGGGAATGAACTAAAATCTTATAATAGTAATATAATCGTAATGATATTCAATTAAAAATAAAACTTAAATCAAAGATAGCTCAAAATTTACCTATTTGCAAAACATATATATGCAATAAATTATGTAATGTATTATATAACATATTATGTAATATTTATTATGTAATATAGATATACATATACATATATATTACATAAATACACTCTTGTTGTCATCATTAGTTTTTAAAAGGACCAGGAAGCTGGATACGTTGGCATATACCAGTAGCCATAACACTCTAGAGACGCTAAGGCAGGAGGATTGTCACAAGTAGAAGACCAACCTGGTCTACAGTGAAAGACTGTCTCAAAGCACAAACAAATAAAACAACAGGAACAACAAAGAGAGCAAACAAGTAGACACCCACCTCCCCCATCCCATCCCACCCTCCCAAAACTCAAGCCCGGCAGGTCCGAATTAGAGTTAGGACTTTGCTGCCACCTAGGGGACACATCTAGTAGTGACCCAATGTAAAATTCTACATTTCCCCATGGCTAGAGGCTTTTAATTAAATGAAGCAGAATTCCTTGGAGTTTTGAACAAGAACTTGTATATACTTTTTCTGATGGAAACTAATAGCATTCCAGGCCATGGGCACATTTTAAGAAGTGATTAAATACTGACTGTCCCTGAGACATCATGCCCAAGAATCGGAGAGCACTGAAGAACACATTGGTGTTTAGTCCCCAGGGCAGAACCTCTGTTAATATGGGATTAACTAGAACTTCAGAGAACAAACACAATGTAAATTCTTATCTTATAAACTTTATTGTTTAAAAAAATAGGGCCAGGTAAGTTGATTTCTATGAGTTCCAGGCTAACCACAGCTACATACTACGACTCCATCTCAAAACAACAAAACAAAACAAAACAAACATCCCACTACATTATAAAGAAAATTAAACTTGCAAATAAATAAAAATATCACAGACACCAATTCTATACAGCTTTCAATGACCGTACACATAGCTACTATCTAGCTAGGATAGGCGTTCAGAGCGGAGCTGTGGCCTTCACCTGCATTCGGTCCTTCCACATCCCTGTATACACGCCTTGCTCTCTTTCTTCATGTTATACTGCACTCACATGGGCATTTTGTTTACCTATGTTATATTGTAACATATGTAACAATACATATAGACTAGATTCAACACATAAGAACATACATGAGGTTTATTTCTTTCCAAACTCCTGAGATCTCATTTAAAACTGTACCCATGTTCCTACAAACTTAACTTCATTTTTCTTTATGGCTGAGTAATATTCCTTTATAGATGATATGTTCATTATTTATTCATCTTCTGATGGTAACTAGGTTGGTTCCTGTCTTTTGCTATAGTGAGTAAAGCAGCAGCAGACCCGGGAAAGGGGGCGTGCCGGCGTCTCCAGGCAGGGTGCAGAGCTGCCTTGTGGTGGTTTGTTTTGCTTCAGTTCGTTTTGTTTCGTTCTTTGAAACAGGACCTTTCTATGTAGCCCTGGCTGTCCTAGAACTCAGAGAGATCCCCCTGCCTCTGCCTTCTGAGAACTGGGATAAACGGCCTGACACTCAGATGGTGGTAGTATTTTATGTTTTGAGACTCTCCAAGCTGATTTTCACAATGGCCCCATTAATTTGTACCCCATGAGAGGGCATGAGAGCTCCCGTCTCTCCACATCCTCTCCAACATTTGTTGTCAGACTTATTGACGATGGCCATTTGTACTGGGGTGAGGTGGCATCCCAAAGAAGTTTTAATTTGCATTTCACTGATGGCTAAGATATTAGACACTTTTTAAAACAGTTATTAGCCATTTGTATTTCTAAAAGATGTCTATTTAGTTCACTTACTTGCCTGTTGATTGGCTGGTTTATCCCCTTGGTATTAAATTTCTACATCTCTTTGTAAGTTCTGATAGGGCTCCTCGTCTGAAGTATAGCTGACACAGATGTTCTCCCATTATCTGGGATAAATGCTAGCTATGCTGACTGTGTCCTGTAATGGTTTGCTGCACAGAAACTTTTTATTTTCCATGTTTATCCGTTGATACTGCACTTAGCTCCTGTCTTGGTGTTCTATTTAAAAACTTCTTGCCGGGCAGTGGTGGCACTTTAATCCCAGCACTTGGGAGGCAGAGACAGGCAGATTTCTGAGTTTGAGGCCAGCCTGGTCTACAGAGTGAGTTCCAGGACAGCCAGGGCTACACAGAGAAACCCTGTCTCAAAAAAAAAAAAAACTAAACTAAACTAACTAAATATATAATATAACATAACATAACATAACATAACATAACATAACATAACATAACATAACATAAAAAAGTTCTTGCCTTCCCCAATATTTTGGTGGGATATCCCTGTCTTTGCTTTTAAGATTTCAGTGTTTCGGGTTTTAAATTGAAGTATCTGATCCATTTTGAAGTAAATTTTGTACACAGAGAGTTTTTCCTCTGGCCCATATCTGTTTGGAGTTTTATATGCTTCTTGTGTTTGGGTTCTAATGCTTCTTTCTATGATATTAGAAAGATTTCTGATATAATTTCATCAAATCACCTTTGGATTTTCCTCTCTTCCACACCATGGACTCTCAGATTTGGCATCTTAACTTAAACTTCTTGGAACTATTGTTCATGTTCCTTCATTTTGCCTTTTTACTAATTTTTATTATTTATTTTATGTGTATGAGTGTTTCACCTACATTTATGTCTGTGTACCACAAGCATGCATGGTCTCATGGAGGCCCGAAGATGGCACCAGAGCCCCGGGACCGGAGTCACAGATGGCCGTGAGCCGCCATGCAGGTGCTAGGAATCGAACTCCGGACCTCTGGAAGCACAGCCAGTGATCTTCACCACTGGGCCATCCCTCCAACCCCCATTTTTTCTGTACTTATATATACTTGCATTTACTTCCTCAACGTTGCCCCTCATCCCTGAAATTCATTCTTCTGCATGCTCTTGTCTGTTAATCATGGTATCTGACACAGTTTTTAATTGACCATCTCCTTCATTTCAAATATTTCTGTTTATTTTTCAGTGTCTCAATTTCCTTGCTAAATTTTTTGTCCATACTTCCTTTCAACTTTTGCTGCAAATTTAACAACTATTTCATTCACTTTGGGGACTAAGACTGTCTTGTCAAGGTCTTAGGTAGATTTCCTTAACTCGTGAATCTGTTTGAGTCTTCTACATGATCATGAATTCTTTTGAACAGTAAGACTCTAAATTCTTTCTCAGGCATTGTGGCTATCACTGTAAGTTTGTTTCCTTGGTAGGGCGGTTGGGCCAATGGATGGCAGTATCATAATCCTGATATTGCTTTGTCCTGTTTACACATCTGTTGACTTCCTCTTCTCCTGGGTCTATTGGGAGTTCTAGTTTCTGTTCCTTTTAGAGAAATATCTGCACAAAGTTCAACTATGAGGACTGGAGAAAGTTGGTGTTGACAATGGAGTAGGTTGCTGAAGTAATCCTGTCTTGGCTATGTGCCAACAGGATCAAGGGTGGGGCTGCACACTGAACACTGAGGTGAGCAGATGGAGTTCAATCCCTGGTCACTCCTGGTGACCTATGAACCTACCAAAGGCAGGATACCAAACTTCAGAGCCACTGAAGCCAGTCTACTGCCAAGAGGCCATGGTTAGAGCCAAAGGCCCAAAGTAACCACTGGGACCACAGAAATATAGACTCTGGGTCCTGCAGTGATGTTTAGCATCATAGGCTTCAGAATCTCACTCATCTTGACCTCAAAGACCACTGGGACCAGACTTCACCTCTCAGGGAACCCTGGGCACAATGACTTCTGAGGCCCTACACTGACTTCTGAGGCCACTGAGCAGGAAACTTGGTCCAAAGGTGCTTTGTGGTCCTAAGAAAGACAGAAACCAGGTCTCTGGTCCCATAGAACCACAATTCTAGATTTCAGTTTCTTGATACAATATAAATTCAAGATGGTTTAAATTGTATATCTTTACATAACATTTCCTCTTCACAGTGAGTTGCTGGCTGGTGTTTAGACTTGCGTGTGTCCAAGGGTGAAGTACAATCTAAGTAGACCCATCCATACCCTCCACTGCCCAGTACAACCTCCTTGTTCTACAGCATGGGCAGGAAGTAGTGAACAGTGGAAGCTCTGGAGTTGGGCTGTGGGTTTGCCAGGCATCTAACTTTGTAGTATAACAATGGAATTTGTGTGAGGATTGGATGGATATAAGTGCCAAGTCTGGGGCCTGACGCACAATAAACATTTAATGATAGGCAACCACTTCTTTTCTTCCCCCTCTTTTTAAGAAACAGAGTCTCTCTATACAGTTCAAGCTGGCCATGAACTCTTGGACTCAGCCTCCCAACTAATGAGGACTACTGGTGTCCAGCATCAGACCCAGCTGTTTCTTAGTTAAACCCAAGGGTGGCTCAAGCCCAGAATCTCAGCTTTTTGGAGGCAAGCCAAGAGAATCATAAGTTCAAGACCAGCCTGGGTTACATAGCAATTCAGCACCAAACTGGGCAACTTAATAAGACTGAGTGAGTGAAATCCTGAGTGAGTGAAATCCTGGGTATGTTGTTGACACGGGCACGGCCATGTCCAGGACTCCAGTACCTCAGCCTCTCAGAAGTGGCAAAGTCTAACTCTGCAAGACTCCACACAAATGGCAAGGCCTTCCTCTGGGATCCGAGCTCAAGCAGGTGACCAGTGTATACAAAACTAGCAACTGCAGCTTCCCAGTCCCTGATTTTTACAGAAGGCTCCCTAGAGAGACCTCCTCCCCAGACTAACCCCGCCCACTGTGCTGTACATAATAAACACACTGAGGTTAAGATGGAAGTAGGTGCCCCTGTAGCAGTAGTAGGTGCCACCATGGCAGCAATAGGTACCACTGTGGTAGTAGTGGGTACAATTGTGGTGGTAGTAGGTGCCACTGTGGCAATAGTAGGTGCCACTGAGGCAGTAGTACATGTCACTTCTTCAGAGTGCATTTACCCACCTGAGCCCGGCTTTTATGCACATGTGTCTACATGTCTGTCTGTTCTTTTGTCATTCTTTCACAGACCCTTGTCAGGGTTCCAAGGCTCAAGCATCTTGGTATTGTAGACACCAATTTTTGACAGCCTACTTTTTTTTTTTTTTAAGATTTATTTATTTTATATGTATGAGTACATTGTAGTTGTTTTCAGACATACCAGAAGAGGGCATCAGGACATTGCAGATGGTTGTGAGCCACCATGTGGTTGCTGGGAATTGAACTCAGGACCTCTGGAAGAGCAGTCAGTGCTCTTAACCGCTGAGCCATCTCTCCAGCCCGCAGCCTACTTTTAATAACAGTTCAACCCCTCCTCTAGCCCACCACCCAGCAGAGGTAGTAGTAGAAGAGAAAAGTTATTAGGATATGGGGAAATATATTTATTCAGCAACAGTTCTTCTTTGACAGCAGTTCGATCCTATAGCAAATACCAAATATGACTCAGCAGCTGCAGACCAGTCCTCTAGGCAGGCAGACGGCACACACGAACTGGCAGCTACAGACCAATCGTTTCGGCAGGCTGACACCAGGCACGAACCAGCGGCTCTCAGGAAGCATTAGGCTTGCCCATCAGCCCGACGTGAGGCCGTAGAAGCAGCAAACTGCCACAGGAACCTACCTCACAAGCCGTTTTGGGCAAGCTTCTCTCAATGGTAGTGTTCGTAGCAAACCAAACCAATGCCCAGTGCCCATCTCCCGCTGTCTGTGAGAGCGTGTCCACTTCGCATTATGGAGGAACAATTGCCAGAAAATCCTTTTTTCAAAATATACTAAAATTAACAAAGTATAGATTAGTCAAAACTTCACAGAGGCTATTCTCCAGGACGCCCACTTGTGTGCAGTCCTAGTTCCTCAAGAGGCAGAAGCAGGGAAATCACTGGAGCCATAAGGTCAAGGCCAGCCTAGAAAACATGACAAAAACCCCTACCTACAAAAAGAAAAAGGAAAGCCACAGTGGCAGCCAGGGAAGAGGATATACTTTTATTAGTAAACTTTAGCAGAGCCAGAGGGGAAAAAAACAGGGATGCTTACAAGAATTCACATGGTTCTATGTGGGATAACGTTCTCAAGGCCACTTTGACCCCTAGATGAGGCAGGGAAAGGGGATACCCAGAGGAGTGTGTTAGCAGATATGGGTGGTCTATCAACCTGCTCACAAATATGCTTTATTTTTTTTCCCGGACTCATGGTAAGACAGCATTTCTCAGCTTTATTTTAATTCCACCTTTGGAGTTGAGCATAGCCCTGTGATTGCTTTGGCAGGTACAATGTGAACAGAAGTTCTGAAACAAAACATGTGTTTCGATACATCACTCTATCTACAGATACAGTAGTATCGGAGCTCCTGTGGCAATGATGTCACTGCCCACTTATGTCCTTTTGTCTGTCACAATAAACCAACCCCCCTGTGGACCTTTATTGGAAGTACAAGATGAATGATAAATAATCCTCATTGTCTTTAGTGAGTGAACTATTGGACTTGCCTGTTATAGTGGCATAACCTAGCCTAGACTGACAGACTGCAGCCCCGGAGAAGTACAGGTTCAGTGGAGAGTAACAGCCTTGCAATAGACACGAATGGCTATGACTTTGTTCTAACACAACTTTATTTACAAAAAATAGACAGCAAATGTGTTGTGTTTGGCCTGAGGGCTTTAATTTGCCAAGTCTTACTTAAGAATCACTAAGGTACAAATTGGAATGCTGGCTCTGCTGCTGATTAGCTGTAGGAGCTTGGCAAAGCTTTCGAAGCCCCAGATTCTCCATCTGTAAAATTGGAATTCAAATACCTTCCTCTTAAGAGTATGAGATAGATTTTGAGGTACTGCCCAAAGGGTGCCTTGGACACTGTAATGTGTTCAACAACCAATAGCTGCCTTGTGCAAAATATGATGGGTTATAAGTAATTAATTCAGCAGGAGCTGGATAAGTCTGGGAGGACTGGCAACAGAAGTTGAACTTGAAACTAGTTCCTAAGGAGAAAGGATAGGAATTGAACAGGGGAGCCAAGAGAACCCTCTGTGGTTGTCACTGTTGTTGGGACAAGTGGTGGCTATGTTGTACTTCACTTCCTCTCTCCTGGGTCCTCTGAGCACCATTCTCTCTCTAGAGATCTGTCCCCTCTGTGAGTCCATACCCGCTAAGACAGCAACAGGCTTTAATCTTCTATACGCTGGAGACGATAACAAGGCCTACATCTTCGATATATAGAAGCAACAGAAGCAATAGAACCGCGGCAACACTGTAGCGCAGATGTGTATATACTGAATACATTCTGGAGGGTGGAGTTCTGTTCCAGGTGTTTCCAACACTGTAGCGCAGATGTGTGTATACTGAATACATTCTGGAGGATGGAGTTCTGTTCCAGGTGTTTCCAACACTGTAGCGCAGATGTGTGTATACTGAATACATTCTGGAGGATGGAGTTCTGTTCCAGGTGTTTCCAACACTGTAGCGCAGATGTGTGTATACTGAATACATTCTGGAGGGTGGAGTTCTGTTCCAGGTGTTTAGCGCAGATGTCTGTATACTGAATACATTCTGGAGGGTGGAGTTCCGTTCCAGGTGTTTCCAACACTGTAGCGCAGATGTCTGTATACTGAATACATTCTGGAGGATGGAGTTCTGTTCTAGGTGTTTCCAACACTGTGTTTTGATGTTTGTTTGCTTGTGTTTTTCTTTTATGTATAAGAATGCTTTGTCTGCCTGTATGCTTGTGAACCAGATGAATGTCTGGTCACTGAAGAGGTCAGAAGAAGGAATCAGATACCTTAGAACTGAAGTCACAGTGAGAACTGGAATGTGGGTACCAGGAACCGAACCAGATCCTCTCTGAAAGCGACAATGCTCTTAGCCGGCGAGCCATCTCTCCAGCCTCAATGCACTGTTTTTGAAGTACAACAGCACGTAGAAAAGAAATACGATTTTCAGTTTACATATGGTGCTCTCCAAGGTTAGAACCTTACTGACAGATTTCACTATCACATTTGACAAGTCAAATCTTTACACCGTGAGGCAGAAAGAAAAAGACTGTAGAAAGGAGAAATCTGTTTCCGCCTTGGCTCTGCTTTTACTCACTGCAAGATCATAGACAATTTAGTCTCTCAGAAGACTCATTTCTCCATCTTCCAAATGAGGCAAATAATAGGATCCACCATTCCAGGTTGTCGTGAGAATTAAATGCACCATTACATTTAATGAAATGAAAAAATCCCTTGGATGGTTTTTCTGCATGCGGTACACACTTGATGAGGATAGACTTAGTTCTCTGTCCCTTTAGGAGCTACTTAGCATCTGAGAACTGGCCATGATAGTAATGGAATATTGCTGAATTGTCATCGATGTTTATTAAGAATTATTTCGGGTAGGAGGGCAGTTCAGAGGTTGATTTATAAAGCTCACGGTCACCCTACTTCCTGCTTCCTTCTTCTACTTCCTGTGTATGGAAGAAAATATGATCAGCCAGCTTCTTGCTCCTGCCACCACACCGTGCCTTCCCTGCCACTGTGGACTCTCTCCCTCTGGAACTATAAACTAAAACAAACTCTTTCCAAGTTGCTTTTAATCAGAGGCGTGTTTTCATAACAACAGAAAAGTAACTAATAGAGTATTGAAGAACCCGGTGGTTCACAGTCCAAGCAAAGATACAAATAATCTCCTGCAATTAGGAACATCAAAACCAGTCAGTCCTTCCTCAATGAGTAATTGATGTAGCTTTGGAGACACATAACAGCTGAGGGAGGCACTCTGCTGTATGGAGATACAGTGATTTGTGTTCCCATCCCAAATTCATTTATTGAAATCCCAAAACTCACTGTGTTAGGATTACAAGGCAGGAGCCTCTCAAAGGAGATTATGTCCTTCACGCATAGGAATGTGGAGGAGAGACTCCATTCCCTCTTTCCATGCGAGGATACAACAGGAACTTGCTGTATAGGGACTAGAAAGGATCCTCTCTCTACGCTGAATCTCCCGGCATTCTATAACTTTTTGTTGTTTATAAACTATTAGTCTTGAGTGTTTTGTTATATGAGTTTTTTTTTTTTTTTTTTTTTTTGTTTTTTGGTAATTTGTGACTTTTTTTTTTTTTTCTCTTCGAGACAGGGTTTCTCTGTGTAGCCCTGGCTGTCCTGGAACTCACTCTGTAGACCAGGCTGGCCTCGAACTCAGAAATCCGCCTGCCTCTGCCTCCCAAGTGCTGGAATTAAAGGCATGCGCCACCACGCCCGGCCTGTTATAAGAGTTCTAACAGATAGGAAGTGACAACAGATAGGAGGGCATCTCAGGGCCACCAACAGTCAATCACACAATGAAGGGATTGAGTTGGGACTTTGAGCATGAGAAACATGTGCTCTGCCCTTGGGCTGCATTTTCAGCTGTCTGGAAGCTTTAGAAAGAAGTTGCAGAATTGATCTTGGTGGTGCAGATTATATTGCAAATATCAGGAAACTTAAAAAAGAGACAGAGGGTTGGAGAGATGGTTCAGCGGTTAAGAGTACTGACTGCTCTTCCAAAGGTCCTGAGTTCAAATCCCAGCAACCACATGGTGGCTCACAACCATCCGTAATGAGATCTGATGCCCTCTGGTGCGTCTGAAGACAGCTATAGTGTACTTAGATATAACAAATAAATCTTTAAAAAAAGAAACAGAAACAGAATGTAAAGTCCTAACCAGGCACCTCATCAAAGCTGATGTTCGAGTGGAGCTTTGTGCAGCTGGACTCTTCCCGTTCCTCCAGTGTCTTCAGTACTCCAGAGGACACAGGTGCCATGCTAAGTGCTGTTTGCTTTGCTGGAGGAGAGCCCCACTTCAAGTCCTTCAAGTCGTGCTTGGGTAAATAACCAGAATTAGAGCACTGGCTAGTTGATCAAGGGAGGTAGTCCCTGCCTCACAGAAAACACCACATTCAACAAAGGCTCTGGTGTGGGAGAAACCAGGGTAACACGTTTGAGAGCTGGCTTAGAAATGGCCGTATTAGATGTTAAGTGAGTCAAGCAACTGTGTGGGCAAGCTCCTCTACCTTTTGTTTACTATGTGATGGCTAATATTGATTATCAATTTGATGAGGTCTAGAATCACCTAGGAGACAGCCGCTGGGCATGCTGTGATGACTTAACTGGATTAGGCGACCCTCTGGCCATGGCTGTGAGGAATTTATATTGATTATGCTGAGGTGGGAAGATGTTGGGGTGGGAAGGTGTGCCCACAGAGCACAGGGAACCAGAGATGTTAAACATGCAGGGGCCTCTCTCCTCAAAGGAAGAATTTGTTTTCCACAAAGGAGCCCGGGTGTGGATATTATTAATGACCTGGTGACTTTTTTGTTATCTGTAGTAATAAACCTCACCAAAGCCCCAGAATGTTTATCCCAGACTCTCTCTCCCTAGACCTTTATCTTTAGTATACAGCCCACCCCTCAAGGTCACATCTTTACTTTGTAAAGAAGTTTCTTTTTTTAAAATTTTATTTGATATATTCTTAATTTACATTTCATATGATTTCCTCCTTTCCAGGCTCACCCTTCCCGAAAGTCCCATAAGCCCTCTTCCCTCCCCCTGCTCCCCCACCCACCCCTTCCCTCTCCCCTGTTCTGGTATTTCCCTACACTGCTGCATTAAGCCTTTCGAGAATCGGGGGCCATTCCTTCCTTCTTCTTGGACATCATTTGATATGTGGATTGTGTCTTAGGTATTCCAGTCTTCTAGGCTAATATCCGCTTATCAGTGAGTGCATACCATGAGTGTTCTTTTGAGATTGGGTTACCTCACTTAGGATGATGTTCTCCAGCTCCATCCATTTGTCTAAGAAGTTCATGAATTCATTGTTTCTAATGGGTGAATAGTACTCCATTATGTATATATACCATATTTTTTGTATCCATTCCTCCATTGAGGGACATCTCGGTTTTTTCCAGCTTCTGGCTATTATAAATAGGGCTGCTATGAACATAGTGGAACATGTATCCTTATTACATGCTGGGGAATCCTCTGGGTATATGCCCAGGAGTAGTATAGCTGGGTCCTCCAGAAGTGTCGTGCCCAGTTTTCTGAGGAACCGTCAGACTGATTTCCAGAGTGGTTGTGCCAACTTGCAATTCCACCAACAGTGGAGGAGTGTTCCTTTTTCTCCACATTCTCGCCAACACCTGCTATCTCCTGAGTTTTTAATCTTAGCCATTCTGACTGGTGTGAGGTGAAATCTCAGGGTTGTTTTGATTTCCATTTTCCTAATGACTAATGATGTTGAACATTTCTTAAGATGCTTCTCAGCCATCTGAAGTTCTTCAGGTGAAAATTCTTTGTTTTAGCTCTGTACCCCATTTTTTAATAGGGTTGTTTGGCTTTCTGGAGTCTAACTTCTTGAGTTCTTTGTATATATTAGATATTAGCCCTCTGTCGGATGTAGGGTTGGTGAAGATCCTTTCCCAATTTGTTGGTTGCTGTTTTGTCCGCTTGACAGTGCCCTTTGCTTTACAGAAACTTTGTAAATTTTATGAGGTCCCTTTTGTCAATTCTTGATCTTAGAGCATAAGCTATTGGTGTTCTATTTAGGAACTTTTCCCATGTGTCCATGTCCTCAAGGGTCTTCCCCAGTTTCTTTTCTATTAGTTTCAGTGTGTCTTGTTTTATGTGGAGGTCCTTGATCCACTTGGAGTTGAGCTTAGTACAAGGAGATAAGAATGGATCAATGCACATTCTTCTGCAAGCTGACCTCCAGGTGAGCCAGCACCATTTGTTGAAAAGGCTATCTTTTTTCCACTGGATGGTTTCAGCTCCTTTGTCAAAGATCAAGTGACCATAGGTGTGTGGGTTCATTTCTGGGTCTTCAATCCTATTCCATTGATCTACCTGCCTGTCACTGTACCAATACCATGCAGTTTTTAACACTATTGCTCTGTAGTACTGCTTGATGTCCGGGATACTGATTCTCCCAGAAGTTCTTTTACTGTAGAGAATAGTTTTAGCTATCCTGGGTTTTTTGTTATTCCAGATGAATTTGATAATTGCTCTTTCTAACTCTATGAAGAACTGAGTTGGGATTTTGATGGGGATTGCATTGAATCTGTAGATTGCTTCTGGTAAGATGGCCATTTTTACTATATTAATCCTGCCAATCCACAAGCATGGAAGATTTTTCCATTTTCTGAGGTCTTCTTAGATTTCCTTCTTCAGAGACCTGAAGTTCTTCTCATACAGATCTTTCACTTGTTTGGTTAGTCACCCCAAGATACTTCATGTTGTTTGTGGATATTGTGAAGGGTGTCATTTCCCTAATTTCTTTCTCAGCCTGCTTATCCTTTGAGTAGAGGAAGGCTACTGATTTGCTTGAGTTGATTTTATAACCAGCCATTTTGCTAAAGTTGTGTATCAGCTGTAGGAGTTCTCTGGTGGAGTTTTTTGGGTCACTTAAGTGTACTATCATATCATCTGCAAATAGTGATAGTTTGACTTCTTCCTTTCCAATTTGTATCCCTTTGACCTCCTTATGTTGTCTAATTGATCTAGCTAGAACTTCAAGTACTATATTGAAAAGATATGGTGAGAGGGGGCAGCCTTGCCTAGTCCCTGATTTTAGTGGGATTGCTTTAAGTTTCTCTCCATTTAATTTAATGTTGGCTATTGGTTTGCTATATATTGCTTTTACTATGTTTAGGTATGGGCCTTGAATTCCTGTTCTTTCCAAGACTTTTAGCATGAAAGGATGCTGAATTTTGTCAAATGCTTTTTCAGCATCTAAAGAAATAACCATCACGAGTTGAGCCAGGCGTGGTGGCACACGCCTGTAATCCCAGCACTTGGGAGGCAGAGGCAGGTGGATTTCTGAGTTCTAGGCCAGCCTGGTCTACAGAGTGAGTTTCAGGACAGCCAGGACTACACAGAGAAACCCTGTCTCAAAAAACAAAAAAACAAACAAACAAAAAAACCATGTGGTTTTTTTCTTTAAGTTTGTTTATGTAGTGGATCACATTGATGGATTTCTGTATATTGAACCATCCCTGCATCCCTGGGATGAAGCCTGCTTGATCATGGTGAATAATAGTTTTGATGTGTTCTTGGATTCGATTGGCAAGAATTTATTGAGTATTTTTGTGTCGATATTCATAAGGGATATTGGCCTGTAGTTCTTCTTTGTTGGATCTTTGTGTGGTTTTGGTTTAAGTGTAATTGTGGCTTCGAAGAATGAGTTGGGTAGTGTTCCATCTGTTTCTTCTTTGTTGGATCTTTGTGTGGTTTTGGTTTAAGTGTAATTGTGGCTTCGAAGAATGAGTTGGGTAGTGTTCCTTCTGTTTCTATTTTGTGGAATAATTTGAAGAGTATTGGCGTTAGGTCTTCTTTGAAGGTCTGATAGAATTCTGCACTAAAACCATCTGGTCCTGTGCTTTTTTTGGTTGGAAGACTTTCTATGACCGCCTCTATTTATGAGTTATGGGACTGTTTAGTTGATATATTTGATCCTGATTTAATTTTGGTATTTGGTGTCTGTCTAGGAAATTGTCCATTTCCTCCAGATTTTCCAGTTGTGTTGAGTATAGACTTTTGTAGTAGGATGTGATGATTTTTTTTTTAATTTCCTCAGTTTCTGTTGTTATATCTCCCTTTTCATTTCTAATTTTGTTAATTTGGATACTGTCTCTGTGCCCTTTGGTTAGTCTGGCTAAGGGTTTTTCTATCTTGTTGATTTTCTCAAAGAACCAGCTCCTGGTTTTGTTGATTCTTTGTATGGTTCTCTTTGTTTCTACTTGATTGATTTCAGCCCTGAGTTTGATGATTTCCTGTCTTCTACTCCTCCTGGGTGAATTAGCTTCTTTTTTTTTTTTTTTTTTTTTTTTTTTTGGTTTTTCGAGACAGGGTTTCTCTGTGTAGTTTGGGCTGTCCTGGAACTCACTCTGTAGACCAGGCTGGCCTCGAACTCAGAAATCCGCCTGCCTCTGCCTCCCAAGTGCTGGGATTACAGGCATGCGCCACCACGCCCGGCTCGAATTAGCTTCTTTTTGTTCCAGGGCTTTCAGGTGTGTCATTAAGCTGCTAGTGTATGCTCTCTCTAGTTTCTTTTTGGAGGCACTCAGGGCTATGAGTTTTCCTCTTAGCACTGCTTTTATTTGTCCCATAAATTTGGGTATGTTGTGCCTTCATTTTCATTAAATTCTAAAAATTCTTTGATTTCTTTCTTTATTTCTTCTTTGGTCAAGATATCATTGAGTAGAGCATTGTTCAGCCTCCATGTGCATGTGGGCTTTCTGGTTTTTGTTTTTTGTTTTTTGGGTTTTTTTTTTGTTTTTTGTTTTTTTGCTATTGAAGACCACTCTTATTCCATAGTGATCTGATAGGAGGCATGGGATTATTTTGATCTTCTTATATTTGTTGAGGTCTGTCTTGTGACCAATTATATGGCCGACTTTGGAGAATGTACCATGAGGTGCTGAGAAGAAGGTATATTCTTTTGCTTTAGGATGAAATGTTCTGTATATATCTGTTAAATCCAATAGGTCCAATGCTTCAGTTAGTGTAAAGAAGTTTCTAAGCAGTCACATCTTGAGCTTTATTGTGTGCCTGGCATTGGAATGATTGCTGTCTGGAAACTTTTTCCTAAACTGTACTGTGTTTTAAACATGCCGACAGTGAATCATCTGTCTTCAGACTCCCCAAGTCTGATCCAGGTTGATGAAGTCAACCTGAACTGAGTTTTCATTCTCACTCCCTGCAGTCTGCTTCCCTGCCTGATGCCTGCAGGGTGACCCTCAGGAAGACTTATCCTAAAAGTGAGTGACGCTGCGCTCTGGTCCTGGACAACAGGGGAAGGAGGATGGGAAGCCAAGTACCAGCAATCGTGGAATCCCATGATTTCTTCCCTGCTTCAGGACTGCAGATGCATCATGGCCAACTCCTACTGCCAGGACCCCCTGCCATGATGAACTGTGAGCCCAGATAAACCCTTTCTCCCTTAAGCTGTTATAAACAACGTAGGGAGGAAAGGGATTATTTCTTTAGTCTTCTATTACAGACCATCAGTGCAGAAATTTAAGCCAGGAACCTGGAGCAGGAACCAATGTAGAATCCATGGAAAAGTGGTTGTTTACTGGCTTGCTACCCATGGCTTGCTCACCCTGTTCCTTATAGTGTAGTGCCAGCGAAATGTTAGTGACACCCCCCCCCAAAAAAAAAAGACAGGAACTGATCTGATGCAACTCACAGTAGGGTCTTTATTTTATTCAAACTAGCTTAGCCCTACCAACATACCACCATCATGCAGGACGGTTTTGGTGGTGGGAGAGCCCCAAATGTCTATGGGCCAAAGCTTTATAGTAAGCAGCAAACAGGGAGAACATGTGCAAGCATCTAATTGGGAAGCTACTGTGACCTTTAACATAATTGGCTGGTGCTGGGAGTCATATCATAAACTTAATTTCTGCTCCCTTCTGCATTGGTGGTCATTAGGTAGGGGATGGGCTTGTAACTGGAGATTCAGGTTGGTTGAGGGAATAACCTGGAGACACTGGTCTTGATGAAGGTGTAAACTGGAGATGCGGTCTTGTTGGAGATTAGCCTAGAGACTGAAGCTAGGCTCGGGGTTAGTTGGGGGACAACTTGTAAACTAATGCTAGGTACCAACCTTAGGTCAGGTTCTCTAAAATGGAGTCTGAACTTAAAAGATTTGGAGCACCCAGGACCACGAGCTCAGGGCTAGTACCATTGTGAGCAAGGACTTCCAATATCAATCGTCCATCAAGAAAATGTACCACAGGCTTGCCCAGAGGCCAAGTTGGTGGGTAAATTTTCTGTTAAGGCTTCCTCTTCCCAAATGAGTCTAACTTGTGTCAAGTTGAAATAAAATTAGCCAGCATGATTCTTTTGGTCAGAGGATTTTATTAAAGCAGCAGGAAATGTAACTAATGAAGTGTGTGTGTGTGTGTGTGTGTGTGTGTGTGTGTGTGTTGGTATGTGTTTGTATGAGTGCTGGTGTGTATAATCCACAATGTACACATAGAGGTCAGAGTGGGATCTCTTGTTCTTTGCCTCTAAATATATCAGGCTAGCTGGACCATGAACTTCTATAGACCCTCCTGTCTCCAGCTCTCTTCTTGCCTTCAAAGCACTGGACATGAACTGCATTCAACTTCATACTGGTTCTGGTGTCTGAACACAGATCTCTCTCTCTCTCTCTCTCTCTCTCTCTCTCTCTCTCACACACACACACACACACACACACACACACTAAATACCTAGAAAGTACTTGCCAGATGTGTGTGTGTGTCTGTGTGTGTCTGTGTGTTAACCATTGTGCTCATACAGAGATACAGAGGTTAGAGGACAACTTGTCATATTTCTTCCCTTCTACCATATAGTTTCAGATATCAAACTCAAGTCATCATCAAGCTTGGTGGTAAGTGTCTTTACCTACTGTGATGGTTTGAATAAGAATGGTACCTATTGCCGGGCGGTGGTGGCACATGCCTGTAATCCCAGCGCTTGGGAGGCAGAGGCAGGCGGATTTCTGAGTTTGAGGCCAGCCTGGTCTACAGAGTGAGTTCCAGGACAGCCAGGACTATACAGAGAAACCCTGTCTTGAAAATCCAAAAAAAAAAAAAAGGTGTGGCCTTGTTGGAGGAAGTATGACACTGGGGGTGGGGGCATTGAGGGTTTAATAGTTCCTAGGCCCATTGTCTCTGCCTATGAATCAGGATGTATCTCTCAACTACTGCTCCAGCAATTTTCTACATGATGCTACGCTCCCCACCATGAGCACAAGGACAATGAACGAAATCTTTGAGGCTGTAAACAAACCCCCAATTAAATGCTTTCTTTTATAAGGGTTGCCCTGGTCATGATGTTTCTTCACAGCAATACAACAGTCACCAAGACATCTACTGAGCTTTCTTGCCAGCCCTCCAACTAAAACTTTATGATGCAAGAAAAGCATGAACCAGTGCATGGCAGTCCAGCAATGTAGGCTTTTAAACAGGTGCATCAAGACCTTGAGCTAAGCATGACAGGAAACAATGAGCAAACAAAAATGTTTCTATCATCTCTCCGTTTTTTTTTTGTTTGTTTGTTTGTTTTTTGGTTTTTTTTGTTTTTTTTGTTTTTTTGTTTTTTTGTTTGTTTTTTTTTTTGGTTTTTGTTTTTATTTTTGAGACAGGGTTTCTCTGGGTAGCCTAGCATTTATGTTCCCTCTGAAAAGTTCCCAGAATATCAAACATCACACAATCACAGAAAGTATCTGCAGCTGGCAAAACCATGCCTCTACTAGAGCATGAGCCAAATCATAGTCAGCCGCTGGAGACAGTCCAAAGCAGCCTCACACTCCTACACCTGGGACTAAAATGAGAAAGCACATTCTTATAGCTATTCTGTTTTTTAAAGAAACTAATATTCCAGAACTCTCATTACAATGGGCCTTAGGTTCTGTTTATAAGGTTATAAGAAACATAAACAAATTTCATGTTTAGAGTTGGGTTCCATTCTCAAGATGTCTCACTATATATGTGTGTATTAGTTTTCTATCGCTATGATAAAACACCACAAACAAGGCAAACTATAGAGGAAGAGTTTATTTTGGCTTATAGTTCCAGAGGGATAAGAGTCTGTCATGGTGGGGAAATGGCAGACATGGCACTTGGAGCAGCAAGCTGATAGCTTATATCTTAAATAATAACCAGAAAACAGAGAGTGGACTCAAAATGGCTTGGGTCTTTAAACTTTCAAAGACTACCTTCGGGGACACACTTCTTCCAACAAAGCCATACCTCCTAATGAAATCACTAAGGTAACAACATCCTCTCCAAACTTTGTGATCACTTCTCAGCATTCCACTCCTCCAGCGTCCACCTCTGCTTTAGCAGCACATCCAGGTCTGTCCATGACCGTGACCATAGTCCAGATGTATTATGCAGTGTCTTGATGCCATTGAAGCTGGCAAAGGAAGCAGATGTTACTAGGCAACTCTGCATCCCTCTTTAATGTACATCCACCCCATCACCACTACTATCTCAAGCACTGATGTAATTGTAGTTCTGACTTTTAAAACCCTATATCCTTGAGCTTGGGCACCAAGAGACTTTTCAGAGGCATGAGCCCCCCTCTTGGTCTACTAATAAAAGGGACTCAGCAGAACTTTTAATTAAATAATCAGCACCGTCAGTAACTATCTCACATGAATCATTTCTCTAAACTTTCCAACTATCAGTTAGGGACTAAGTTTTCAAATGCCTGAGACGGTGGGGGCCATCTCATTGAAACTACTATGCTGTTCTTAAAAACAAAACCCCAAATGTTCGATTTACAAAATGAAGTCTGAGGAGCCAGACACTGAGGTGAAAGCCTGCTGGATCAGAGAGGCAGAGAAAGCACCCAGCTGACCTTTCTACTCCACTGACAGCCCAGAAGGAAAAAGCTCCTTCTCCATAGTGTCTTAAATACCTTTCAACTCAGAAACCCTCCTTCCTCTTTCCTGGGTTTTCTTATGTTCACTCCCCATCAACTGGTTGCTTGTTAGTTAGCTCTTGTTTACAGAAAGCTCTTGGGTTAAAGGTGTGTGCTAGGACTGAGCCACAAGACAACAAGAAACAGGATTTTCAGCCGGGCGTGGTGGTGCACGCCTGTAATCCCAGCACTTGGGAGACAGAGGCAGGCAGATTTCTGAGTTCGAGGCCAGCCTGGTCTATAGAGTGAGTTCCAGGGCTACACAGAGAGACCCTGTCTCAAACAAACAAACAAACAAACAAACAAAAACACAAAAAAATGGAAAAAAAAAGAAAGAAACAGAATTTTCCAGTTTCAGGGTTCACAATATGATCAAATATCCTGCAACATTTCCCCTCTTTTAAAATAAAAGTTTCGCCGGGCATTGGTGGCGCACGCCTTTAATCCCAGCACTTGGGAGGCAGAGGCAGGCGGATTTCTGAGTTCAAGGCCATCCTGGTCTACAGAGTGAGTTCCAGGACAGCTGGAACTACACAGAGAAACCCTGTCTCAAAAAAAAAAAGTTTCTTTTGCTAACATCAGTAAACTATATACTATCTGGTAAGAATTACATTCACAATGTCCAGTCCATTTGTATTTGGCAAACTTGGAGAAGTACTCTACCATCTGTCCTAACTGAGTGAGTTCAAAGCTCTGTGCTTATGTCACTCTCTATCATAACTTGTATTTATTAACCTAAAACCATCTTTTTAGACCTTAAAACATTTTCTTAAATCCTAAACAACGTATCTGAACTGTGAAACTCTAACTAGTCTTCATCCAGATCAGAGCTGAGAATAATAAATATTACCAGAATAAACAGGAATTGCAGAGCAAGCAGGTTCCAAAACTACAGAAATGACAGAGTCTGCTGGCCTCCTGGACAGTCGCTCAAGGTTCCTCTACAACATTGGAGCTTCCATCTCTTTGGCCTTCTGGCCCAGAATATTGGGCAGATTTTTCTGTGTAGCAGGAATTATGAAGGTCTTCTCTGCTTTGTCCTGGCAGTGTTCAGCAATGGACTTTCTTCATGTCCTGCTTGTTCACAGTTTGGACAGCACACTGTCAGCAGTCAAAGCAAGGGCAGTTTCTTGCCCATTGGCAGCTTGCCATATTTAAAGCAAACTCCAGAAGGAGATTCTTCGATGCTCATCATCTTCTTTGAAGTAGAATGGTGGTGCTGAAGGAACAGACTTGTCTCATTGTGAAAAAAGTCTTAAGTTAATAAAACACCTTTAAAGACCATTTCTATAGACTGCTAATGTTTCTGGAAAACATCTATTTTGGTATATTTGAATAGGCAAATGTTGCTTGTCTCTAGCTATTTACTATCTGTGATGGTTTGTATATCATTGGCCCAGGAAGTGACCTCATTAGGAGGTGTAGCCTTGTTGGAGTAGGTGTGTCAATGTGGGTGTGGGCTTAAAACCCTCACCCTGGCTGCCTGGAAGTCAGTCTTCCACTAGCAGCCTTCAGATGAAGAGAGAGAACTCTCAGCTCCTCCTGCACCATACCTGCCTGGATGCTGCCATGTTTCTGCCTTGATGACAATGGACTGAACCTCTGAGCCTGTAAGCCAACCCCAATTAAATGTTGTCTTTTATAAAACTTGCATGGGTCATGGTGTCTGTTCACAGCAGTAAAACCCTAACTAAGACACTATCTGATTAACTTAGAAAAAAAAATCTGTGATTAACAAAACTAGTACCTAACAAAACCACAAGCTTGATTGACTTCTAAATTGGATTTCTTAATCATCCTAAACAATTTGTAATAGTAGCTTTCAAAAGGACTAGAACTTCACGTTGCACTTTTTTTTTGTTTTTGTTTTTTCTTTTTTCTTTTTCTTTTTCTTTTTTTGAGATAGGGTTTCTTTGTGTAGCCCTGGCTGTCCTGGAACTCACTCTGTAGACCAGGCTGGCCTCGAACTCAGAAATCCACCTGCCTCTGCCTCCCAAGTGCTGGGACTACAGGTGTGCACCACCACGCCCAGCCACATTGCACTTTTAAGAATTGTATAGATACAGTATCTTAAAAGGAGTATGTTGTAACCAAAATATAACCTTAATTTTGTATCAATATACAAAAATCTATACCAGTATAATCAAATATAACCTTAATCTTGCATCAAATAAAAATCTGTAAGAGTAGATTCAATAATCCACCCTTTTTTCTGTTATTCCTATATTATTTCCATGTCTCCCTTTTTATTTGATCTACATTCATTTGTCCAGTGCCTGCCTATGTCACATCTTCTGCATACTTCAGAAATCTGAGGCCTTCTTTTTGGATTATCTCCAGAACAAAATTATTATTTCTAGGAGCACCTTGCCTACAATCCTTTTTCAAGTGACCTTGTTTACTACAATTAAAACATGTGCCAGGCTGGTGAGATGGCTCAGTGGTTAAGAGCACTGACTGCTCTTCCTGAGGTCCTGAGTTCAAATCCCAGCAACCACATGGTGGCTTACAACCATCTGTAATGGGATCTGATGCTCTCTTCTGGTGTATCTGAAGTAGGTACAATGTACTTACATATAATAAATAAATAAATCTTTTTAAAAAATGTGCCATGTTGATTTTTGTTAAGATTTTTAGAAATTACTTTTATCAGATTAGCATCATAAATGTGAGAGCCAAAATCAGCCATATCTCTAATCCATCCCTCTGCTGGTAGTGATCTTGCCTTTAAAAGTCTAATCACCCTTTTACATTATGAAATACCATTTGCAAAGAAGTCAAAGATTCAGTCAGTATTTTTCTGATTTCTGAATCTGATGTTATCTATTTACAGTTGAAGTCAATATTCGCAAAAAAATTATTGAAGACTTTTTGGGGGCTTGTATACTTTTAGTAAATGATGCAGACCTCTTTCCTGATTCTTCAACCTATCCCAAGCATTTACCGCTGCTCAACAACATATCACCAAGGTGTGGTCATCAAATTCAAGCTGCCTTTGTAATTCAGCATATTTACCTTCACCTGACAACTGATCTTGGGGAAACATCAATGCCTCTGGCCTGATTTCCTGTTCTATGGCCTGGCTTCTCCATTCCACCGTGTTTTCCACTGTAACTGAAGACCAGCTTCTGATATTGGTGTTGCCAAATCTTTCCCGTCTTGGGGGATATTTCTGTTCTGAGTTGTCCATGAATTCAATATCTGCTTCACATAGAGTGAATGAAAACCATTTTCTATTATGGTGCTTCTATCCTTAGCTCTCTCCTAAAGGACTTCCCAGGTAACTTACCAAATCTGATCACGTCTCAGTTTGTCTGCAGCTGGAGTAATTTCTTTCCCATGGGGCCATGCCATAAGTTGGAATGCCACAATGTTTAAAAAACAAAATCCCAAATGTTCAATTTACCAAATGATGACTCAGAAGACAGATGCTGTGGTGAAAGTCTGCTAGCTCAGAGAGACAGAGAAAGCACCCAGCTGACCTTCCCACTCCACTGCAGTCCAGGAAGGACAAAGCTCCCTCCCCTTTCCCTTTCCCTTTCCCTCTCCCTCTCTCCCTCCCCCTCCTCTTCCTCCTCTTCCTCTTCCTCCTCCTTCTCCATGCTGCCTTAAATACCCTTCAACTCAAAAACCTTCCTTTCCCTTTCCTGGGTTTCCTTATGTTCACTCCCTGACAACTGGTTGCTTGCTCAGATTCTTGACCTATCTTTGACATGATTTAGTTCTTGTTTACAGAAAGCTTTTGTGTATGTGCTAGGGCTGAGCTACACCACAACAAGAAACAGGTTTTTCCAGTTCAGAATCCCGTGGTTTACAATATGGTCAAATATCCTACAACGCCACCACAATAGGTATAAATATTAAAAAAAAAATCCAAGCTCCAAAATGCTTCTGATCCAAGCATCTTTCATAAAGGGTGTGGGAAAGCAAGGCTGGCCAGATGCTTGCAACTGTATGACCTCACATGCTCCTATGCCTAGAGTGAAGGTGTATGCTCCTCTGGATGCCAGACTCAACTTCAGGAATCAATACTTGGAGCAGACATTGTGATCAATATGAAAATACAAATGCAATAATTTTTTTACTTTTAATTTTTTTCATCTCAAGTCTTGTGGTTGTTATTAGCTCTCTGACACTTCCATGCAGAGGTAAGATGCTAAAGAAAGACTGAAGACAAGGAGTCATAGGTACTTGTTACATGACACTTCCAGGGGAGATGTAAACATCTACTGATGTTCTGTTGAGTCTAGCCCAATTAGGAAACCAAAGTAATACCATTCTGTGGTGAACCAATGAGTTTATTGGGATTGCTTACAGGACTATGGGCCAGGGGTTACAGGAGCAATGATGAGTCAGAGGCACCTGCTGTCTGTTTAGAGTGTACAGAAAGACATTTTGTATTTTATACTTACAGCTATCTGAATTACATCCATACTGCAAGTGCTGAATAGCTACATATGGCTAGTGGCTGTTGAGGTCTGCCCTTCGAGCATAGCTGTAGCCATCTTGTTCCATACCCACCAGCTGTTTCATATTGTTGTTGTAATATCCCTGCCAGCCATTGACACAGAAAAATACTTGACTCACAGCAGAATCATGTTGATCACATATCCTGTTGTATTGTATATGTTATAAGGTTTGTCAATCTTAAGAAATTCCACAACTATAAGCTTCATGCAGGACCCATCAAATTAAAGGTCAATATGAACTATCATGTCTAAAATGGCCAGAGTCAGGGCTCACCACCAGGCAGCACTTCCAGCACCTGAATATTGTGTTTTTTGTGGTTTTAACCTTCATAAGTTGGCCCTGACAGATGTCCAATGCACAAATTGAGCTGTTACCCTGGTAGATCAGTCTTGGGGTGTGCACTCAGTAAACTATCCCTGTTTAACTTAGATCGGTGTTCATGTGGTTTGTGGGGTGACGCCTGGACCCCAACCAGCTATCATATAGAACTTCAGAATGCAGGTCTGAAGAAGCCTTGGTTAGGCATTTTTAAGAACATGGCATTGGTGCTTTGTATTATGGGATCATATCAATTGGGTTCAGTGAACAATGTCAGGTATTCTAAGTATGTTGACATGAGCAGACACGCTATCATGTAGATGTGTAGCCACCTCACTGTCACTGTAACCAAAGCATTGGAGGGAACAAATTAAGGGAGAAGGGTCTCTTTGTTTTGTTTTCTTTTTTACCTTGTGTTTTCATGTTTCTTTGCCTCATGCCCTTGCACAGAACATCAACTGGGTGGGAGAGCTTCTTCAATGGCAGAGAGGCAGCAAACATGAGCACGTAGGAAGCCAGGCCTGACACAGCCCCCAACACAGGACCTCAGGGACCTACCTCCTCTGACACCTACCTCCTCCCTTTTGCTACCACTAAGAGAAATCCACAAGGGATTAGCCTGTTAAGTCAAAGCTGTTATACTGTGTCTCTGGAAGCACTCTCACAGACATGCCCTGAGGTGTGTTCTACTAATCCCCTGGCCAGTGCCCGGTTCAATCAAATGGACAATCACACTTTATCAAGAAACGTTTTTGCCCAAGAAAGTTTGCACAATCCTAAGTATATAGGAATATAAAATAAGCATATAAAGCACTTTCTGATATCAAATCATAGAGAAATCTATTTGAAAACAAGTATTTGACAGAAGTAGAGTTTTGCCATTTATTTAAAATGAAAACACATTGGTGCGCTTGTTTATCTTTACACAAAGAATTAAATCTCGGCTAAATATTTAATACTGTAAGACAAAAAGCATCATCAATATCTGTCAGAATTGAATGATATTTTGATTTTGTAACTGCTGCATTGCCTAAATGCATACAACACAGCGTGTTTGGGGCCATTTCAGAATTTTTGGGAATTTCTCTGGCTTTATCACAAGCAAAGTTTAACGACTTCTTCTTTTTTTTTTTTTTAATGAAACTCAAGCTAGAAAATCAAACAGCAAATTTGAAAATCAAATGTTCTAACACAATACAATCCAAAGATACACTATTTTGATATTACCATGCTGTGGCATGGTGGTAGGAAATATTGAACATTTTGCTTCCCACAGTGAAAACATTGTGTTTCTGTAGCACCAGAAAACTTGATAAGTACAATGAGGAACACTGCAACTCATAGTATACAGTAGTCTTCATTCTGACCTAAGGGGTTTCAGGCATCATTTATTGGTGTTCTTGGTGGGAAAGTACTTGGATTCCTAAGTGCATCATGTTTTATGTGTTCAGAAGCAAGAGTGCATAACTGTCGTGTGACATAACAGGGCAAGTGATGACAGAAATATCTTGGGACTTATCCAACCTTTGAGTTTTAACTTTATTTATTTATTTATTTATTTATTTGAGACAGGGTTTTTCTGTATAGCCTTGGCTGTCCTGGAACTCACTCTGTAGACCAGGCTGGCCTTGAAAACAGAAATTGGCCTGCCTCTGCCTCCCCAGTGCTAGGATTAAAGGCATGTGCCACCACTGCCTGGCTTTAACTTTATTTTTAACTGATTTGTTTGGTCACCTGTAAATGGGCCTGTATGTTGAGGTACACATGCCTGTGTGTGTGTGTGCGCGCGCGCAGAGGCCAGGTGTCCTCATCTACTGCTTTTGCGTTCTACAGTTCTGAGCATATCTTGCCCAAAGTGGAGCCTTCCAAAGCAGGTACAAGTTGTCCAGAGTGGTTATAACTACAGCAAGACTTCCTGAAGTGGGAGTCACAGCTTCACCAACAAACCTCCTTCCTTCCTTCCTTTTTCTATCTCTTATTACTGTTGAGATCCTAGGTCATTACAAAGAAACCCAGACCATCCTCAATAAACAAGACATAATGATGGCAGGATCTCCTGTGGGGTGGTGGTGAAGCGTTATGTCTGAAGAATTACTTGAAGTCTTAACTGTAAAGTGCTAGGAATGTAGAGAGCACATTACAAGTTCTTAGTAAATAATGATTATGATTAGCTGACTGCTATGTCTAGCTGTCTGAGAGATAGTAGAAATAATATAATTTATTCAATGAACTAACAAAATGAAACAGTTTTTAAAAATGCAATTCTGCAGAAAGAGATGCCAGCAAAAAGAAAAGGTAAAAATTGCTGGTGCAATACTTTAGTACAAGGCAGTGATTTTTAAGGTTCCCACAATCTGAAGAGGTTTTAAGTCCGTTCTAATTCTTATCCTTGTCTCCACTGGCTGGGACTTGCCCCCTTTCCAAATTTCCCATGTTATTGGTTTAGGACACAAAGTCTTATCTAATGAACAGTTTGGGGCTTGAGAGAGCACCCCTCCCCCTTTCTGGCCATGAACAGTAAGGCAGCAGACTACCTGTAACTTTTTTAGAGTTCTGTGACAAGCCAGCAACCAGCTGCCAGCTAGGGGCCTATTGCCTTCTCCTTATCTGTAAATGGACTATAACAATCTATCTCTTACAGAGAATAAAAGCAACTCCAGAATTTCTGGTAGGAGGGACTAAAAGAATCAATCGAATTGGGAATTGAATGGAAACACTTCCTCAACAATGATCTATGTTTATTTAGCCTGAGAGAATGAGTAAGGATTCAAGAAATCCTGATGGAACCAGAGCCCTCCCCTCAACCCCACTGACATTTCGATCATTCAAGGAATTTTTCTCACTCATCCGTCTGTTGTTCCTTCTGCTCTGATCAGCTAACCAGTTAACAAAAATAAAACAGTCTCTGTCAAGATTGGAACTTCAGAAGGGCAAGGGAAAGGAATACTATAAGCACCACCCATTCTCCCTAAGAACAGAGTAGGTGCTCTAACTGTGAATCCTTTGCAAGTGTTGTCTGTGCTCCTAATTGCCAAGCCATTACTTAAGCACCTTGTTTTGTTTTTATCTTTTCGAGACAAGGTCTTACCATAGCCTAAAATTCCCTAAGTAAATCAAGCTGGCCTGGAACTCAGTGATCCACTTGCTTCCTTTTCTTGCTTTCAAAGTACATTAAAGGCTTTTGCCACCAGAACTCCTTACATGGCTTGCCTTAATACTATTAGGCAAGGAAAGGTGTTCAAGGGTGGGCAGTGGATGTGAATAGGGTGGGATATGCCCAGAATGTAATATTCATTTCCAAATCATCTCACATCTCTGCACCAATGACTCTCCCCACCATTACTGCATGCGGGCAACCACAGCTCTGCTCTCCTTTTTGGCTTCTGCCCAGCGTGACCTTGAAACCTGGACTTCACTTCCAGTTAGCTATCACTTCGTCAAATGGAATGTGCCTAGTTACCTCCATACCAAGAGCAAGTTTAAAGACTGTTACTAACCTGGAGGGTTTAGTATGGTATCTGTGCACGATGTTATAAAGAAATTTAGCTATGGTGGGTTTTCATGCTTTAGCAAACAGGCCTGGAAACAAAACTACCAAACTCATTAACCTGCTCTAATAATATGGTTAAGACTCCCGGCTTTATTTAGTTCCTGTTTTAATACACCGAATAATCAGGCAAGTTGCCTCTTCTGGACTTGTTTTTCCTTTTGTCTCATGAAGACTTGACTGATCCAACATAAAAATCAGCAATTGCGTGCATCATGAGTTCCTGGTTTGCTTTTGACAGTAGTTGCGGCTATAGTGACCATCCATCCAGGGCACTAAAGGTGGGTAAGCTTTAAGGAAGCCAGAAGATTTATATGAAGATGGCATTCGAATATGAACATTAGAAACAGTCCCCCGTCGAGGCTCAGGTGGCTGGCTCTTTCAGTTTTGAGCATCTGTAGGGACGTCATCTGAAAATGAGCTTACTACTCTTTTTTTCCTTCCTTCCTGAGGTCACTTTGAGGGACGAACTTCAGGAGCTACATAAGAGATTATTGCCCTCGATTCCTCGTCCGGCTGGCTCGCCTGCATCCCCCGGGGACCCGGCAGAGTAAAGCTGCCAATCAGCCTGCGGCATTTAGCAAGATTCCGCGAAAAGGCTGCACAGCAGTGCTGGCCCGGGCTTTCAGAAGAGGAGGCTTAGCAAAGAGACGCGGTCACCCAGAGCCTCCAGCAGAAGAGCTCACGGACTCGAGGACGCCGGGTCACGTGGGCCTGGCGGGCGCGCGCTCCAGCTCCGCGGGAGGAGGGTGCGCAGGAGGGGGCGGGGCCGGGGCCTCCCGTGAAGCCCCGCGCGCGGACAGACCGGAACTCTAAGCGGGTGGCTTGTTGATAACATGGCGGCAGTAGCTGCCGGGGCATCCCGAGGAGGCGGCAGCGCCCACACCCGGAAGAAGGGGCTGTTTTCGGACTAGTGCAGCGGCTCCTGCGGACCCGGAAGTCCCGGCCAGCTGCTGAATGAGGGGAGCCGGACCCTCCCCGCGACACTCCCCCCGCGCCCTCCGCCCCGACCCGGGCCCCGCCATGTCCTTCTTCCGGCGGAAAGGTAGCCGAGGGGTCGCCGGCGGGGGGCGAGCCCGGCCTCGGGCAGCGGTGGGGCAGCAGACCTGCAAGGGTTTCGTCAGGGCGGCCGCGAGGCTCTTGGTGAGCCGCTCGGCCTTCGCGCCGACACCCGCGGTGCGGCGTGCTGCTCGGGACTCCGCAGGGGAGAAGGTGGCCTTCTCAAGCGAGGACGAGGGGCACTGTCACTTTGGGCTGAAAGTGCTCGCTTAAACCCATAGAAATTAACACCTGTTTGCTAAAGAAAAGGTTTTTCTGGTGTGTTTGGTTTCCAGAGGTTTATATGTGTGTGTTGTCTGTGCACGCGCGCACTGTGGATCAAGAGCAAGGGAATCCCTTTACTTATAAGAAGTCTTGACTTTTCCGAATATTGGGGGGGTTTATTCTTAAAGCCACGTGAAACTGTTATTTCTTCAACTAGCGCTATATTCTAGTTTCCTCTTTTGGGGGCGGGGGTGGAGAGCGGAAGGGGGCCCACTGTTATTCCTAAAATTTCTTACTACTGAAGTTCCGTATTCGGAAGACTACTGCTTTTGATGATTGAGCAACTTTACTAATTATTGGAACCGTTGCTGCTATTATAAATGAACTACTTAGATTTCTGATATTCAGTTATAAAAGCTTACTTGGTTTTAAAATAGAGGCAAGGTGATTTTGATCCTGGAAAGGGTTGTTGTATTTCCTTAAATATACATACACAAATTGATCAATTTAGGTGGAGGTGGTTGTATCTGTTCATTCTTACTGCTTCAGAGAAGATGTATCAGACTTTAAAAAAAAAAAAACAACAACAACAGCACTGAATCAGACTTGTATTCACATGATAGCTTCTTCATAAACTCTGTAACCCGAAACAGCCAGTTAACCCACTTTTTTCCCAATTGAGAATCAGGTGATTCCTAAAGACCTCATAGGATTGAAGCTGTCTGTTGATGCTCTGTGAGGAATGAGTGGAACTGGTAAATAATAGGAAGCTTTATCAGTAAAGTATCTTAATATCTCTGGAGTTGTTAACTGTACCTAGTTTGACAGTGTTGGGGTGCTTGTTTTTTAAGGGGAAAATGCATTCTAAGTATGGGACTAATTTCAAGTTGAACAACAGACTGTTGTGTTCATTTAACACACACTGTCAAGTGTCCAGTCTGCCAGATGTCCAAGGGTGCCATGGAACACTCATAGGGACATGGTCTCTGTGCTTAGGAAGCTCACTGATGCCAATAAAGAGACCGAAAATATGTGTATATACTTAAAAACTGAATGATGTGTAATGAAAGAGTAATTTATGAAGGAAAACCTATTTTGGTTGGATGTTAGAGGAAGAACTCAGTATGTAATCTTGAAACATAAAGCTAGTGGATCAGTAGTTGGATGTAACTTTAGAGAGGTCAGGAAAGACCCCGGAGGTGTCAGGAATAAAGAGCTGGTGCCCTTTAGGAAAGGCAAGGCAGCCGCTGTGACTGAGGCAGAGAGAGGCAGGTGGGCAAACACCACGTTATTGAGAGCTTTATTCCAAATGCAGAGAGAATATATTGTAAAACGTGTGAAGAGAGGTGACCTTACAATGAGAAAGCGTGATCTGATTATTTGCTTGGAAAGCTCATTCTAGAGGCAGATGGCTCAGCAGGTAAAGGCCCTTGCTGTGGAGCCTAACTACCTGAGTTAGAGCCCAGGACCCACCATGGCAGAGGGAAAGAGTAACTCCCATCAAGTTGTCCTCTGACCTCCACTAATGTGCTGTGGTGTGTCCACTCCCACAAAATAAATAAATGTACTTAAGGAAAAAAGATTATTCCAGATGAATTCTGGAGACTGAATGTGGCAAGAGAGGCTAGAAACAACCTTTTCAAGGGGTCGGGAGTCGAGACAGTCTGGCTTTGTCGCCCTGGCCTTAGCATTTACTGATGAGATCAGTGGGCCTTGTGGACATTCTTCTTCCTCTAATTTAGTATTCGGATTATAGGCATGTGTCACCACACCCGACTTCTGAAAACAGCCTTATAAAGATCCTCATCACTTTATTTTTCTTTCTTGATAGAAGTTTATCACATTTCATTTAAAATGGTAAATCTAAAATCAGGACAAGAGGGCTCAGTCCTTAAGAACTTATGTTGTTCTTACACAGGACCTGGATTTAGTTCCCAGAACCTACATGGCAGCTTAGAGCCATCTGTAACTCCAAGCCCAGGCAATCCCTACCCTCCTCTGGCTTTAGGCACTAGGCATGCATGTTTATAGATATAGGCAAAACACACACTACAACAAAATGGAAACAGTTGTAAGAATTACCTTAGTGTTTCCTTTCCTCAGTTTACCCGTCTGTTGTGTTAAGTTTTTCTTTTGTATCTAAGTCTTTTGAGATATGCTCTTTGTAATCTACTGATGAGTTTTGTCTTTTTTATTTCTTTGAATTTTCAAATCAGTATTTTGATATGTAGTCATTACTAGCCTTAAAAATACAGCAATGCTGTTTCCATCTTCCGAGTACAGGATTAAAACAGCCTGGCCTGTCTGCCTCTTCTGAATACACACCCTGGATGGATGGATGGCAAGATTCTCATCTGTCTCTGAGAATTGCTTCTCTTAGATTCTACTTTCACATGGAGATGTCCCATAGGAACTAGCATTGCCTTTTGAATTTTATGTGTATGGCTGTGTTGCTTGTGCATGTATGTACACCATGTATGTGCTTTTGCCCAAGGAGGCCAGAAGAGGGCATCTGATTCTCTAGAACTGGAGTTAAAGATTGTTGTGAGCCATCATGTGGCTACTTGGAGGTTATTGTAACTACTTATATTTCTGTTAACCCATTTTCCTATTAGTAAATTTATTTCTTAGTTTTTACATACAAACATTGGTGTGGATGATCATTTAAGTAGGTGTCTTCCTATGCAGTTATGCGAGATCACCAGGCTGTGATAACAATGCAAAGTGATTAGAACAATAACTCTACTGTAGCCATACCTTTTCTATTCTCATCCGTGCTGTTTTTTTAACTGCTGCCAGCTTTCTAATTTGCAATGTTATTGATAGACACACACTTAGTTCCACACTGGGGAGCTAAGATATAGCTCCCAAAACATAGCTGTCACACCTGGCCACTTGGCACAGTGCTTCCAACCAGCTGAATAGATCATGGCTCTGAAACCCAGATGACAAGCAGAAAGAAGAATGCCTTCTTCAGTACAGTGGTCACAACTTTCAAGGGCTCATCAAAGATCTGCCTTCATTTGCTGGACCTACAGAAGAGCAGCAAACATGGGAAGTAATTTCAGCCCACTCTAGGATACTCAGAAACTTCATTTAGGATGGAGCCCTTTCCTTCTAGAAATTTGTTTTTAAAATTCTTTAAAAGTGTGTGTGTGTGTGTGTGTGTGTGTGTGTGTGAGAGAGAGAGAGAGAGAGAGAGAGAGAGTGTGTGTGTGTGTGTGTGCACGCATGCGTGCATGTATGTATGTGTGTGTAAGAGTGTGTGTGTGTACACGCATGCACAGGTACTCTGAGTTTAGAGGAGTGTGTCAGATCTGGAGCTAAAGTCACATGAGTGGTGGGATCCAAACTCAGCTCCAATACAAGAGCAGTGTGTGTTTTTTTTGTTTTTGTTTTTGTTTGTTTTGTTTTGTTTTTTAGAAACAGGTTTTTTTTTGTGTGTGTGTGTGTGCTCCAGGCTGTCCTGGAACTTTTTCTATACACCAAGCTAGCCTGGAACTCAGAGACCTAGGTACCTCTGTTGGAGTGCTGGGATTAACTCTGTGCTATAGGCAGGAGTATGTGCTCTTAACTACTGAGCCATCTTTTCAGTCTTCTTTCCTTAAATACCTTAAATTCTCTACCCCAAGAACAGATTTTTTTTCCCTCTGAGTCATTTCAAATTTTAATTCACATGTAGTGTTCCTCTCTACTTGGAGGTTTTTATTTTATTTATGTGTATGGGGTACAGGTGTAACTGGACATGTAAAGAAATCGAAGGATGTAAAAATACGAAAATTCAAGAAAAAAAAGACAAAACTCATGACAGTAGATTACAAAGAGCATATCACAAAAGACTTAGATACTGACTTTGTGGAGTCAGTTCTCTCAACTTAGTGTGGGTTCTGATGATCAAATTTATAATTAATCAAATTTATATGGCAAACACTTTAAGGATTAAGCCATCTCTCTAGTCCTTGGGATGTATTCTCTATTTCAGAGACAAGATACAGTCCATTTATCAAATCTCTTACCAGTTTTCTATTTTGCTTTTAGGTTTATGTATGTATATGAGTGTTTTGCTTACATGTATGTATATGTACTATGTGTATGCCTGGTGCCCTAGGAGGTCAGAAGAGGAAATTGGATCATCTGGAACTGTAGAGATGGGTCCTCTGGAAAAGCAGCACATGCTCTTGACCACTAAGCCATCTCACTAGTCCAGTGCACCATCAGCTTTTGAAACAAAGTGTTACTGTAACGCAGCCATGTCTGTATTTCTGATAGTGTAAACAGAAACCTTTACGGTCAGCAGAACTTAAAGTAGTTACAGTATGGGACTAGTGGAATGGCTCAGCAGGTCAGAGTGCTTGTCGGGCAAGTCTGACAACGTGAATTCAGTCCCTGGAACTCATCATAGTGAAAGGAGAAAGGACTCATATAGTATTCTGATCTCCACATCTGTACACACACACAGTGCATCAAGTAAAATAAAACTTTGAGATTAAAAAAATAGTGTGCGAATGTTTTGCCTGAATGTAGTATGTTTGTGCACTATGTGAATGCTGTGCCCTTAGAGGCCAGAAGAAAGCACTGATCACTTATAACTGGAGTTCGAGTCAGTTGTTAGCCACCATGTAGGTGCTAGAAATCAAACCTGGGTCTTCTGGAAGAGTAGCCAGTGCTCTTAACTGCTGAGCCATCTCTCTAACCCCAATGGCTGGAGAGATGGCTCAGCAGTTAAGAGCACTGGCCGCTCTTTCAGAGGTCCTGAGTGTAATTCCCAGCAACCACATGGTGGCTCACAACCACCTATAATGGGGTGTGATGCACTCTTCTGTCATGCAAGCATACATGCAAATAGAGCACGCATACATAAAATATATAATTTTAGAACATTTTAAAAAATGTTTATATTCTGGCCTTTCCCAGAATAAGTGTGAACCTTTAATATAACTATAGATGTATAGATACAGATATAGAATATAAGGTAGGAAATGTGGAATTATTTTTTCCAGATAGTTTTAACCAAGGCGATAACAAAATAGTGCTGCTTTCTCCACCTTCATAAAATCAGCTTCCTCTCGACATCTAAGCTGAAATTCAGGTTAATGTCTCAAAGGACTTCTTTAGACACCAGCCTAATCAGAGGTGACTGTCTCAACCAGCGTTGACTGTCAAGAGTGGTGATGTGGCTGAATTTAGGTTGTATTCGGGGATAGCCCTTAATAGAACTGCTGACTGACAGGATACAGAGTAGGAAAGACAGACAAGTTGAAGGGTGGACCAAAGTTTTACTTGAGAAAGTAAATACTAAAAATCTGATGATAGGTCTTCATGGACCAAGTTTGGAGCTAAAATTTCAGATAATTTAAATAAACCTGTCAGAGATAAAATGTAGACCAACAGTTAGCTGCACCAGTTTGGTTTTAGATGAGGTGTAAAGTTGGGAGTTAAAAACCACACAGGTGACTTTAAAAGGTGGTATTGGCCCTGCCTGCTGGCTGTCGTGAGGTGAGTGGTTTCTACCACTTTCCTGCCCCTGTGCTTCACCTTTTCTTTCCCAAGCCCACAGCAACAGCAAGAATGTACTGGAACCTCTGAGATCCTCGCCTCAAAAGAAATGACATGACAGAAACAATTAGCATGATTAAAAATTGGTGGTGCATGCCTTTAATCCTAGTACTCAAGATCTAGAGGCAGGCTGATTTACAAAGTGAGTTCCAGGGCAGCCAGGGCTACACTGAAAAACCCAGTCTTCAAATATAAATACATACATAAATAAATAAAGTAAGTAAGTAAGTAAGTCAGGGCTAATTTTTATAGTCTAGTTCTATGTGAAAATATAAATAAGGACCATTATGACATCTTAATATTTAAAAAGACAAGTGATAATCTTGTAATTTCATCCTCTCCAGAGCGTAGGCTGTACCATCTCCTTATATCAGAAGAGACATAGGCCACTGTAGGGTGGTGGGTGGTACAGTCTTGCTATTGGAGTGCTTGGAAGGAAGGATAAGGCAAGAGGATTCCTGTCAGATACTGGTCACTGTCAAACATTCCTGACAGCAGTGCCTAGTGACAGCAACCACTTTATCTTTCTCAGGTTGATGCCTACATGCCTGGAAGTAGATTTGCTGAAGGCAAGGGCACTTTCTGGTCTGGGCAAGTTGAGCACACTCTGGGGATTTGGGTTGTTGATTGGTTGACTTTAGGGAGATACTTGAGAGCCAGCTATTTTTTGCTACTGGCTTTTCAGCATTAATAGTATTTCAGAACATGGAGCACATTCTGAGATTTCTTACTTTGATAAGCCACTCAAGATGAATTCAAGGAAATTTAATGTTTAAGACAAACAAAGAAAGTAAAGGAGATTAAAAATAACCTCATGTTAGGTCTTAGAATAGAATCCACACTTGCCTAGAGCAGCTTTGCAGCTTTCTTGCTTGCTGTTGTGAGCTTATCTGCTATAGAATTTTCACTGTTTTGTGTAATAAAGGAAAGATTATGTAATCATTTTAGAGACAACCTGTTAGACCTTAGGCTTAGGAATTGAGGTTGTAAGTTTGGGATGTTTGTACCCAAAGCTAGGGAGGGCATACAAAAGAAGTAAGATGCTGTATATAACCAAAGAAGTCTTTTTCTTTACTGTGCTTATAGGCAGCATAGTGGGGGACTCGTGGTATTAAAATTTACCCTAAATTTATTTCAAATGCCTTTTGCAAGTATTTCATTTTTGATTAGCAACCCTCTAAGTGAGTTTTATAAATTACCTGATTTTACTACTTAAGGAAATTAATGCTCAGTGAAATTAAATAACTTATCCATGATTACACAGATGATAAGTAGCAAGAGGCAGAACTTGAATATAGATGTTTTGAGGGTTGGCTCTCTAAGAGCCCTTCCAGAGGTTATGATCCATTGCTCTTCAGAGGTTACTTTCTCAATTCTTTTCTAAGAACTGACCTACCCCCAGAGCACATAGAGTTCATTGTTCTAGAACTCAGAATGCTCAAGTGTCTCTGATGTTGACAATGTATATAATAACTGTCCTTCACTGCATGAGATGGTCATGATGATGAGATGGTCATGATGATGAGATGGTCATGGTGCCCTTTTGTGTTCTAGTGAAAGGAAAAGAGCAAGAGAAGACCTCTGACGGCAAGTGCATCAAAGGTGAGGATTCTCTTTGTCCTCAGTGATGGATGTGTGGAAATGCGTGCTCTCATTTTATCTCCCTTTGCGATGACAGTACTCATTCTCCATTACTATTATTATTACTATTACTTTTTATAATTGTGATTTATTTTTCTCTTTAATTATATTCTAACAGGCTTTTACTGAGCATTTGCTGGCTGCTCTAAAGTGTACCAGTTTTTCTTTATAAATCATACATTTGATTGTTCCCTAACAGTTATTAGTTGGCTTTGTTCAGTAAAACAGACACTGATTTGTGACAGCTAGAGAAAATCCCATTTACAAGGCCAGTTTTCTATCTTTTCAGAAATGTGGACCAGTACAGTTTTTACTGCATTTTTAGGACCAATGGCCTTCATTGAAGCTTATTCCCAGTACATTGTGGACATTAACCCACTGTTCTTATTTATGGGCTTAAGTATGCTTTTTTTTTTTTTTTTTAATTTCTGCTGGTTTTTTTTTTTTTATTCAATGTCAATTATACTGAGATTGGAATGAAAATTTACAATGGAAAATTATGTCCATAGCCAGTACATATAAAATTCATTATCTAACATAGCTAAAACATGCAGACTGCTACTTAAACTGCTTTTCTAGTATTTTCTGATATGTGGCCAGCATTGAGTGTTTACTGTCTGCTCAATTAGCCAGAGAGTTTAATTTATAACATTTATAAGACTTGCAAGATTAGAGAAAAACTGTTCCTCCAGCCTTATTATAAACTTACTACTGATAATTTAAAGTGAGTTTGTTTAAACTGCCTTCTTTAAGCCAGATATGACTGGCATTTGGTAAAGGTGAAAGTTCGGGAGAAGGAAGGTATTGGCACCCCCAGGCCATCAGAACTGCAGTCTTCACACAGAACTGACACTAGTAGCCTGACTTTGGAAAGAAAGTCTTGGAACTTTCTTTAGATTCTTCATTTTGCATAGGGAGGAGATTGACTTCATTTTGTTTCCCACTGAGTTTCTAATTCTCTAAATTAAAATTGATATATTTTTTTAAAGATTTAATTTATTTATTATATGTGAGTACACTGTAGCTGTCTTCAGACACCAGAAGAGGGCGTCTGATTTCATTACGGATGGTTGTGAGCCAACATGTGGGTGCTGGGATTTGAACTCAGGACCTTCAGAAGAACAGTCAGTGCTCTTACCTGCTAAGCCATCTCTCCAAGTCCCTGAAATTGAGACTTAAAAACGTCATATTAGATGGGTAAGATGAAGCATGCCTTTAATCGCAGCACTCAGGAGACAGAGGCAGGCAAATCTCTGAATTTGAGGCCAACCTGGCCTACATAGAAAATTTTAGAACTGCTCAGGCTACATAGTGAGACCATGTCTCAGCAAAAAACAACTAAATAAGTTATATCTGAAAAATAATAATTTGCCAAATAATATATAAAGTAAAATAATTTTCATGCTCATAATCTGCTACTGAGTTCACATAGTCTCTGCTTAGCAGGTAAGAACTTCGCCTTAGGATAGTAACAGAGGCATTACAAGAACCAGCCCTTCAAGAAGGGCCCTCAAGGACACAGTTTGCAAAACTGCTTGTGGAAGGAGAGAACTGATCCTAGAGGTTATCTTCTTATTTCCATAAACATTTCTTGCCACGGATGCACCTGTACTTTTGTTCATGTATGAGCATGCACACACATGCATACATAGACATATGTATGGCTATATGTGAAGTCGTAGTCTGATTAACAGGACCTACTTAAATGTACACCAGCAGATGAACCCAAAAGAGTAAATGGCCACCATTTATGGAACACTTTTTAATTCTTGGTATTTAAAAGGTTGGCTGTAAGTTTTCAAAACTTTTAAAAAGTTAGCGGTAACAAGACTTGGATAGTGGATATAGTTCATAGACTGGTAGGGGAGAAGAAAATTTGCCAAATAAATTTTACAGGTGTCTCGAACTAGTGATAGACTAAAGAGATGAGGACAGAATTGAAGTCTAACAGGTAAATTAATTGAGTTTTGTTACTGATTAGATCTCAGACATGAAGGACACGGATGTAGGTTTATGACTTGCTACCTTTCTGGCTGGACTCACAGAACCAAGCTAGGGAATTACATGTTTAGCTGTAGCATATTGTGGGACGTGCTCTTGAGTTACTCATTTCCATGTTTCACACATAGTAATTCTAGGGTCTGAGGTTTTAACCAGAGATATGACTCTAAGTGACCTAGGTTGGAATTCTGCCTATTGAAATGACTCTTTCCAAGTTCATAGATCTAGGACAAAGTAGTTCCCTTTTCTGTGTGTTTGCCTCTGCCTCTAAAAATGGATGAAATACCAGTCTTGAAGAATTGTTCAGAGACCCAAAAATAAGTAAAAACCCATAGACAAAGCAGTAGATTGCCTGGTCTGTCATGGGTGTTCTAGGCAGTGATTGCTGCCTTGTGTTAACATCATGAGCTGAAGTGAAGCATTGCAAGGAGCCCAGAAAATTTGAGGTCAGCAAACTTTAGGGAATACTTCATGGAAGTGTTACAGCCTATATAAACACTGAAGGATGAAGAGGATTTGAATGAAAGAGAAGAATGGTTTGGTTTGGGTTTTTTTGTTTTTTGTTTTTGTTCTTGCCAGCCTTTAAATTCTTTTGAAAAAAAAATGTGCTTGTGCGTGTGCTTGTGTGTGTGCGCATGTGCGTGTGCGTGTGCGTGTGCGTGCGTGCGTGCGTGTGTGTGTGTGTGTGTGTGTGTGTGTATGCCTATGTATATGTCAGAGGGTTCTTCAGATAAGTAAAGGGAAATTTTTACAGAAAGATTGAAATGATGTTGTGTAGAGCCATAAAGACCAGAAAAGAAAAGAGGCCCAGCCGGGCGGTGGTGGCGCACGCCTTTAATCCCAGCACTTGGGAGGCAGAGGCAGGCGGATTTCTGAGTTCGAGGCCAGCCTGGTCTACAGAGTGAGTTCCAGGACAGCCAGGACTACACAGAGAAACCCTGTCTCGAAAAACCAAAAAAAAAAAAAAAAAGAAAAGAGGCCCTAGTCATGGAGTCATTGCCAGCAACTCAGCTGCCTCTCCCCCACCCTCCCTAGATTCTTGATGCTCCCAGTCTGTCTACCCACACCCTTCACCCACACCCGCTTCTCCTACTGCTGCCTTTAGCAGGCCATTTCCACTGAAGAGAAGGAATTGTATCAAATGCCTGCTATCTAGAATCTTCAAATAAAGGTGACTGAGGATTACATATCCTTGTAAGAATTCAAATGGCTGGAAGTCCCTTACTACTACTATTCCAGTGATGGTTCATAATTATGATAAAAAGAAGCTAGAGACATTTAAGAAGAAATTTGTCTTTGTTACCATTGTACTATAGTTATGCATACAGAATATGGAGAAGTATTCAGCTGTAGAACACATACCAGTTTCTAGTAGAGATTGGACTAGCTAAGGATTCTGTCCTGAAGGTTTGTGTGTTTTAAGTGCTGTGGCTCTCTGAAACTTAACTGAGGATTTCCTTACAATGAGTAGAATTTCCCTTCTGTCCCTGTCACAATTTAAAAAACAAAAAACCAAAACCTCCTACCTAGTGTAGTATATCCATTTGGGGTCCACTTTTAACTCATACTAATATAACTCCTTCATGCAATAAACTGAAAAGAGTTAATGCAGTAAGACAAAACAAAACAGAAAAACAAACAAAAAAATCCAAAAACAGAAAAGTTGATCCAGAGAAAATGGGGAGCCACTGTAGACCTTTGAACAGGATAATGATGCTGTATGCTAAGGGTAGTTTGGAAGAATTCTAAGATGGAGACCCAGAAATTCTTTTGTACTGTAGAAAGAGTTTAGTCTTAAAAATAAATAAGAGAGTAAACAAAAGATACTGAGATAGTGAAGAAGAGGGAAAAAAAAAAAAAAAAAGACCGTACTCTTGGGCTTTATAGACTGGTGGATTTGAACAGATAGGGGAGTTAGAAAGAATTGATTTAGAAGAGGTGATAACTTTTATATTAGGACAGAGATGGCCTCAGGTGGCAAAGCCAGAGAGGGAATCCCCAGTAATAAATACGAAGAGATGTAAGAGTAGAGGCCAGACTCAAGGACAGGTAAGCAGTCAGGCCAGGGCTTCTCCAGATGCTCCAGAAAGCTTTTCCCTAGGAGCTGTTGCTAAAGGAACAGTAAAGGGCTAAGTTAGTTATTCTGCTTTTATTGAATCTGTAGATCTGATTTTTATTAAGTTTATTTGGGGCAGGGAGAAGAGCTTATAGTTTAAAGTTTGAAAACTTTCTCTAGTAATAACTGAAAGTTTGATAATAAATGGTACTTTCGAGAAGAAAGCATTATAGAACGTGCTTAGGAAGAGGAATCAGGGAAGGAGACCATTTCTGATAGTGGACAATTAAGAGATGGGTTTTAGAATGAAAAGGACAGACTCAAGGGAAATTGAAGTGTAGTACCATGGAGACCAACTAGAGGCCATGAGGAAGGGACCAAGGGATATGAGGCATGAGTTCTAATAGAGTAGTGAAGAGGCAGGAAAGGCCTTATGTTTTCCCTGCATGCATATGTGCACACCATTTATGGAGATGCCAGAAGAGGGCATGGAACTGGGGTTACAGATGGTTATGAGGCACCTTGTGGGAGCTGTGAATGGAACCCTGGTCTTCTCCAAGAGCAATGAGTGCTAACTGATGCACCATCTCCTCTCACCCTCTAAGAAAAAGTACTACACCGATGGATTCATAGCTTTTTTGTTATCATGGACATCTAATTAATATATAATTAGAAAGGAGACATTCACATAGAATTTTCAGTATAGCTATTATCTGTATAAGAAAACTAGCCAGGGATGGTGAGATGGTTCAGTGGCTACTAAACATGATTGCCATGCAAGCCTAGAGACCCTGGGTTTGATTCCCTGGAACCTACATAAAGGTGGCAGAGAGAAGCAGCTCTAAAAACTTGTCCTCTGCTCTCCAGGTGTGCACTGTGGCATGTATACTCATACACATGTATCATGTACACCCACACCCTAGTAAATATTTTTTAAAATCTAAAACTAGCTCTGATAGTGCAAATCTGTAATCTTTACATTCTGGAGACTGAAGTAGGAGCTGGAGTATACCTTGGCCTACATATTAGACCATGTCTCAACAGATAACAGAAAAAAGCAGAACTGTTTATGTTTATAAACTTGCTAAAATGGTTTCACTTTCTCAATTTAACATGAAATAAAAAACAAAGATACTTAGTTTTAAGTTAGGGGGTTAAAGGCATGGAGCACTGTGCCCTACCTAAGTGTTTATTTTCAAGTAGCTTGAACTTTAGTCATCAGTGTCTTTTATTAGATGGAGAAACTTTGTTGCTCAATTAAAAAAGGAAAGTATAGTGATGAACATTTTTCTACATTTTTTCTCTCATGAATTTATTCTAAATTCCAGTTTTGTTTGTGAAGCAAACAAATATTAGGAAATTGCAAAGGTCCACATTTCAGAATGCTTACTAAATGTTTATACTTCGCTCTGAGGAGACAGGTTCTGCCTCGTTGCCCAGACTAACCTGGAACCTGACTTGGTTCCCAGGCTCCCTGCTGGGATTGCAGTTAATATAGCACCAAACTCAGTTTGGCTTTGGTTTTTTTTTAATGAAAGTTTTCAGAGAATGATCTTTCTAAATTGTGTTTTGGTGCAGCATTTTGAGAGTTCTAAGTAATACAGCATCCTCTTCCCATTTCGCTGAGGCTTGATGTCTTCTATCATTATTTGGAGATGGGCTGTGAAGCTCTGACAGTCATGGAATGTCACCTGCCTCTGCCTCCCACTTGCTGGGATTAAAGGCATGTGCCAATGACCTGGCTTAGTTTATTTAATGTGTATGTGTGTTCAGTCTGCTTGTATGTCTGTGTGCAACATGTGTGTCTGTGCATCATGTGTGTGTCTATTCCTCACAGAAAAGGGCATCAGAACTCCGAAGCTGGAGTTGCAGACGTTTGCAGGTTTTCACGTGGGTGCTGGGCTTGAGCCCCTGGGTGTTTCAGAAGAGCAGCCACTAAGCTCTCTCTTTAGCACTTTAACTATTTTTTGAATATTGCTTAAGTATTAAAATTTTTAATTTAATTTTTCTTAAAGCCTGCTCATGAGTTTTAGATAAACAAATTGTATATAACTTTAAATATTCTTTTTCAAAACGTATAGCTTCAGTAGCCGTACATTCCCCACAAAAAAGCACTAAAAATCATGCCTTGCTGGAAGCTGCAGGACCAAGTCATGTTGCAATCAATGCCATTTCTGCCAACATGGACTCCTTTTCAAGTAGCAGGACAGCAACGCTCAAGAAACAGCCAAGCCACATGGAGGCTGCTCACTTTGGAGACCTAGGTAAGTGACTTCCTGCTCTCCTAATCAAGGGCAGACTTGCATGTGAGAGTCCAGTCATAGGATACTGAACTATGTCATTGGAAGAGACTTTGAAAAGAGACTGCAAGTGTAATGAAGTAGTATTCATGTAAACATAAGGCTAGTCCAATAGAACAGTGAGCAGTGTATTGGAGAGATGCATTTGACACTTAATAGCCTTGCACACAAATACACAAAGATTACTCATTTCAGTAGTACACAGATACAAAGCAAAATAGTGAATTAAAATATTAAAATATATTCAGAGTTTGCTGATTTAAACATCAAGTGGGGCTGAGGGAAATGGCCACTTCTCGTTGTAAGTAGTGTAAATGAGTGAAGACTGTTTTGGAAAGCGGTCAGTTTGGAAGTACTGTCTGATCTCACTGTTAGACTGTGTTTACATAGAAAATTGTTACCAAATGGCTAATTCATTTCCTTCTGTTGTTTAGGCAGATCCTGTCTGGACTATCAGACTCAAGAGACCAAATCCAGTCTTTCAAAGACCCTTGAACAAGTCTTGCGTGACACTGTTGTCCTTCCGTATTTCCTTCAGTTTATGGAACTTCGGAGAATGGAGCATCTGGTGAAATTTTGGTTAGAGGCTGAAAGTTTTCACTCTACAACTTGGTCCCGAATCAGAGCACACAGTCTAAACACAGTGAAACAGAGCTCACTGGCTGAGCCTGTCTCTCCATCTAAAAAACATGAAACTCCGGCATCTTTTGTAACTGAGTCTCTTGACAGGAGGTTGGGGGATTCTAGCTCAGCCCCACTGCTTGTGACTCAATCAGAAGGAACTGACCTGAGTAGTAGACCTCAGAACATTCAGAATCACTTGCTGCTTTCCGAGGAACGCCACAGTGCCCATTCTCTCCATCATGAAGTGGCCAGAGCAGGAACTCATCAGACTTCCACAGACTCCCAAGAATCCTCTTCCAGACTTCCAGTAGCCAGTAGGAACAGCTGCTCCTCTCCACTGAGAGAACTGTCAGAAAAACTAATGAAAAGTAAGTGTGATGTTTCACAGCGCAGAACCCTAGGCAAGGACCGGGAGGGTCAGAACTGGAGCGAGCGGTCTCGTTGGTTTACACATTTAGGAGGATTCGGAGGGTTGAGCGGAGTCGGTGTGAAAAAGGAGCAAGAGGGAGATCTTGGGTGTCCTTGTTGCTATGAGTAACCAGCTGACCAGAGCGGCAGGGCAGTGTGCTGCCTTTTTGTCCATTTGTAAGGGAAGCCGTTGATCAAGGGGATGATCTGGTCTCAGTCCTCTGTACTGTCTAACTGCACCTTGTAGGTTTTTTTTCCCCGTTTTATTTTTTAGATTGCCGGTAGATATCATTTATTGAGTTCTGTTCTAAGTATATATTTGTATTTCATTTGTCATGACAGCTGTGTTAAATAACTATTAATATTCTGTTTACCTTTGAGAAAACTGGTTTAGAAAGTTGCTTCTTTAGGTTGTCTAGTGAGTGAGGAGCTAGAATTAAACCTAGGCATTTTGAAAACACACATTATTCTTTCCTATTCTGTTAGTTTAGAAATTGTACCACATTCTCATTTTTGTAATTATTGCTTTGTTCTATTTCTCAAAGGCTCTGCTTTCTTCAAATGCTTGTAGCTTATGCGATCTCTCAAGATAGGTCTGGTTTGCTAATGAATCAATTTTAGTTCGTCATTTCATCTTGGAAAGTTTCTAAGTTTTTGTAAGATTTTCTTTTACTCCATGTGTAAATGTGGGATTGTGGGCTCGCGAGTGCTGTTTTGTGTATAGAAGTCAGAAGAGAGTCTTCAGGTTTCTTCTCCTTCCACGGGAGGCTCCAGGGATCACATCTCAGGCTTGTGGCTCAAGCATTTTGATATTGCTAGCCCCTGAATTCTTGGAATTTTTCTCTTTTTTTTTTTCTTGTAGTTTCTTGTTCTTTCACTTTAGTTTTGATACTATATCTTCTTAAATCTATTAAACATAGTTGTCTGATATTCCCACCTATAGTTCTTATGGTTCCGAGTCATTGTGAATCTTCAGATTCAGAAAGTTGGTGTGGAATATGTTTTGCTGTATATGTTCGTGCATTACAGATAGTTGTGAACTACCTATGAGTGCTGGAATTGAACCAGGTCCTGGAAAAGCAGCCAGGACTCCTAACCACTTACCTGTCTTTCTAGCCCTAAGACCTCAGACTTTTTGTTTGGTTGGTTTTGGGTTTTTGAGACAGATTATGTCTGTCTATCTTGTCTGTCCTGGAACTCCTCTGTGAACCAGGCTGGTCTCAAACTCAGATCTTTTTGCCTCTGCCTCCTGAGTCTTGGAATTAAAGGTGTATACCACCACTGCCCGGCAAGACCCCAAGGGTTTTTGAGTTTTGTCTTTGTTTATAAGAACAATTTAATTTGTTTAACATTTAAAATAATTTAAATTAAATTTTAAATAATAGAAAAAATGGTTACTTCATGTGGTAAATTCAGTCTTTCAGGAAGTAATTGTGGCAAGTTTATTCTTGAGTACTTACTATACATCTCATTTCCAAGATGTAATAATAAATGAAATAGTCACAGGCTAACCACTCAGGGAAGTTTTTATCCAATTTATAAAATATCTGAAGAATATTTTATTACTTAAGCTTTCATCTTTTATGTTTTAATTAATCTTAAATTACTTCATATGCCCGGAAGTAATTTTAAGATTTTGTTCTTAAAATTTAGTGATTTCAAATCTATTACTTTTTAAAATTTTTTTTAGATTTTTTTTTTTTTTTTACTTGTACAGTTTTTTTTGGGGGGTTGTTGTTTTGTTGTTTTGTTTTGTTTTTCGAGACAGGGTTTCTCTGTGTAGCTCTGGCTGTCTTGGAACTCACTTTGTAGACCAGGCTGGCCTCGAACTCAGAAATCCGCCTGCCTCTGCCTCCCAAGTACTGGGATTAAAGGCGTGCGCCACCACGCCCGGCCCCATACAGTTTTATTTTTAATTTTATATGTACAAATGTTTTGCCTTCATACATGTATGTGTGCCTATTGGATCCCCCTGTGGGAGGTTATGGATGATTGTGAGGTACATGTGATACTGAGGGTTGAAGCCAGGACCTCAACCACAGGGACAAGTGCTCTTAACTACCAGTCATTTCTCTAGTTCCTGAGCTATGTCATTTTCAGAAACAACAAACAACAAAAAAACCCTTATATCTTAGTTAAAAAAAATTGTAAAGTTCTGGGTATTTTTATTTGGTTTCATGGAGTTACTATTTGGGTTTTGTGGTGGTTGGTTGACGATCAGTTTTGAGGTGAAAAGCAAGATCTTAAGGATTCAGATATTTTATTTTATTTTTGGGGGGGAGGGTGTTTTGCTTCAAGCATGCCTGTGTATCAGTATGTGCAGTGCCCTCAGAGGCCAGAGGGGATGTTGGGTCTCCTGGAAGCAGAAGTCAAAGCCAGTTGTGAGCTGCCATGTGGATCCTGGGAATCAAACCTGGGTTCTTGGGAAAAGCAACTCCCTTGAGTATTTTAAAAGCTATTTGTTGGCTGGGCATGGTGGCGCACACCTGTAATCCCAGCACTTGGGAGGCAGAGGCAGGCGGGTTTCTGAGTTCCAGGCCAGCCTGGTCTACAGAGTGAGTTCCAGGACAGCCAGGGCTACACAGAGAAACCCTGTCTCAAAAACAAAACAAACAAACAAACAAAAAAAACCCAAAAAAGTTATTTGTTAAAACGCTAAATAGAAAAACCTACTGCTTAAAGATCTCCCCAATTCCTAAAAGAAAGTTCTTTTTTCCAGTTTTTGGCATATCACAAACCCTAAAAATTATATCTTTTAAAATCAATACAGGATATTTCAAGGAATTTTTCTGTTCCTCTTTTTTAAGTCACGTCGCATTCATTTATTTGTGTGTGTGTGTGTGTGTGTGTGTGTATGTGTATGTGTATGTGTAAAGGTGCCCGCATACCGTGGTCAGAGAACAACTGCCACTATATGCTGAGCCTTCTTAACAGGCTCTATTTATTTATTTATTTATTTATTCATTTATTTATTTATGTTTTGAGTTCTGAATCTTTTGTGATTGAGAGATACATCAGTTTACGGATATATCAATAAGTCATTAGAACTCAGTTACTATATCCATTTAGTAGTAGAATCATACTAAGCTCATCTGTAGGGCCTATACATGTCTAGCCATAGGTTCTTGGCCTAATAATAGTGCCAAGTGTGGGTTTCATATTGTAGAGTGGGCCTTAAATCCAACCTAAGAGCGGTTGATTGCACCAGCATTGTCCTGACACTAGTACACCAGTCCCACATGTATTGCTAAGCCATGTGCTATTGCAGCTCACAGAGTTCATGGCCAGATGAGAGTGGTGATTACTTTCCTCCTCAGTACTGTGCATAGTCCCTTCTATCACTTGTAAAAGGCTAGTCAGTGGGGATGAATTTTCAGGTTGCTATCTACATGTTCTATGACTTAACTATATGATGTCTTCAGCAATAGTCTTACTGTCAAGTTTTGGAGGTAACCAAGAGCTTAATGAAGGCAATAACCTTTGATGTTTGGGAGAGTCTGTGGGACCTAACTTGCCAGCAACTCCAAAAGAGATAACTAATTCCTGGCATTGGGCTTTTTGTTAGTCGGTGGTGTTGTCTTGTAGAGACATTGTGATCTCATTAGGGTAACTCACTTTTAACTCTTTATGTGTCTATATTTAAGAAGCTTCTATGGTAGTAGTTTTCCATGTGACTTTTTCAAAAGGTCTTTAATAGACATATCTTTCGCTATTTTCTTTTTTTCCTACCCTCCCTATATCACACCAATTTAAATCTTCCTGTTACCATTATTCTTTTGCAATCCCTCATAACAGTGTATTCTATCTCTTACCCCTTCCCCATTACCCCTTATTAGCTATCTGACATCTGGGTTTTCCAAATGAAATACATATGTCTATAGAACATTCTACCCAAAGAATACATCTTCTTCAAAGCAGCCTGTGGAACTTTCTCAAAAATAGACCATATAGTAGGACATAGAACAGGTGTCAGCAAATATAAGAAAATTAAAATCACATCCTAATTCACTGTGGAATAAAGCGGAATATCAGCAATAGAAGTGATAAAAAGTGCACAAGTTGAACAGCAGACTCCTGATTCAAAGTAGAATGAAGGAGAAACTAAGAAGAGAGTCTTTAAATTCCTACAGCTGAACTTCTGAAAATGGAAACAGCATATCAACATCTAGGAGGCACAATGAAGTCAGTGCTAAGAGGAAGCTCAGAGCATCATGTGCCTATGTAAAAAACAAAACAAAATTGGGAGATACTTTGTATCAACTTAATGGTACATAGGAAGGCCTTAGAGAAACAAGAGCCATCAATAGCCCAAACAAGCAGACAAGAAGAGACTGCAGACAAGAAGAGACTGCAGCCAGAGCTGAGGACTGGAGAGAAAACTAAGGCTCAACTACCAAAGTGAGAGCTGAAGTCAGAAACACAAAGAATCAATGGAACACTTGGCGCTTTAAAAAGATTGACACATCGTTAGCCAATTTAACCAAAAGAGAGGATCCAAATTAATAAAGTTAGAGATGAAAAGAGAGACATTATAACAGACACAGAAGAAATTCAGAGATTCTTAAAAATATACTTTAAAAATCTATATTCCCCTGAATTGGAGAATCTAAAATAAATGGGTGACTTTCTAGAGCTTTTCAGCCTGCCAAAGTTCGATTACTATGAAGCAAATGATTTACTTTTATCTTGCAAACAAGTACTTGGTAGTAATAAACTATTTAAGAGATGATCTATCTTGGCCTCAGTTTGATGGGGTTCCATCCATGGTTCCTTAACTCTGTTTAAATGTCTCAGTGTTATTTATAAATGTAGATTTATAAAGATTTTTGAGCTTCTGTGGTTTTATTACTATGCAGACAGTTCAATCTGAAATGCTGGAGAAGAGACACAACGAGAGCATCAGCATAACTAAGAGCTTAGTAGCTTGTACAGATATTGGGAAAATAATTGTCCAGGTTTTTCTGTGCTGTGAACCACACAGTGAAGGACTTTACAGTGGAAGTTATCCTAAAATAGCACTACACAGCAAACAGCACCCTGTTGTTAGGAACGCTGTCCACTTCAGTGGTCCAGATTGCATTTTGGCTTTGAAGTTGTCCTCTTCTTTTCTTTTTAGGTATAGAACAAGATGCAGTGAATACTTTTACCAAATATATATCTCCAGATGCTGCTAAACCAATACCAATTACAGAAGCCATGAGAAACGACATCATAGGTGAGTACTAGTTTGGTTACTGACTAGGAGATTTTTTTATCTTTAATTACCATTATTATTGAGATTTTTTGTTTTTGTTGTTTGTTTGTTTTTAGACAGGGTCTCACTATATAACCATGGCTGGCCTGTAACTATATGAAGAGGAGGCTGGCCTTGTAGGGATCCATCTGCCTCTGTCTCCTGAATGTTGAGCATGTGCTCCCATACCCAGCCCAAAAGAAATTTACTATTTGTGTGTGTGTGTGTGTGTGTGTGTGTGTGTGTGTGTAGACCAGGCTCCTAGAACTGGAGCAGTTGTGTGTGGTCATGTGGGTGCTACATCCTGAACCTATGTCCTCTGCCAGAGCAACAAGTGCTCTTAACTGCTGAACCATCTCTCAGCTCGGAGGAGATTGTGAGATTGTGGTGTGTGTGTGTGTGTGTGTGTGTGTGTGTGTACACGTACGTGTGTACGTGTACACCATGTGTATGCAGGACCCCACAGAATTCGGAAGAGGGCATTTGATCCCTGGAACTGGAGTTAAAGGCAATTGTGAGCCTCCATGTGGTGCTGGGAACTAAATCTAGCTCTTCATCAAGAGCAGTAAGTACTCTTAAGTGCAGTACCATATCTTCAGCCTCTAAAGGTACTTTTATCTGATTTTAGCTCACTTCCTTCTTATATGTTGACTCAGAATCTTGGAGTGGGACCAGTAAAAGCAAGTGCAAAAATAACATTTTTATTGACTACTCTGTAAGACTTAGAGAATATTATGAGGATTTTCCATGTATTGAATAAGAATCTCTTGTTATAAATAAATACAGTTACAGTTACTACTTTGTAAGTAAGGAAGCTTGAGAATGAGGAAGCTTGAGAAGGGAAGCTGGTGCTTTCAAGGACATGGCATATAGGGTTCGTGTTTTGTTTCGTTCTTGTTTTTGTTAGTAGGCAAACATTTTTAAAATTTTTATTTTCATTAAAAAACTAGAATAGAAAAAAATTGAAGAATTTCAGAGTTGTTGAGGCAAACATTTCAAAATGTATTTCCATCATACATATGGATGCATAGGCAAAACTATGTCAACAGTTATTTTTTCTCCGGCTTAAACTTTAAAATTGTGGAGAAGAGGCACTAGAGAAAGGGCCAAGTGGTTAAGAACACTTCTGCTTTCCCAGAAGACCCCATTTCAGTTCTCAGTACCCTGTGATTTCAACTTTGGGGGACCCTATGACCTGCACACATGTAAAAAACACACATACACACACACACACACACGCACACGCACACGCACACACACACACACACACACACACACACCACAGAAATAAAAAAAAATACAAAAAGAACATTCTTTTTTTTTTTTTTTTTTTTTTGGTTTTTCGAGACAGGGTTTCTCTGTGTAGTCGTGGCTGTCCTGGAACTCACTCTAGACCAGGCTGGCCTCGAACTCAGAAATCCGCCTGCCTCTGCCTCCCAAGTGCTGGGATTATAGGCTTGCGCCACCACGCCCGGCCAAAAAGAACATTCTTTGTGGGACTGGAGAGATGGCTCAGTAGTTAAGAGGACTGCTCCTCTTTCAGAGGACCTGAGTTCAGTTCTCAGCACCCATACAGTGAGTGGCTCACAGCCATCTGTAATTTCAGTTCTAGGGGATCTGATGCCCTCTCTGGCCTCTTTGGGCACCAGGCATGCATGTGGTGCATAACAATAAATGCAGGCAAAACACCTATTCACATAAAGTACATTGTTTGTTTGTTTGTTTGTTCTTAAATTGGGAGAAGCTCCCAGCAACGACATGGTGGCTCCCAACTGGTCATAATGCGACCTAATTCCTTCCCCATCAACAACCAGTTAATTATATGATTCTCTAGCAGATGGTACTTGTCAATTCAGTTCTGTCCCTGGCTACCTGGAAATAGACTCAGATTCTACAGGTTGAGGGCTTTGTCCCACAAGACTTTGTCTTCTAAGAAGCTTGCAGCCTACATTGCTGGCTCTCATTCACCCTCCTTGGGTTTGCTAAGTTTACTAGAGCAGCTTGTAGAATCTAGGAAAATAGTTAAATTTTCTAACTTATAAAGGATATTTAGAAAGGATGCAGGCCCATAGTCAACGGAAAGCTATGCAGGGCAAATGGGACAAGGAACATGGGACTTTGTGCTTTCTCCACGTGCACACCACCCTCTGCTCATTCATGTGAAACTTTCTCAGCCCTGTGCTTTAGGTTTAGAGGTTTCATTGTGTGGCCTCAGCTGAGTATGAATATTGGCCAAGAGCATGAGTGCCTGGCCTTCAGTCCCCTTCACTGAAAGTCCTAACTCTCTCAACAGGTCATGGCCATAGTAGGCCCCAGTCATTCTGGTGACCAGGCCCTTTCCTGAAGTTTTCTAGTTGTTCCTAATACTAATTATCTTACAAGCAGATGATAAAGACTCTCATAACTCCAGAGACTCCAAGAAGTTTAAGATCAGACTGCTCGGAAATTAGTCAAAGACAACACACATACCACACACCACAGCTGAGCATTTTATGGAGAGTGGTCAATAAAGGGATCAGGATGTGACTGACCCTCGAGTTTCCTGAAGCCTCCCTAAAGATAGGGACTGAGTAGAGCTCAGCAGGGCCCTTATGGTTGCTTCAGGGTTTTTCTAGTGATGTATATTAGGCAGCTCTCTTCATAACTCTTACTTCTAAATTTTTAAATCCATAGCTCATTAGGTTACAGTCTTAGAAATAGTGCTGCTGATTAAAAATATTTTATTTTTCCAGAGGCAGGAGTAGGTAGATTTTTATAAATATGAGGCTAGTCTGGTTTTCAAAGAATTGCAGCTAGCCAGGATTACATAATGCTTGTCTCAAAAAAAAAAAAAAAAAAAAAAAAAAAAAAGCTAATATAGAAACTGTCAAATTAAAAAAAAAAACCTGTCAAATTGCCCTGTAGAAGATACACTGTGTGTGCTCCTATTAGTAGTAGTTTAAGTTTTCCTCTGCTCTAGCTTGCATAAACATATGCTATTAAATAATTATATGCATATATTATATCTAATTATCTATATAATTGCTATAGCATTATATATATACATACTCATGAATGTATATGTGTGTATATATTATATATATATAATTTTTGAAATACTTTTATGTTGAATTTTTTTGTCTGCTGTCTGTTTCATTTGATAACTCACAAGTTTATGTATCTCTTCATAATAGCCATTTTATGTTTTTTTGTTATTTGTTTTTTTAAATAGAAGAAAGCAGGTTGATGGCTGGGTAATAAGAGTGCCACCCACCTCTGTTCTTTTGAAGTCATCTGTCATGTTCTTAATTCAATTTTTATTTGGAATGTGGGCCATTAATTGATGCTAAACTTTAAATTGTCATACATGTCTGACATTTAAAAAAGATTTTATTATTTTAAATTATGTGTGTATACATGTATCTGTGTGTGGGTATGTACATTTGAGCTCAGGTGCCTGTTCCCTGGAGCTGGAATTATATGTGGTAATGATCTAGCTGACATGGGTGCTGGGAACCAAACTTGAGTCCTCTGTTAACCACTGGTCCATTTCTCATCCTATGCCCATTTGTTTTATTTGCCTTTTCATTCTTTTTTTTTTTTTTTTTTCTTTTGAGCAATTTAATGTATAGAGATGCTTGTCTTTTTCAGTGTTTTGGTCTCTTTTCCGTTTGCATACCTCAAAAGATTTTTCTGGTCCCAAGGTGGTACCTATGTTTTCTTCTCATTCTTTTATTTAGATATTTATTTAGTCATTTATTTGGGGGTGGTACATGTGTCACAGTAGAGGTTGGATGACAAACTATGGGAATTGGTTCTCTTCTTCCACCACATGGGTATTGAACTTGAGTCTTAATGAGGTTTGGCAGCAAGCATTACTGAGCCATCTTGCCAGCCCTTTTAGTTTCATTGGAAACTCATGTGTATGCACTATTATTCCCCAGTTTTATTTAAAGTGGGTATAGCTTGAATTTAGTAGAAATTCAATTGCTATTTCTTTCACAGCAAAGATTTGTGGAGAAGATGGACAGGTGGATCCCAACTGTTTCGTTCTGGCACAGGCTGTAGTCTTTAGTGCAATGGAGCAAGAGTAAGTTCGTACTCTCACATTAGCATTCCTGGGGATTCTAGCTCCTGATTGGAAAATGGACTTTACTCAGCTAAAAACAGTGCACTTGGATAAAGTCTTTGGGGGTGATTGAGATTGTATATGGCTGAGGATTTCCTAGTTTAGTAATGCATGTCTTCAAATGGACATCTGATTTGTTCATGTTTTGAGGTAATGTTCTATAACTAAAAATAACAATAATAAACTGTCTCCAGACTTTTAAGGTTTTTGTTGTGTGCCTTTAAAAATCTATATGTTCATTCTTTTACTCGGTATTTATTACATGTTTTTGTAAGGGGCCACAAGTAGATAGAGTATCTGCCTTGACGGAAGTTACAGCTTAATTAAAGAAAGAGGCCATGTGTTGTGGTTACTGTAACACAAGGTGATAGTGTTAACCATCAGAAGAAAGCTACAAACTCACTGAGAGATGGCTTATAGCTGAAAGGAATTATGAGCAGCACCTTGGGAAATAAGGTAGCTTTGACATAGCCTTTAAGATTTTATGGGAATAAAGCCAGGCCGTGGTGGTACATGCCTTTAATCGCAGAACAGGATAGCCAGGGATACAGGGAGAAATCCTGTCTTGAAAAACCATATTTAAAAAAAAAAAAAAAACATATTTAAAAAAAGATTGACTAGGAATAGTTTTGGAAAGAGTATTTTTTTTTCTAGTTATGCTCTTTCCTTGATCCTTCCCTCAAATATTTTCTTTTTGTTCACGTGCAGGCACTTTAGTGAGTTTCTGCGAAGTCACCATTTCTGTAAATACCAGATTGAAGTGCTGACCAGTGGGACTGTTTACCTGGCTGATATTCTCTTCTGTGAGTCAGCCCTCTTTTATTTTTCTGAGGTAAATTCTGCATTTTCTTTTATATTTTGCTAGAGCATTCCACCTCCATGCCGGGACCCTGTCTAAAGAAAATGACATAAAAGAGATAACTCATTTGCAAAATGATTGTTTTAGGTTGTACTTAATGGCATATTTATCAGATTAAAGAGGAAACTCAGTGTAAAATAACCCTAATTTTTAAAAAGTACTTTAGCTACACTATAAGAAAATACAATATAAAAGATAAAATAGTTTGAAGTACTTTAAAGTCATAGAATTGGAGGCTGGGATGAGGCTCAGCTGGCACAAGATTTGCCTAATGTGCAGGAAGCTCTGGGTTCAGTCCCGTCACTACATGAAACTGGCATGGTGGTGCAAACCTGTATTCCAGCATTCTGGAGGCAGAGGCGAGGATCAGAAATTTAAGTTTATCTATTCTTTGATATATAATGACTTTGAGGACAACCTGGGCTACCTCAAAAATAAATAGGAGCTGGGGAGACAGCTCAGTAAACAGAGTGTGTGCCGTCCAGGCCTGAGGACCTGCGTTCAGATCCGTAGAACCCGTGGGAAGAGTTGGCACAGCCACGAGCATCGGCTTCTCAGTACTGGGAAGTTATCTAGTCAGGTCACTGCTGAGCTTCACGCTCGGGAAGAGACTGTGTCAAACAGTAGGTAGGGGTGATAAAGGAGCGCATGTGCTCTCAGTCTCTGCCCTCTTACGTTCACGTGAGCACAGGGACTCCCGTATACACCTCACATACACGCTGAATAAAAGCAAGTAAATAAAGCCATAGAATTGACTACTTCATTCCATCACAGTAATTATAGACCAGATTTCAGAGGAAAGAAAGAAAAGTAACATTTTCCCATGTTCATCATTTTTATTTTAGCTAGTTGTTAGAATTTTTCAGTATAATATTTGAAGCAAACTGTGAATCTGTTAATTTGAGACATACATGGTATTTTCCAATAATTATTCATTTTATTAAAGTATTTTTTTTAAAGTTTTTACTGCCATATATAAAACACACATAACAATGAGCTTCATTATGACAGATGCATAGATTATACATAATGTATTTTCATTATATTCTCACAAATGCCTTGTCATATCTCCTCCTCCTAATTTCCTTCTTTTCTCAACTGGCCCTTCCCCTATTTCTTCTCTCTTCTCTCTTCTCTCTTTCTCTCTCTCTCTCTTTCTCTCTCTCTCTCCCTCTCTCCCTCTCCCTCTCTCCCTCTCTCCCTCTCTCTCCCTCCCTCCCTCCCTTTTCCTTCCTTCCTCTTTTTTTTTTTCTTTCTTTATTTTTGTGTGTGAATGTGTGTCTGTCCCCCAGTGAGTTTTGTTAGGGTTGTTTACAAAAGCATAGACACCTTACCATTGACTTTACCAGTGAAGATGTCTCTCCCTCCCCCATCCATCATTAACTTTGTATAAATCCTTAAGGAATTCTGTAGCCCTATTAGCCCTTCCCCTTCCACAACAAGGTTGTTGATGGGCCCAGTTTGTAGAGATCCTTGCAGGTAGTCACAGCTGCTGTGAGAACAGCCTCAGTGATGAACAGAACTCAGTGTTGTACATCACTCACCTCCTTCCAGCTCTTAAATCTTAGTTCTTTCTGACTCTTCCCTCATGATATCCCTTGAGCCATGGAGTAGTACAGATGTCCCATTTGTAGTTGCACATTCAGCTGTTATTTATGGGATCTCTGCAGTCACCACTAATCACTGCAAAAAGAAGCCAGACATGGTATTGCGTATCTTTAATCCTAGTGTGGGAGAGGCAGAGGCAGGAGGTTGTCTGTGAGTTCAAAGCTAGCCTGATCTACATAGTGAGTTCTAGGCCAGCCAAAGCTACATAAAGAGACTGTTTCAAAAAAACAAAACCAAAATTCTCATTAAAAGTGACAATAGGCCGGGCGTGGTGGCACACGCCTGTAATCCCAGCACTTGGGAGGCAGAGGCAGGCGGATTTCTGAGTTCGAGGCCAGCCTGGTCTACAGAGTGAGTTCCAGGACAGTCAGGGTTCCACAGAGAAACCCTGTCTTGAAAAAAACCAAAAAAAAAAAAAAAAAGAGTCTATAGCCATATACCAGTCCTTCCCCAGCACATTGCACGGTGCCTTCCAACTTATAAGGACTAACCAGCAGGAAAGAAGTGTCCATTCCACTTCTAGCTTGATTTCTTTATGTCATGTGACCAAAGTGATTTCTTCAACAGTGGAGTCTTACAGTCCAGTACTAGTGAGCAAGCAGCTGCAATGCCTACAGTACAATTGCCTGTATTATTTTGAGGGCCTTGGGGGGGGTCTCTACACAACAGCTTGCAGGAAGATAGCCCACTATGGCACTTAGATTTGGTTTAATAACCTCTGGCTTCTGAGAGCAGCATTATCCACCCACAACGGGTAAGGCATACAGCTTTATATAACTGATTATCAGACTTTAGCAAATGAAAATATTTGTGTTGCAAAACAAATGACTAGTATAAAGATTCCTGTGGTAGGTTCCATTTTAACCTTCAGGAGGTCCTAGGTTCCCAGTTCCCAGCATCATTTGGCAAAATACCAACCTAGGTGCTTGAACTGTGCCTTTTTTCAAAAGTATGCTAAACATATAGTCAACTTGCTTTTCATTTTTTCCCTTTTGGCCAAACTTGAAATCAGTATTTGTTCAGCTTGTCCTTGTGGACTGTCCATGTGTTCTTAGGGAGCAATAGCTGTGGTTAGGAGTGAGAGAATTAGTTCAGTTAGCTCACTGTCATTTCTGGTGAGGAAGTATGAGTTCAAATTTGTCTTAGTTTTGCTCCAGTGCACTGAAGTTTGCATCTCCTGGTACAGAGTGTGGAGTTGTCATTTTTTTATTCTCCTCTCCCCTGAAAGAATATTTAAAGCTTGTTTACGTCAGGTTTCTTCATGTAGTTGAAGGGTGTGTGATGAAGGGGATCTTTTTGTCCTTACTGCTAACTATAAAAATTATAGGTCATAAGGGAACTGCTTCTTGTCTTACTCTTTTGTGTTTTTCTTTCTAGTACATGGAGAAAGAAGATGCAGTGAATATCTTACAATTCTGGTTAGCAGCAGATAATTTCCAATCTCAGCTTGCTGCCAAAAAGGGCCAGTATGATGGACAGGAGGCACAGAATGATGCCATGATTTTATATGACAAGTAAGTTTGTTTGGTCAGTGTGTTCAACATGTTTTGAGCATTCACTATATGCACTGTGATGATAACTTTGAATAAAGTCCATTTCTGCTATCAAATGAGTCCACAGGACATAGCATAAAAGCCAATTTGGATGGGATAGATACAGAGCTCTCTAGTTGAAGAACAAAAGTCCCTGATGAGGAAATTAAGTTTTTTTTTTTTTTTTTTTTTTTTTTTTTTTATCGTAAGCAGGACCAAGGAGTGGTACTCAGAAGGGTTTCACAGACCGAAACTTGGTTTAGATCCTTAAGAATAAATTGAAGGGCTGGAGATGCTTAGCGTAGGTCACTGCTCTTCCAGTAGTCCTGAATTCAGATCTCAGCAAAGACAGCATACTCATAAAATACAATAAATAGAAGAGGAGGAGGAGAGGAAGAGGAAGAAGAAGAGGCGGCAGTGGCGGCAGCAGCTTGGGGGCTCGAGGCTGGATAGCTCAGCTGCTAAGAGTACTACTGGTCTTCAAGAGGACTGGGGTTCCATGCCCAGCTCATGAGCACCTGTAACTTCAGTTACAGGGGACCTGATGTCCTCTGGGTTCTTCAGGCACAAAAGTTGTACATGATGCATAGATATCTATGCAGGCAAAAGACTCATACACTTAAATAGTAATAATAAAATACATATAAAACATCATCTTTAAAAAAAAAAAAATGAAACCCTGCCTCAAAGAAGAAAGAAAATGAGCCATCAAGGAAGACTCCCAACATCAACCTGTGACTTCCACACACGTATGTACACATATGCGTGCTCGCTTGCACATAAACATGTGACTGTGCATACATATATACATGAAAAGAGGAAGAAAAAGGATCAATTGGAGTTTTCCAGGCAAGCGGGGAAATGTGGCACTTTGTGAGGACCAAGATGGAAAGAGGGCTTGCAGAGCCCCGGAAGAGCCTGTCTTAGGGACCAGCACTGGGTCCATCGTCCCTAGTATCAGGAAGAGGAAAGAGGACTTGAGTTTGGATAATAAAAATGTTTCTAGAACACAATAGGATGTACACTAAAATAATTGGAACATCTTAGAAAGTGTGTAAATGTTTCATACTTTTTGACCTGCATTGATAATAAATAGTGTGTGTGCGGGGGGTTGTTGTTTGTTCTTTCAGTAATTTTTGGGTTTTGTTTATGGTGCTTGGAATTGACCCACAGCCTTGTGCATGCTAAGCATGTCCCCTGCCTCTGGAATATACCAGCCAATTTCTCATTAGTTTTCACCAAAAACAAGAAGTTGGGGGGAAAAACTTACTATAAATATAACTAAAACATCTGCTCAGGCAAATGATAAGACTGTGGCCAGATCTATCACCACGGTCTTGTTGCCTGACTAAATTCAATTCTTTATACTTGTCTTTTCTTTTTTGTGAGGAAATTTGTTTGTATCCATAGACAAATGTAAAGGGGTGACTTGGGGATTAAAAGAATTCCACAGGCCTGGGGGGCTGGAGAGGTGACTGCAAATAAGAGCACCTGTTCTTCAGAGAACTCAGTTCCTGCCTCCATCACTGAGTCCGGCACCTCAGAACATGTATAACATCATCTCTAGGGGATCTGACTGACACCCTTTTCTGGCTCAAGGGGTACCTGTACATACAATTTGCTCATTCAAACAGACAACACATGCACACATAAAGAAATAATCAAAGCAAGAACTCTGCAATGTCAGAGTGCAAGGGGCAGGACTGTCTAGACCAGTGCATGCTAAACACGGGACTGCAGATTTGTGCCAAGCTGTCTGCACAGTGTTCATCTACAAAGGACTGGTGAGACATCTCAACACTTAAGAACAACGGTTGCTCTGCTGAGTTCAGGTCCCAGCACCCACATTTTGGTTCACAACCATCTATAACTGCTATTCTAGGGGATACAAGGACCAGGCACCCATGTTGTTCACAGACACATTTTCAAGCAAAACATCCAAACACATAAATAAGATAAATCTTTTTAAAAAATTTCATCTAGAACCTTGTTTAAAATTCACATCCAGTCCTGTGTATTAGATTCTGATTCAGCAGATTTGAGGGGGAGATTGGGAATGCTTATTCTTTTGAAAACATTCTAGATAATTCTGATGGATAATCAGATTAGGCATCTAGTCTGATGTTTCTGTTTTGAAGGTAGGGAACTAAGTCCCGTGGAGAACATTGTTTCTCAAAGCCAGTCAGAGGGCATGGTGGTTGCAGGACTCTAACAGATCTAGTTCATGTTTAGCCCAGTGCTCACCCTGCTGCGGTGGGTTAGTGTGGAGGTTTTGGGGAAAGAGAGTGACAGCTGTTGCAATGGGAAGAGTGCATATTTGAGTCTTGGTCTGGGTGCTTGGAAGTTAAACTCATGTAAGAGTACTTGTTAACTCCTTGCCTATAGCACAGGAGAGGTGCTTTTTGGTATGGAAAGGCTGATGGAGAGAGAACAGTTTGTGAACACTGGAGCAGAGTTGTGCCGCGGGCCCCACCCAGCCCAGGCTGGAGCACAGTAACTGCTTAGAGCAGACCTGTTTTCACCTTGGAAGTCATTCTCCCAAGACTGATGTCCTATAGGTGCTGCTGGTTTGTTCATTGGTTGTCGGGTTGGATTTTCTCATTTCCTGCTTGTGTAGCCCTCTTTCCGATATGTATCAATACCTTTTGTGTGTCTGTCACAGATGGAGACAGAGAGCTCTAAAGTATGTGAAAGTTTTCTTTCCCTGCTTTTATTGCTTTTTTGTATGCATAATCAGAGTACCAATCATTAGTTGTATATCCCATTATGTTCAAACTCTTTTGTGTTCTCATCAACTGCTTTTTCCTTTCTGCTCTAAATTATCAGCAGGTCCCCTGAGTTAAGTCCAGTTAAATTCATCCACTTCACCTTAGTAGTATTTGTTTTGGATTCTTATGTGTTTATTATAATGCTTTGTAGGCGTGATGGTGTGTCTCACTATTATCTTGTGCACAAATCTTTTGTTACTCTTTTCAGGGAAAATGATAGGGTCTTAGCTAAGAAATTTTCTTACAAACTCCTATTTAGGTCCTAAACAGGAAACAGGTGCCCATCAAGTATGTGTAGCTGGTTGGTTTCTTTGCTTCTGTATAACCTGTCTCACAACTCAAGTAGCTGCAGAGTTGGCTAGGTAGGAACTGAAGATGTTTGGAAGACAGGTGAGAAGTAGCAGGTTTTCTAGAGGATATGAGAATCAGCAAAAGGTTATACACTAGCACTTTCCTTACCTGGTTCTTCATTTGAAGGTCTGGAATAGAGTCACTTAGCCCCAGATAAGAGTGTCTGTAAGTATAGACAGCTGTTTAATCTTGTGTGTAATTTGGTTATAAATCTTTTGCCATAGGTACTTTTCCCTCCAAGCCACACACCCCCTTGGATTTGATGACGTTGTGCGATTAGAAATTGAATCTAATATCTGCAGGGAAGGTGGGCCACTTCCTAACTGTTTCACAACTCCATTACGGCAAGCCTGGACAACCATGGAGAAGGTAACCAAGATCTTCAAATGTTAAACTATGAGAAGTTTTACTTGTGGAACTCTGAAAATATAATGTATAACAACAGTGGGAAATTGAAACGGTACAGCATAGAGATTAAGAGCAGAGACTTGAATCTTGACTTGGTGTGTATTAGCCTTACTTTTGTAGGCTAAATGACCCAGGCTGTTTCAGAACTTCTAATACCATTTCCTCATCTGTAAAATAGAAATAACATCAAGGTTATACAGTAATAAAGTAATGATAGTAAATGCTTATTATCTCAATGACCATCATATTAAAAATATTGACTTATTAGCTATAGTAGCAGTATGAAACAAAATTAATTTCTGAAAAATTGGCAAATATCTATTGGTCCTCAAGATTGAAACACTAATTTTATGTATTTTGATCACTTTGAGATACCACTAACAGTTTAATATTAGTGTTTATATTTATGAATATTAATATTTAATCTAATGAATTAGAACAGATTTATGGGGAGTTTTATTGAGTCCAGGGAAGACTCACAAGTTTGTCATGTCATGCTTATCCAGGTGAGAAGAGATTGGCTAAGCACTTCTAAAATGCCATACACAAAAATATTGAACGTACATAGATGCTTGGAAGGTAGTTCAGTCAAACTTGTTAGTAACCTCAGAAATTTCATTTTCTCTCTCTTTCTTTCTCTCTCTCTCTCTCAATCGCTCGCTTGCTCGCTTTTATTTATTTTATTTATTTTTTTATTTTATTTTATTTTTTTGGTTTTTCGAGACAGGGTTTCTCTGTGTAGTCCTGGCTGTCCTGGAACTCACTCTGTAGACCAGGCTGGCCTCGAACTCAGAAATCAACCTGCCTCTGCCTCCCAAGTGCTGGGATTACAGGCGTGCGCCACCACACCCAGCAACTCGCTTTTATTTTATCTTTTGGTTTTTTTGATACAGTTTTACTGTGTAGCCATGGCTGTCCTAGAACACACACTGTAGACCAGGCTGGCCTGGAACTCACAGAGATTCACCTGCCTCTGTCTCCCATAGTGCTGGGATCAAAGGTGTACGCTGCCACCACCACCTCCTGGCCCTCGGTAATTTCTTAAGAAACTACGAATGGAGAGGTAGCTTCTGTAATCCTAGTACCAAGGACCTAGGAACAGGAAGATCCAGCCAATTGGTGAGCGAGCCCCAAGTTCAGTGAGAGACCTTGTCTTGAAAAATAAGTGATTTTTTTCAAGTGATTAAAAAGTGATAAAGTGCCAGGCATTGGTGGCGCACGCCTTTAATCCCAGCACTTGGGAGGCAGAGGTAGGCGGATCTCTGAGTTTGAGGCCAGCCTGGTCTACAGAGTGAGTTCCAGGACAGCCAGGGCTGCACAGAGAAACCCTATCTCAAAAAACCAAAAAAAAAAAAAAAAAAAAAGTGATAAAGTGATTGAGGAAGACACCCAAAATTAGTCTCTAGTTTTCACATGCATGAACATAAACATACATACAAAAAAAGACTAAATTTAAGAGAATTAGTATAAAAGACAAGTATCAATAACAGCCCCCAAGGAGTAACTTTTTCATAATTAAAATTTTTTTTTCTGATTTTAAAGGGAAGTCTTGGTCTAATGAAATGTAAAAGATATAAACTTAATGAGAAATAAAATACAGAGAAAACCAAGATATAGTTGGGTGTGTTAACACATAGCCTGCAATCTCAGATAGGTGGAAAGCTTAAATGTTTAAGGTAGGAGATATGGAACTTATTTGATTTCTGGATCTCAAAAAATGCTGAGTGGCACAGATCTGTGAATATCCCTGTGCTCATGAGATCCCTGAGGCTCACTATCCAGCCAGTACAGAGTGAGTGCTGATCTCCAGGCCAGCGCGAGACCAAGTCCCTGAGGATCACACACACTGACGTATTAAACAGCAAAGAGAAGGGCTGGCAGGAGTTCTCAGAGATCAGTTCCCAGAGCACATGGGAGAGGCAGAGAATCGACACTTGCACGTTGTCCTCTTGCATCTACATGTGGACACTGCACATAGACACTTACTTGCACATACACATAAACAATAAATAAAAATTAAATTGAAAAAAAGAAAAGTGAAAATATGAAGTGAGGTATTCAACAAATACTGTTGAATATTTCTATACTAGTTATTAGTGTTATACTGGTAAACAAATGGGGCTTTTGACCTCAGGAACTTATATCTATAAGAAGACATTTTAATTACAGACAGACATACCAACAGTTGTGCTAAGTGCTGTGAAGGAAGTCTGTAATGGAAAATGATAAATGAGTACTTATTTAGCACCAGTAATAATTCTTAAGTGACTGTAAAAACATTCTTTAGTTGGCATTTATTCAACAAGTGCCATTAGTTATTTGGAAACAGATAAGAAAACCAGCACTGGAAAGCTTGTGTGGATACAGATAATCTACAACCAGCAATATAAATTGATAACATCCCTTTGGTAGATACATTCGCCATATATCTGAAGGTTAAAATTAAACTTAGCAATCTCATTCCTTGTAATTTTTTAGATATTTCTTTTTAGTTTCATGTCTGTGTTTGGGTTTGTATACCTGGGTGAAGATGTCCATCTAGGCTGGAGGTGTTCTATCTCCCTGGAGCTTGAGCTACAGGTAGTTGTGAGCCATGGGTTCTGGGAACCAAACTTGGGTCCTCTTCAATCAGTTCAAACTCTTAACCGCTGAGCCATTTCTTCAGCCCACACTCCTTATTATTTATCTTAGGGAAGTCAATTCAGAATTAAAGTCAGTATGTGGTAAAGACTACCAACTATTTTTTCTCACTATGTAATGTCCATGAAAAGTGTGGGTGAGCAATAATACTTGGTTTTAGCGGCAGGGAAAACTGTACAAAAGGCTAGAAGTGTAAGAGGGAGAGGTACAAGTGTCACTGTTAATGGGAAGTTTGTAGGTAAAGCTATTCAAAGAAGCTTTATTGGTTGTATTTGATTTTTTGTCTTTAAAATGTTGTTCCTCTTTCAGGTCTTTTTGCCTGGGTTTCTGTCCAGCAATCTTTATTACAAATATTTGAATGATCTCATCCATTCAGTTCGAGGAGATGAATTTCTTGGAGGGAATGTTTCACTGGCTGCTCACGGCTCTGTCGGCCTCTCTGAGGAGTCTCACTCATGTGGTTCCGATGGCTCCACTGCTCAGGTATTGGCCGGTTTCCATCTCTCAGTGGGATGGGAGGCATAGAGAGCCTTTCCTTCAAATGCCAGCAGCAGGTCCCAGTCATATATTTTAAGTAGTAGATACAAGAAAATAAAATCAGCTTACCTGTAAATTCTAGTCAGACTATCAGTAGTAATTAGGCTTCTATTATATTGTAAAGTATCATGATCTTTCATAAAAGCTATTCATCCGCTTGACAGCATGGCTTTTGTTTTAGTGACCAAGTATGTGTGTGTGCATGCTCAGAAGTGCAGAGGACAGGTCAGCCTTGGATCTTAGTCCTCAGACATTCTCACCCTGGTTTGTGACATAGGATCTCTCACTGGTCCTGCACTTAACATTAGGTTAGGCTGGCTGACCAGCAAGGTCTGGGAATCTGCCAGTCTCTCTACCTCCCCAGTTGCTATTGCCTGCATGGCTTTGGATTGACCTGACTGTGTTGACAGTGACATATACAGAAAGCTGGGATCAGGTGGGTTGTGAATTTTGATGGAGATGCATTAGCAGCCCAGAAATTTAGCATATCTATGACACATAGCTAAACTAGCAGATGGATTTTTATATACACCTGAATCTCAGTACAGGGGCAGTAGGATAGCAGTCTGAGGCTACAGTTATCCAGAGAGCAGCAGCTGTGGTTGATATTTTCTGCATACAGCTGTCAATATCCATACTTAGACCAAGGGAAAGCAGTGCCAATCCTACGGCTCTGAAGCACTGTAGCCCTTGATGTGGCCTTGCTCACATCAGCAGTACACATTCCCTCAGGATGCTCACTCAGGGTCGTCTGGGATTAGAAACACTCCACCATGCCCAGATTCTTTGTGTGAGTCCTGGGAATGGACCGCAGGTTTTATGCTTGCATAACAAGCACTTTAATATTTCTTCAGACCAGTAATCAAGCTCTGAGAAGCTCTTTTTATAATTCGAGAAATTTTAATAACTGAGTTTAAGATACTTTTTTTTATTACAAGTGAACTCAGATTGTTTTAATTTATTTAAAATGTGTGTGTGTCTCTGTGTGTGTGTTTGTGTGTCTGTGTGCAAGTACACACATGTCATGGTGTGAGTGTGGAAGCCAGAGGGTAGCTTGCAGTGGTCATTCCAGGTTCTAGGATTTTAAGTCGTATCCTCCCTCAGGCTTCCAGGGTGAGTACTTTTTCCTGCTCATCTGTTCGTTGTGGGTTTTTTTTCTCACTACTCTTAGGTTTGTTTTGAACTAGTATGCTATGTTATGCCTTCCTTTTAAAAGAAAAAAAAAAGTTAGATAGCATATCTTACCTGATTCTCCCCAAAATCTTAGGGATATTCCCAAGACAGCAAATCAAAGGAGGCATTAAGAATTTAACTGAGGACCAGGAGATAGTTTAGTTGGAAAAGGCACTTATGGAACCTGAGTTCAATTCACAAAACCCACATAAAGGTGAAGGAAAGAATGCGCTCTACAGAGCTCTCCTCTGCACTCTGTATGCACATGTTGACCGTCCCCACCCCAGTGTCATGCAAATAGAGACATGTACAATATTTTTTAAGTTAACTGACTTTTAAATGTATGTAGTGTGTTGAAATTTCATCCATATATATTAATCAAAGTTCTCATTATCCTCCCATTCCCCCCCCCTCCTTGTATCTTAAATTTTTATCTATTTTTGAGACGGGGTCTTACTATGTAGCCTTGGCTTCTAAGGACATGAATGTGTAGACCAAGCTAGCCTGAAACTTGACTGCCTCCTGAGTGCTGGGATTAAAGGCATTTACCACCATACCCTGCTTGATTCTTATCCCCTTTCACCTCTCTTCTCAGATAATTAATACATTCCTTCCTTCCTTCCTTCTTTCCTTCTTTCCTTCCTTCCTTCCTTCCTTCCTTCCTTCCTTCCTTCCTTCCTTCCTTCCTTCTTCCCTCTCTCCTTTCTTCCCTTCTTCTCTTCCTCCCTTTCCTTTCTCTTTCTCCCCCCTCTGTCTCTCTCTCTTTTCCCATCAACCTTCTTTCTAAGTCTCCTATTCTCATGCCTTCTCTTTGGGGGTGTGGTGACCCATCTACTCTGTTTAATCAGAATTGCCTGCATGAGAATGGTTTGAAGGGGTGTTTGCTTAAGTGAAGGTATTCTGTCAGTGGCCCTCACTGAGAAATAGGACTCCACATCTCCCTTAGATGTTAACTGCCTGTAACTCTTAAGAGCTCCCTCCGCCTTCCGTAGTGGAATGCTGGTGGGTTCAGTCTTTGCAGGTGTCCCTGGGCTTGTGCAGAGGAGGCATTTACAGCCTTCCTCCTCATCCTTCAGCTCATCCATTCTTCTCGGGCCTCTTCTGCAAGCCTTCCTAAGTCATGGAGGGATGATACAGCTGTCCCATTTGGGGCTAAACCATCAACAGTCACTTTTTCTCAGGAGGTAGAGCCCTCCCTTCCTGTCTATAGAGCTTTGTACTCTTGAGTTAATTGATTTTAATACAATCACATAGGAAGTGTAGAGTCAGTGGTCCCTATCTAATGTTCCTCTCACAGCTTAGTGATATACATTCATAATTTTCCCATTGCTATTAATTAACTTCATACTGAGTCTTAGATAAGTTTCCTTGAAACAAAATTCTGCTTTATAAGTTAAGGAAATTTTGTGTGTAACCCCCCCTCCTTATTATAAATTTCAAATAGCAAGCACAGTGTTAACCTATACCACCAGTTAGAGAGGATAGTGATGGACTTGGCTCAAGAAGGTGCATTAGAGTTGGACTACTGAATGTAAGTGATGGGGAGATGGCTCATTGGTTAAGAGTATTCTAACTCCAGTTCAGGGAAGGTAATACCCTCTTCTAAGCCTCTTAGGATCCCATCAGGCATATGGTACACAGACATACATGCAGATAAATGCTCCATATACATAACAAATCATTGTCAAACCTAAAGTAGACTTGCAAGTTTGTTTCCTTCTAAGAATTATAGGTTTTTGACCAACTTTAGTTAGTTTTACATATGGTGTAAGATAAATGGTTCAGTTTATTTTTTTGTTTTAAAGAAATTATTATTACTGTTATAATTATTATTTTATTGTTATTGTTATTATTATTTGACAAGCTTCCAGTATGTAGTTCTGGCTAGCCTAGGATTTGCTATGTTGACCAAATTGGCCTTGAACTCAGAAATGTACCTGCCTTTGCACCACCACATCTCACTGAAAATTGAAAGCATTCGTATACCCTGTAAAGGTTGGGCTTTATGTTTGTTAGATAAATGCTCAGATGGCTGAGTTTTCCATATTAGAAAGATAATGTCTGAGGCAAGCACATGCACTGCAGCATAGGTCATTTAGGATGACAGGTTTGGTGTACTTTGTGTTGTGCTTTCCTCCTTCCACAGAATTGATACCGTCCCATTCCCCAGTGGAGGAGTTGCATAAACAAGCATATTTGAAATGCCTTTACCCTGGTCTCCTGTCTTCCAGACTCAGGACTGGTTTGTTTGTTTTTTAATAATATACTACTAATTTATAATTTCTGTTGTAGTCTAGTGTGAAAAAAGCCAGTATTAAAATTCTGAAAAATTTTGATGAAGCAATAATTGTGGATGCTGCAAGTCTGGACCCAGAATCTTTATATCAACGGACATATGCAGGGTAAGCTTAAGTCGTGTTTGGAATTTAACATCTTTTATGTTTTTAAAAAAAATTTAGATGCCCAGCATTTTCACATGCCATGTAATGTAGTAGTTAAAAGGAAGCCGAGCATTGTGGCCTACCTTTAATCTCAGCACTCAAGGGGCCAAGACAAGTGGATCTTTGTAAATTCAAGGCCAGAGTGGTCTCCATAGTGAATTCCAGGCCAGCCAAGGCTACACAGTGAGATCCTGTCTGAAAAAAAAAAACTAAACAAAGCAAACAAAACAAAAAGAACAGCTCTGGGGCCAGTAGGCCTGAAGGACCTGCGTTCAGTCAGTTCCTGGAACCATGGTGGAAGGAGAGAAGTAACTCCCCAAAGTTTTCATCTGATTGCCAATGCATGCTGTGGCACATGCATAGCTGAATCACACACATACTAGGCGCATGTATAACAAGCAATACATTTACAAAAAAAATTATATATTTTTAAAGGAGGGCCGTGGAGGGCTTGTTGAGTTTTCAGTTCTGTTTGTATCTAGGCATGCTTCTCAGTCTTCTAGCAACTCAGATGTAACACTCCAACTCACTAAAGAACATAAATGAAGTAATGCATGAAAAGCATTTAAAATAGTGTCTGATGTCTAGGAAGCACTGGGCCCACACTGTGCCATCAGCACTCCACTCCTGTGTCCCAAATTGATGGCATAGTTACATATTGCGGTCTTGGCTGTCTGCTGGACACATTGCATCTGGAGATAACTGACCTTTGACCTAACACAGCATGTTGTATGAGCCTTTCACTCCCCAACTACATATATAAATACACTGGATACAAATTTAAGGCTGGGCATTGGTGGCACACGCCTGTAATCCCAGCATTTGGGAAGCAGACACAGGTGGATTTCTGAGTTCAAGGCCAGCCTGGTCTACAGAGTGAGTTCCAGGACAGCCACAGCTACACAGAGAAACCCTATCTCAAAAAACAAAAAACAAAAAACAAATTTAAGATAGTAGTAAATACGGTGGAGAATGATTGACAAGACATCTGAAATCAACCTCTGGCTTCCATACATACACATGCGTTGCGTGTACACACACACACACACACACACACACACACAAACACACAAACGTGTGTGTACACGGGGCGCCTGAACAAAGTCCAAATCAGCTCTGTTTCGAGGATGAAATTTAATGTTATGGAATTGTTCATTTACTTAGAACCTGACTTTTAAAAAGGTCAATTAGTAGCCGATGGCTCATGCCTTTAGTAACAGCTGAGGCAGGCAAATATTCTCTCTCTAGTAAGTTCCAGGACAGCCAGGTCTACATAGAAACCTTGTCTCACAAAAATATAAACAAACAAAAAATTCCCATAAGTCTCAGTTGCAAAATTAAATTTAGTATTTTTTATATAAAATGTATATTAAGTTTTTCCCAAGGCAAATTTGTGTTTGTTGGTATACTGACATACATACATGGCATATATAAGATGAGAATAGCTAGAAAGAGAAAGTATCTGTAAAATAAGACCCTTTCCAAGTACCAGAGCAGGCTTCTCTTCTTTTAAATTGTAATTACAGATAGTTTTGTTGTTTCTGTTTCATTTTTTAAATAAAAATGAGCTTGTTGCAGTAAGCACACATAGCTTGTCCACTGTAATCACTCACAAGTGGTTTTCTCCCCTCCCTGCTGAGGTAATCACTGTAAACTCCGTCACAGCATTGTCCACTGCTCACTTTTCTACAATTGACAGTATACTTTGTTTTGTTTAGTGATTTCCTTCATGGGTTTAGGGGAGGGGGCTGGTTATTTAGTTTTGTTTGGTCCTCAGTCCTTTGGGTTGGGCCCAGTGCTGGCACACACTGTACTGCAGAGCTGCGGCTTCACCTTGATCGTAGAGAGCAGGTCAGGCTTTTTTATTCCTTCTTTTGCAAAATTGTCATGGCTAGTCTTTGTTGTTTGTGTGTGTTTGTTTTTTGAGACAGGGTTTCTCTGTGTAGCCCTGGCTGTCCTCTGTAGACCAGGATGGCCTCGAACTAAGAAATCCTCCTGCCTCTGCCTCCGCCTCCCAAGTGCTGGGATTAAAGGCGTGGGCCACCACCGACCGCCTGGCTGTTGTAGCTAGTCTTGTACTTATTCTCTGTATGAATGTTATACCTTTAAATCATCTAGTATTATTTTTCATAAACCTTGTTAGGGTTTTAAAGGAATCCCATTAATTTAGAGTCTTTCATTTTCTATGAAAAGAGGCTCTATTTCAAATAACCCTCACTTTGAATTACTTGAATCATTATGAGCTATGGTTCCAGCTTTTGAGCTTTTTGTTTTCGTTTTTGTTTTTGTTTTGTTTTTGTTTTGTTTTTCGAGACAGGGTTTCTCTGTGTAGTCCTGGCTGTCCTGGAACTCACTCTGTAGACCAGGCTGGCCTCGAACTCAGAAATCCACCTGCCTCTGCCTCCCAAGTGCTGGGATTACAGGCGTGCGCCACCACACCCGGCTTCAGCTTTTGAGCTTTTAACTTTGAATTTTAGAAATGATATTTGTCTTTTCATTGTGTTTAGGAAGATGTCCTTTGGGAGAGTTAGTGACTTGGGGCAGTTCATCCGAGAGTCTGAGCCTGAACCTGATGTGAAGAAATCAAAAGGTTGTATATAGTTTTTTATTTTTCATATTAAGCTTTTGCTCACATTAGATACTAACTATAAGTGAAGGACTATTTAAAGTTTAAATTGATTGTAATTGCCATGTTTTTACTGTGTTTATAGGCATACCTCCGTGTGAGGAATTTGTGTACCTCTACAAAAATCTCTTCCCTTGAATAAAAAGTTATTGAACTTGACTTTGCCACTACAGAAAGCATAGCAGTAGGAGAGACCTTGTGGCTGCAGCATCTTGTAACCCTTTAGCTTATTATTAAATTGCCTCAGTTACTGAAAACTACTATGAAATATGTATGGAAGATAATGAGTTAAGATTAGAAGCCTTTGTCTAACAGTCTGTAAAAGAAGAGTGGCTTGGTGAAGTCTTAAAATTTAGACTAAAACCTTTTTTTCTTTTTTGCCTTTTGTGTGTATGTGGTATATGAACTTACGTTCGTTCACTCACGCAGGCGGGAATGGAAGCCAGAGATTGATGTGGGAATGCTTTCCTTAGTGACTTCTTCACCTTACTGTTTTGAAACAGGGTCTCTAACAAAACCATACACTTGCCTTTCAGCTAGGCTGGCTGGGAATGCTGCCCAGCCCAGCCATCCCCACCACCTTATGCCCAGCAGGGAGGTTCCAGGGTGCACTGCTGCATCTGACTGTTATGTAGGCTCTGGGTTCTGAATACCTCGAGCACTTTGCCCACTGAGCCCCATCCTCGGTACTCAAGTTTGTCTGTTTCCACTCAGTCCCCCCTTTTTTCCCTTACAGCACTAGCTGGCCTAGAACTCAGACATGAGAAGCCTCCTTATAGCCTCCTTAGTGCTGAGATTAAAGGTGCATATGCACCACCACCACACCTCCTGGCTGTTCTTTCAAGTCTTTTTTCATAAAAATGCACTCCTCATGACTGATTCTAGTTTCAAACGGTTCACACAGGAAAATTTTGGGAACAAATTTAATCCATTCAGATGACATTTGTCATTGTGGTTGGATCACCTGTACTATATTGAGTAAGTGATACTTTGTAAAAAGAAAATGCCCCACTTTATTAGGTTTAAAATAGAAGCTGTTGTTACTCTTCCATTTGGATTTAATAGCATTGCTTTTCATTGTGCTTTACCTATTTTTTTGTTTTTGTTTTTTTGTTTTTGTTTTTTGAGACAGGGTTTCTCTGTGTAGCCCTGGCTGTCCTGAAACTCACTCTGTAGACCAGGCTGGCCTCGAACTCAGAAATCCGCCTGCCTCTGCCTCCCAGAGTGCTGGGATTACAGGCGTGCGCCACCACCGCCTGGTGCTTTACCTATTTTTAAATGTAGTTTGTTGTTTCTTCTTAGTGAGTGTGCGTGTCTCTGTGTCTGTGTGTGTCTGTGTGTGTGTTTGTGTCTGTGTGATGTTTAGAACTGAGTGTGGGCATCCCTGCTTCCTCTCCAGTTTACTCTGGGAGCATTAGGATTGCATTCACACACCAGCACACCTGTTACCACATGGGTGCTGAGGATGGGGCTCAGGGTCTCACACTTGCACAGCAAGAGCTTCACCCAAGGAGTCATCTCCCAGTTCTGTAATGCAATTGTATTTTGATAAAGCATTTCACTGCTATTTTGATGAGTGATCTACTCTTTTCAAATATGTTTTCAAAGAAAAAAAAGCCAAAGTTATTGATGTAATGAAGAACATGTTTTCTAGTTGACTTTATTTACCCAGATAATCAATTTATTTCCTGTTTCATCAGATGTCTAAGGTGTTCTGCTGAAAAGAGTATAGAGTAAATCACTAACACATGATTTTAGTGCTCGGGATCACGCCCAGTCCCTCGTACATGCTGAGTGTTGTTCTACCACAGAGCTGGGCCCAGAGCCCAAAAAGTGTTTTTTGAGTTCTTCTTTATCTCTGCTCATTCTAATTATTTAGTCTTTTCTTATCATTTATTCTGAAGAGTAGTGAAGTACCTACTGTGCCTATGGTGCTCTCAGTACCTAGGAGAAAACAGGCACTCTGTTATCTCTATTTAGCTGTGTTCTCTGTGTAACTCAGGTGACAGTGAAGGAGACTGTAAACACAGCTTATGCACACAGTTAAGACTTAGCTATAAGCATAAAATGCAGAGATTGTCAGACTAGTGGGAAGGTAATCTTCAGGAAAGTTAGCCTCGTCTTAGGGTGGCCAAGGTTCCAGGAAGAGAGAGGTTTCTGTCCAGCAGCATCTCAGTTGAAGGAATGAGTAGAGGGCTGAACTAGAGCATACCACATGGTCTTAGGGTTTTATTGCTGTGAACAGACAACTATGACCTAGGCATTTAATTGGAGCTGACTTACAGGTTCAGAGGCTTAGTCCATTATCATCAAGGCAGGACGCATGGTAGTGTCCAGGCAAGCATGTGCAGACAAAGCTGAGAGTTCTACATCTTCATCTGAAGGCTGCTAGCAGAATACTGGCTTCTAGGCAACAAGGATGAGGGTCTTAAAGCCCATACCCATAGTGACACACCTACTCCAACAAGGCCGCACCTACTCCAACAGGGCTACACCTTCTAATAGTGCCACTCCCTGGGTTGAGCATATACAAACCATCACAAGTATGATTAAGGGACAGGACCAATGTGTGTGGAGTAGAGTGAGCAGAAGAAAGAATGGTAGTTGGTGACGAGGACCACTGCAAAGTTTAGAGTGTGATGGAGATTCATGGCATATTGAATTAGAGTAGTGACATCCTTCTTATTGAAGGAATTGTTCTGGCAACCATTTGGTGTAAAAATATCTTTTATTCTCCTGATGTAATTCTGGTTTTGGAGGTTTATTGCTTTAGTCTGCTAACTTAGGCTTAGTCCTGGAAGCTTCTAGCCTCTACACAATCTAATCTAGGCCTAGAATGTTTTCAGCTTGAGACTAACTGCTGAAGAAGCTCACCCTTTAATGCTCTTTCTGAACTTTGGTAAAGTTCAATGCATCTGTTCTGGCTCAAAACTCCTCTCCATGCTGACTGATTCAAACTCACTTCTCTCTCAGCCTCTGACTTTTTGCTCTGCTTGGCTTCAGACTAACTCTAGCAATCCGCTTTAATCGTCTGGCTCCTTCTCATTCTCTGAATTGTTCTGTCTACCTGTGTCTAGCTTGTTCCAACTCTGCAACCTGTCTCTGTACATCTGTCCCAGTAAAACTGGCTCCTTTCTTCACTGGTCCTCCTTATAGCTTCCCTTTCCTCTCTCCTCGAGAGAGTTGGGTACATCCTATCCTGTCAAATCTTTCTGATTTGTCAATTGCCTTCCACTCAATTAGACATCACTTTGAAACATGGCTGCTTCCTTCTACAAATGAACTTCCCTTCATTGTTTAGGATTAAAAGTGTGTACAAAGCTGGGCGGTGGTGGCGCCTGCCTTTATCCCAGCACTTGGGAGGCAGAGGCAGGCGGATTTCTGAGTTCGAGGACAGCCAGGACTACACAGAGAAACCCTGTCTCGGAAAAAAAAAAAAAAAGTGTACAAAGGGTATGTCTGTATTCCAGCCGGGGGTGATAAAATGTGTGCCAAGGGCTAAGCCTCACCCCAACTAGAAACAGGGTTTTTTTCAGTAAGTAACAATCTCACAGTGTGATCAAATATCCTGCAATATTTTGGAAATAGAACATAGCAGTTGAAAGAAGTGGAAAAACTTCTTGTCAGCACCTAAGCCATGAATGGTGTTGCTTATGAGTTAGACACACAATAGAAGAGCAGTGTGATTTGTGTTATTAAAAGGACAGGCAATCGGATTACATCTCTGCCAACAGTTCCGTCTATTAAGATGTTTATGGGTTTTTTGTTTGAATTTGCATATGTGTGTATATGTACCATGTGCATGCCTGGTACTTATAGAGGGCAGAAGAGCGTTGAGAGTTTTGAAATTAGATTTAGAGATGACTGTGAACCACCATGGGAGCTGAACCCAGGTCCTCAGCAAAAGCAACAAGTGCTTGTAACCTCTGATCCAACTTTTCATTCAGTTACTTGAATTTTTAATCAAGATATATTACATGAAATGATGACTAGGAAATTATGTAATTTGTATGTACACAAACTGTGTTTATGTGTACACATGAGTATACACTGCTACTTCCTTTAGTTGTCAAGATGGCTCCTTAAGTCACATATGGTGATACAGGAGCATAGAGGTTGTGTTACACTCAGAAAATACTTCAGTCATCCTAAATACTAAGCATTATGCTAAATGCCAGAGAATAAAAGAATGTAGTCTGTCAGGTTTTCTTGACTTGTTTCCTTTCTTAGGCCGCTGACCTATTAAACATATCAGGTTAATCCCAGAGTTCTCCACCTGTATTTTCTTCTTTATGCTATTCAACGTATTCTCCTTGTTATTTCTTGTAAACTGGGAATAATACATTTGATGGAAATATTTGTCTATGGTATTGTTCAAAGGCTTTCCATGTTGGTATGGTGGTGCACTCCTCTAATGTCAACATTTGGGAAGCAGAGGCAAAGGTATGTGAAGCTCTGTGAGTTCGAGGCCAGCCTGATCTACAGTGATGAGTTTCAGGCCAAAATTTGAGACTCTCCTAATATTGAAGTTACATATTAAAATACCACTTGAAAAGATCTTCGAGTGGTGGCGCACGCCTGTAATCCCAGCACTTGGGAGGCAGAGGCAGGCGGATTTCTGAGTTCGAGGCCAGCCTGGTCTACAGAGTGAGTTCCAGGATAGCCAGGACTACACAGAGAAACCCTGTCTCGAAAAACCAAAAAAAAAAAAAAGAAAGAAAAGATCTTCGAGAAGTTCAGTAGCAATTAAGCATGCAAAGGGGGGGGGGCATTTGATTTTACTTTCCAGCCCCCACTTTTCTCTACTTTGGCACAAACATTGAGGACTGAGCTAGAGGTCAAAGTGTCATGGACACATTTTACTTCTTCATCACCCACCAGTCGCTTCCTGGGGCAGCCTACTGCACTTGAAATAAAGTCTGTTCTTCCTGTCCTAACCATGACTGCCCTCTTCTGGCTTCTACTTTGTTTTGTTTTGGGTTTTTTATTTTTTTTATTTTATTTTTTTTTATTTTTTTTTTTTTTTTGGATTTGGTTTTTTTGAGACAGGGTTTCTCTGTATAGCTCTGGCTGTCCTGGAACTCACTCTGGAGACCAGGCTGGCCTCGAACTCAGAAATCCGGCTGCCTCTGCCTCCCAAGTGCTGGGATTAAAGGCGTGCGCCACTACTGCCGGCACAAGTCTTTTTTAAACTAGGTTGCCTTTTGCACAGATATGTAAGTTTTCTTATCTGCATAACCTTTTTGATTGCAGATACTCAAAAGAACTCCTTCCTCCCTGCTCAGACTTAGTGGATACTTACTAGAATTTTTAAGCTCATATAGTTTTGATGATGCATCTGTGTATACGCTTACTCTCCTATACATGAAGAACCTGGAAGCTAAGGAGGCTGTGGTTTTAGGAATCACATAGCAGATTAATGATTTGTTGTCCTGTCATAAAATAATCTAACAAAAACAACTAAAGGGGAAAAGGGCTTCTTCTTCTCCCAGTCAAGGCTACAGTCCATCGTGGCAGGGAGCTCGAGGCTAGAGCTTGGAGCAGCTTGCCACTTCAGATCCATAGCCAGGGGCAGGAAGGAAGACTCGTGTAGTTACTCAGTTCTCTTTCATTATTTATACATTCCAGAACCCCAGCCAGAGAGTGATGCCACCTCCACAGGTCTTCCCGAGGAATGCTAGCTTCAGTCAAGTTTGACAGTTAACATGGTCTTCACAAATAGTAACTCCAGGGTTTTGACCTAGAATATCTTCAGCAAGAGTTTATTTTATTTATATATATATACACACATACATACATACATACACACACATACATACATACATACAAACAAAACAAACTCGGCAAGAGTTTTTATAGTTCAACTTCTTTTGAGTTTTTGTCATTTATTGCTTTGGCTTTTGAAACCCTGGTGAACAGAGCATTGTTGTAGTAAATATTTAATCTCAATCAAGGGTTTCTGCCCCACCTTTGATTATTCAGTTCCCAGATAAAAGACATACACCTTTATATTTATAATAAGACTTTATAGCACTAGAGCTAGGCAGTTAGCTACCTTCTAAGCTAGTAGAATTTACTTCTTTATCAATAACCCTGAGTTCAAACTTGGCATGTGAGGACTGAAGAGATGAGTTCTGACTGCTCTTCCAGAGGTCCTGAGTTCAATTCCAGCAACCACATGGTGGCTCACAACCATCTGTAATGGAATCCGATGCCCTCTTCTGGTGTGTCTGAAGAGCTACAGTGTACTCATGTACGTAAAATAAATTTAAAAAAAAAAATGAAAAAAAGAACTTGCCATGTAACTCTTAACTCCAGTTGGCCAGCCTTCGTGGCCATGTTTTCATGATTCCTGCCCTCTTTCAATCTTCTCTCTCTCTCTCCTGGTGGTCTCTTGCCTCTGAACCTAAGCCCAGAAACCAAAATCTCTGCTTATCTCTCTTCTGCCCAATTATAAGTCATAGGCAATAGGCGATTTTATTCATCAATTAGGAATAACTTGGGCAAGGTTACACTGTGTCACTTGAGTCTATATACAGATTCTCTCATATCTAGGGGCAATCAGGTCTTGGGGGCTAGTATTTAGCATTACAGCACATAGCAAAAGACCTCAACAGAGCACAGAGAAGATTTCATTTTGAGAAAGTTGCCGGCTGCTTGACTCAGTGAGTAAAGACGCTTGCCATGGCAGGCTGAGTTCACGCCCAGAATGTGCTCTAGTACCACAGAATCGCTTGCTGATCTCTGTACTTGGGTCAGAGAACATTCGTGTCCCCTGCTGTGGTAGTGATAGTAATAACATTAGTAATAATTAATAATGAAATGTTTTTAATTTAAAAAAAGGTTTGTGTATATCTTAGGTTTGTGAGACTATGACAACTTTTACTTTTGGGCAAAAAAAAATAAGTTGAGCAATTATATTTAAAAAAAAAAAAAATCAAGCGGCTAGAAGTTAAGGACACTTTCTGTCCAAGTTTGGTTCCCAGCATCCAAGGGCAGGTGATTCACAGCCATCTCTAACTCCATTTCCAAGAGTTCTGACACTTCTGGCCTCTGTGAGGACACAGACACACACACACAGACACACAGACACACACACACACACACACACACACACACACACACTTTAAAAATAATAAAAGTAGGTAGGTGTGGTGCTCATGCCTGTAGTCCCACACTTGGGAAGCAGAAGTAGGTGGTTCTCTGAGCTCAAGGCCAGCCTTGTCTACAGAGCAAGTTCTAAGACATCCAGGGCCACAGAAAAAGCCTGTCTCAAAACAACAGCAATAATAAATCTTGAAATAATAACAAGAAGGAATTACAAAAAGACGTGAGCATGTGTCCCTTCACTGGTGCCCCTCCTGCATCTGTCTTGGGAGAGCTCTTCTATGCCTCATCGAGGAGGTTAGTACTCCTAACTAGTAGGTAGTGAGTTTCAGAGCTGACTAATGACTGAGAGCATTTCCCTGGTGGTAAACTTTGAAGGAAATGGTGCTGGAGAGAGGTGGCTATCAAGAAGATTGTCTCCTGGTTCTAAGGAGAACAGGATTTGAATGAGATAAGAATTAGAAGAGTCTAGACTGAAGGTTGGAAGTCGAGAGATTGCATTCTCAGGTGAAATTTGGTGGCAGATTTCATATGTGAATAAAGGTGGTGTTTGTTTTTGGTTAATAATGTTGCAGTGAACATAAAGCCTCCTACATACTAGACAAGGATTCTATCACTGAGAAGAAACAAATTAAGGTTGAGTGGGAGGCACATAAGCTTGGTTAGAACATTACATCTGAAATGTTGATTAGGTCATTTAGAAGTATAGGTTTGTTTTTTTTTTTGTTTTTTTTGTTTTTTTTGTTTTTTTTTGTTTTTTTGTGGTTTTTTGAGACAGGGTTTCTCTGTGTAGCCCTGGCTGTCCTGGAACTAGCTCTGTAGACCAGGCTGGCCTCGAACTCAGAAATCCACCTGCCTCTGCCTCCCAAGTGCTGGGATTAAAGGCGTGCGCCACCACCGCCCGGCAGAAGTATAGTTTTGTGGCCAACAGAGGAGGTTCTTTATTGTTGGCATATAGGAAGTTTAAAACCATGGGAAAGGATGAGATGTATCAAAGAGAATGGGTTAATAAAGGAGGTTGGCAGTATTCTCCTGAAGACATGGTAGGAAAGGAGCCAAATACATGGGTACTGGAAAGTGTCACCAAAGCAACTACTCACTGTGTGTCTACAGATGAGCCCAACAGGAGAGTAGTGTAGCGTAGGACATATACAATTCAGCAGCCATGTGAGATCTTAGTATTATGGCCTTATTGCCTCTGCTTGTCATGATGACCAGACTAGTATTTAAAACCTTAGAGTGGAAGCCTTGAGAGAGTACTCTTTAAGAGTGCTTGCTGCTCTTGTAGAAGACTGAAATCTGGCTTCCAGCATCTATATGTGGTAGTTCAAAACTGCCTATAACTCCAGCTCCAGGGGATCCAGTGCTTCTGGCTTCCATGAAATTCTGCACTCACATGCACAGATAAATAATAACAAATAAGTAAATCTTTTTTGTTGTTTTGTTTTTTGATACAGGGTCTTTTTTAGCTCTGGATGTCTTGGAACTCACTGTGTATATAGACAAGACCAACTTTAAAATCAAACCCATCTGCCTCAGCCAAGTGCTGAGATTAAAGCTGTGTACCACCACTGCCTAGCATTTTTTTTTTTTTTTAAGAAAAACCTTTTTTAAAAAAAAATGGAGCAGCCAGAGAAAGGACCCAAGGAGCTGAAGAGGTTTGCAGCCCCGCAGGAGGAACAATAATATGTACCAAACAGTACCCCAAGAACTTCCAGGGACTAAACCACCAACCAGAGAGTATACATGGAGGGACCCATGGCTCCAGCTACATATGTAGCAGAAGATGACCATTTTAGATGTCAGTGAGAGGAGAGGCCATTGGTCTTGTGAAGGCTCGATGTCCCAGAGTAGGGGAATGTCAGTCAGGAAAGTGGGAGGAAGGGGATTGGTGAGCAGGGGGAGGGAGGGATGGGATAAAGGGTTTTTGGAGGGGTAATGAGGAAAGGTAATATCATTTGAAATGTAAACAAGGCAAATATCTAATAAAAAATTAAATCTACAATAAACTACCAACAGTTGGTAAAATTTAAATAAAAAACCTTCAATGATAAAAAAGTATTGAAGAAAGAAGATCTAGACATAAATGGTATGTCTAGGCTGATCTCTGTTAATGAACCTTAAGAATTAATCTACTGGGGCTTAAGAGATGGTTCAGGAGTGAAGGCATTTGTGCCAAACCTGACACACTTTGTTCAGTTCTCAGGTCATCCGTGCTGAAGGAAAGAACCATTCCTCTAAGTTGTCTTGTGATCTCTACACTTACACATTCTCACCAACCCCAATCAATCCATCAGTCAATCAATGAAAAAATGAATATTCAAAGGAATCCTTTACGCTGAAGACCTGTCTTTCTCCTGATGTGTTGTTAGATTCTTCTACCAAACCATTATATTGATTAAGGTTTTTGGTTGTTTTCAATGTTTGCTTCAAGTTTAACATTAGCCTACTTCATCTGGTGAGAATGGTAGAAGAAAACTCCAGCTCTCTGAAACAGCTCTTCAGAAGCATTTTTAAATCACAGTTTCCACAAAGTTATAAACACTGTTATGGAAGCAGTGCATGTTTAAGCAGCATGTTCTAAAAGCATTTGTAATGTAAGATTGTATTTGAACTCCATATTCTTTGTTTACTAGGTTTCATGTTTTCACAAGCTATGAAGAAATGGGTGCAAGGAAATACTGATGAGGTGAGTCTTTAAGAAATTCTTATAGAAGCAAAAGGCTCCCCTTGTCTAAGGAAGGCTCCCCGCTCTCTGCTTTTGGTTCCTTGTAATGCAGATCACATCCATGTTCTCTTACCCTGGTTGTAACAAGAAATGCTCTTTTAGCCTTTAGTCATTGCTTGGTGTGAACAGTAAAAGTATCTTCAATCCAGAGACTGTGGCCACTGAGACATAAATCTAGGCTCAGTTTTTCATGATCACACCAGGTCACGAGTGCGGAGACAAGCTGAGATGCTTTCTTGCCGTCTTAGGTTAAGGAAGCTTGCTTTGGATTAGTTAAGTATATTGACAGATGAGAGTGAAAAAACAACTGTGTTGCTTTTGGACCATCAAACATAGAAAGTAGTTGTGATGTTGGCTACTCAGTAGCTGACCCTGAAAGACAGTGACTGTCATGTGTATATGTCATAGTCAGAGGTACCCAGATTCCTGCACATATTGGAAGGTGCTTTTTATTCAGTGGTAAGCATGGTTAGAAGACCAACTCTATGTATATTGATCCTTCAGATAAATGGTCATTATCAACAGTTAGAATTACTTCTTTCAGGCCCAAGAAGAGCTAGCTTGGAAGATTGCAAAAATGATAGTGAGTGATGTTATGCAGCAGGCACACCATGATCAACCACTAGAGAAGTCTACAAAGGTAAGGGTTACTTCTAGTCTGACCTAGCCTTTTGTTGTATTGTTTGTTTGAGACAGGGTCACAATGTAGCCTGGGCTAGCCTCAAAGTTTTGTGGCCAGTTCACCTGGACCTTCTGATCCTCACACTTCTACCTCCTAACAGCTGGAATTATAGGATGTGCCATCACAGCTAGTTTGTATGGTGCTCAGGAGTGGCCCTTGGGCATTGGGAAAGTTAGGAAACACTTTAACAACTGAACTGTATCTCTGCTCTTGACTTGGCTTTTGTAAAATGTCAGTAACACACACACACACACACACACACACACACACACACACTTTGAGTGTTTAGTAATAAAAAAAAGAGGAGCTGGAATTATGACTATGCAGTTAAGAGTGCATTCTGCTCTTACACAGGACCAGAATTTGGGTCCCTACATCCACAGCCATCTATAACATGTTGATCTGATGCCTGTGGTTTCCTCAGCTACCTGCACTCTCACACACATTTGACATTAGAATCCTTCTATATCTGCCTCTGAAGAACTAACTGCTATAGGAAGTACCTTTCCCATCATTAGGCACTGCAAGGCTGATGAACTAAGTGCAAACTCTTTCTAGATCATAGACATCAGGCATGTGGGACTGTATAATCCCTGAAAAGAGTGGGACTGAAGTGATTCCCAGTGCTCTGTTGAGAGTTGGCTTCTAAAATAGCCCAGGATTTGCTAAACTGAAGAAGCAAAAGGAAAGTTTAGAGAAGAAAAGCTTGATGCAGTTATTTATAGCAGTTATGAGACAGAACATCAGAAAAGAAGATACTGTCCAGAAAATAAAAGGTACAGAGATACTTGGGGAGGGCCTCAAGTCATTGGCCTGGCCAGAAACCAATCTCTGTAAATGTGGAAGAAAATGCTTATCTTTAAGGACAAACCCAAAAAAGTTTGCCAAATGATGCCTGAACGATCTGGCTAGGAGTAGTTGATGTTAACACAAAGGATACAGAACAGTGGGGACTTGTGTCTTAACTCTTGAGCTAAGTGATCCCTAATAGACCTCAACAAAATTTAAAAGTTGTATGGAAGGATCAGACTAATCTCTAAGTAACAACTGTATGCTAAAACAGAAGCTAGTCCTCTTTAATGGAACGTAAGTAAAGGTGGAGAGAGAGAGCTGAATGACACAGTTGTCCTGAGTGCCACAGCCTGGCGTGGCAGATTCACCACCTGCACAGGGGCATGCAGACTCAAAAATCTAATAAGGAATAAAAGTTTACAAAAATGTCAAGGCAAACAATTTAGGAGGGAGAAATAGAAGATAGGTTTTTATAAACCAGGGTCCTGAGATAAGTAATATTAGAGGTGAAAAATAACCCTGAATGAAATCATTTGCATTTAGAAACTACAAGAAAAAGTTCGATGAAAAGCATGTAAACTCTTACATGAAGACAAACAGAAAAAGACTGGAAGTGTAAAACAATAAACAAATAAAAATAATGCTATTGGATGATGTGATACCATCTAACAAACATTTGAAGCACAAATGCAGAAAAAAAAAATAACCTGAAAAAATGATTATAAAATACATGAAAATAATAATAATCAAAAAGTTCCAGGTTTAATGAAAATTATAAATCTATATATACAGAAACAATATAAATGTAAACAAAATACTAGAACACATAACATAAATTCTGGATTCTAATAATAAAAAGGATATTTAAAATAGTTGGAGGTGTATTACATGTATAGATAAGAAAAGCAATCATCTTGTTAAAACTTAAGCAAGTCAGAAGATCCTGTGTTTTAAAATTGCATAATAAGTAAAAGTCAAACAAGAAGGTATCTTTTTATAAGTGAAGTTAAAATAAGGGGATTTTTATAAGCAAACAAAACTTGAAAGAATTCATTCCTAGTGACCAAACAACTGAAATCAATCCTAAGAAGGTTCTTTTAAACCAGGTGTGGTGGTAGAACCTATAATCTTAGTTCTCAGGAACCTGAAGATGGAGGAGGGTCATGAATTTAAAACCAACCCGTGCTGTATATACTCTCAAAAACAACAAAACAAAAAAACAAAACAAAACAAAAAAGACAAGCAATCCAACAAGGTTTTTTTTTTTTTAATTGAAAATTTTTTGACACTTACTGGATAAATTTTCCGAGATAGAGTCTCTCTCTGTATCCCAGGCTATCCTTGAATTCATAATACTCTTCCAACTTCAGTTTTTGTTAGTATGAGGATTATATTCATGAGTCACCACCTCCAACTGTATGTTCATCCGGGGGTGGGGACATGAAAGTTTTCAACTATTCCTGTACTTCACATTTAAGCAAAAAGGCATCGTGCAAAACTACATTCATAAGGGTCCTTTGCTTTATCAAGCACAGGGTCTCAGGCATGCTAAATGAGTGTTCTTTCCTAAACTGTATGTATCCTGGCCTAGGAAAGCATCCTATGATGTCCTCAGCAGCTTGGACGTTTTGAATTTGATATAGGTCCAGCATCCATCTTGCCCTGCGAGTTGTTAGCTGGCTTTCTCAGCAGTCTTAAGACCAGAGCTTGTTGAAACTGTGAACTGCTCACTGAGCTGGTTCAGATCAAAGTCCCACTCACTTTTCTAAAGTACAGTCCCTTTTTGTGTGAGAATAGTAATTTCTGTCAAACTGAGAATAGTAAAGAGCAAGTTAAAGGTGTCTAAAGAAGTACAGTGTAGTTACTGTTGTGATTCTCCATCATTGTGCCGATGATCCAATGTAGGAAGATAAGGAAATGTTTAGAACCATTTGGAACTTAGATGTTTACAATTCATGCTCTTCATTTGAGCATTGTGTGCTCATATCTTATTGCCATTTGCTTTTTATTATTAGGATAAAAAAACAAACATGCAAGTGGAGTTGGTGTGGGGAAGAGAAAGACTGAGCTTACCAGACCTTGTCTCTAAGGTGTTGAGCTGTCTTTACTTTCTCACAGAATAAATAGTGCACTGGTATAGAAGGAAATAAGAAACCAGCAACTGGGGAAGCAGGGAGGGTGGGAAGAGGAGGGGGGTGGTGGTGATGGTGTGTGTGTGTCTGTGTCTGTGTCTGTGTGTGTGTGTGTGAGAGAGAAGAGGGTGTATGTCTGTCTGCGCGCCGAGCTTCTCAAGGCCTCCTGAGTGCTCTACTGTAGAGTGTGTTTGGGCACTATCTCATGTCATTACTGAGTTTTTAAAGGGTTTGTTACTGAGTTCCAGGACAGCCAAGGCTACACAGAGAAAACTTGTCTCAAAAACAAAACAAAACAAAACAAAAACAAAAACAAAAAAAACAACAAAAAAAACAACAACAAAAACCTGAAATCCTTATGAGTCTCATGGATTATTTAAGTTATGTAGTGATTTTATCAGAGACAATGTGTTATTCAGTATCTGCATGTGTGTCTTTACCTTCTCAAATGAGTTCACTAAGGTTGAATGAGTCCTACAAGTAGAACTTCGTCAAAAATAAAAATATCAGGCTGGAGAGGTGGCAGTTAAGACCACTGGCTGCTCTTCCAGAGGACCCAGGTTCAATTCCCAGCACCCAGGTGACAGCTCACAGCTGTTTATAACTCCAGTTCCAAGGGATCCTTACACAGACATAACGTATAGGAAACATCAGTGTACATAAATAAATAATTTTCTTTTAAAAAATGAGAACATGGACAGACATAGAGATTATTCAACTGTAAAATGCTTTGGATTCGATTTGATCCCTAGAACCCATATTAAAAAGCCAGCCACTGTGACTTTTTTGTTTGTAACCTGGTGCTTTCATGTAGAGTCCTAGGGTTCATTGTATCACTTCATTGCTGAGCTCCAGGGCAGTTAGAGTCCCTGTCTTAAAAAACACAAAGTGGACAGCCTTGAAGAATGGCACCCACAGTTCCACTGTTGGTTTCTGCATGATGTGCACACAAGTGCACATGCAAATACATGAACACAAACACACAGAAAAGGGAATGGTTTCCTTCTTCTAACCATTGTCCAAATGGAAAAATAAAACCTCTTCCAGAGGTCCTGAATTCAAATCCCAGCAACCACATGGTAGCTCACAACCATCTATAATGGGATCTAATGACCTCTTCTGGAGTGTCTGAAGACAGTTACAGTATATTGATATAAATAAAATAAACCTTTAAAAAATAAAATAAAACCAAGTTCTTGGCTTCTTTAAGCTCCTGTTAACTCAGGAATATCTCAGGATAATTAATACGTTGCCTCACAGAAATACACTCTGCTATGGCCTAAGCTCTGTCACACAGGAAGCCCTGTGTACATGCTGGGCATTTTTCATTTGTGCTAATAGTATGTCACCTACTATAGGAATGTACCTTACCTTTTCCTTTTTCTTCTTTTTTCCCCAGCTATGACTCAAAACCAGAAATAAGGAAATCTGATTTTGAAAAAATAAGAACTTTCCCCTTTGGTTGGATTCCTCAACACAGCCGATGAAAACGGAGCACTGCATTTCTTTTCACTGCTAGATCACTGTTGTTTCCAGAAAAGAATGGGAGACAGTCTGAGAGCGGTTGTTCAGTGTAGACATAGATGACACACATGACGGTAACACAGTGAGTCCCGAGATACAAAGTGGTGTTGGTGACATTACTAGACGGTTAGTTTTCCGGCGGCCATACCCATTGGGATAGACAGGGACCACATGCTTGCAGCAGATTCCTTCCTTATCTGTGTCAGAAAGCATGACAGAGGTGCTTCCATCTTGTCTCCTAGAGGTCACAGGTGAGTCAGTCCTGTCTGGAGCGAGCATCTCCAAGTGGCAGTGTAGGCCAGCAGCCTGTGGAGCAGAGGACTATTCCTTGTGTAGTCTTCCTTCACTGAAGCATTAATTTAGAAGGCTGGCAAGTCGTAGGTCAAACCTCAGTGATGTTTCTCTTCGCTGACAGAACACACTATTCACATTTCCTTCACTCCCGAGATGATACATCCTTAAAGCTAGTCTTTCCTCCGCTGACAAAAGGGCAAATTTAGTTTACTTTGAGCATCAAGACCCATTCCTCTGTGGGAATGCTATGCTCCAGATGCTTCATTCCCTCTTCAGAATACACATGGAAAAAATGATCACTCCAGTTTTTCCCATGTGGTACTTAAAACACATTTACAAATTTGATTTTATTTTTTAATAAGGTGGGGACAGAGCACTCCCTTTAGAGTGTCTCCCCAGTTCTTCACTGTGAGTGGGAAATGTGCAGGTGCCTTTTCCCTTTCTGTCTTCAGACAGTAGGAGACTCACTCGCTGCCCTTCTGCTGAGTTGGCTTTGCACCTGTGGCACAGCCGTTGGCGGGCCACCCAGTTGGCAAGCACACTCCCCTGGCCACATGGCGTCAGTGCTTCCTTGTGTGTAACAGTTTAGAGAGAAAGGGAGTTTTCTTAGGTGTTACTGCTTTTGCTCAGAATTTGCAAAAGAATATACATATACATATATGTGTGTATGTATACATATATATACACATATATGTAATTATTAATCACCTCTGTCCTTGGGAAAGTCTTGAATGAACAGAAAATTTATTTCATTGCAATATTGATTGTATAGAGGCACACTGTTCAACAGAAGAAGCAAAAAGGCTGTGTATAAGTTTTTGGTACTATGTACCATCTCTGTTATTCTGAAGTATTCATGTACTTAAACCATATTCTATTTAATTGTGTTTGATTTTAAATATATATATATGAATTATATTTAAAATGGTGTCAACTTCCTACTTTCAGGGCATTTATGGCTCTCCTATTAAAATATATTGACCCTTCCTAATATTTCCACTTGTTTTACAAAATTCCAGACCATGATCCCCTCCTGGACATAGCCTTGTGTTTGGGTATAGACATAGACACGATATTTTAATTAGTGTATGTGCTGTTGTGGTTTATTCTGTTCTTTTAACAAAGTGTTTCTGTCCATTTCACATTGCTTCAGACTTTAAGTGAAAAGCAACATAAAGGTCATAGAGTAAAATGTGATTCTGAGTGTCTCCTGCCTTTTGCATGTTTTAGAGTAAGAAATTCTGTAATGCTCTTGGCTATTTAAACTAGTGGGTTTTGTTAAAGTACTTTCTAGTGATTTCTTTGTGCATTTTGTGCTTCTGAGGTCAAGATGTCAGTATTTGTAAGCTATGTCTAAGGGGAAAGAGCAAATCTGAGATTGGTTTTGTTTTCTGCTCTGCCTGCTGTGAGATACAGGAGCAGAGGGATCCAAAGCGATTAAGACCAATCTTATGTTAGATCCTTGTACTCGTTTAAAATTAGCACAAGATTCACCTAACATTGGGCACCCACCCACCCTGTTCCAGGCTCTATGCAGTGTATCCACAAAATGATTCCAACAGGGTTTTTAGTCTAAGGAAGCAGTTGAACTTCTTACTATTCCATTATTGTCAGCTAGCAGATTATTAAAAGTCAACCTACTAAGGAGAAAGTAACAGCATTGCAATTTGGCTTGTCTTCGCCATTCCTACGTGAAAAGCAGGTGTCAACCACATCCAGTGAAGTGCAGTGAAACAGGAAGCAGTCTTTTCTAGTTGATTCCAGTATCGTTAAGGCTTTTTAGAGATGTAAATTGTTTACACCACTAGAGCTTTTGTTTTCAGCTGTTTGAGACAAGGTTTTACTGTGTAGTTAGTTCAGCTTCAGCTTCAGCCTCCCAAAGTCAGGGATTAGAGACACAGCCTCCATACCCGGCTTCTTTGCTGGTTTGTTTCAGCATCAACAACTAAGCAGCAGATGTAGCAACTGGTGTCTCTAAAGGCACTGCGGAGACTGCCTGACTCGGCACCCTCGGGGGCCTTTCCTTTCTCACCTTCTTCACTCTCCTCTAGCATGCTAGTTGTTAAAGCCAGGGATGAACTAATTGAAATGCCCAAGGATAATTCTGTATCTTGAGGCTTTTGCATGAAGGAGGAAAGTCAGTCATCACCTGGAAAGAGATGATCTGGGTTCTTCCCCAGGCAGGAGTTGGCACTGGTGAGTAGGCCTGAGAGGCAGGAGGCTTTGGTAAGCCTCAGGACTTCTCTGGTCTCCTCATCCAGTTCTGTACCCTTGCCTTGGTTTTCATTCATCTTTAGGGTATGCTTAGAATGCATCTGGATTTTGTTTTAATATGAATCTGAAGTGACTTGTTAGTACATGCAACAGAAAGGATCTTGATTAAAGTACTATCACATGCTCTAAACAACGACCATGTGTTCAGTCCGTTGCTAATTACTGTGACACTTTGGAGCAGAAATTTTCTGTAGTTAAGCCTGCCTTGATCATCTTGAGTATACTATTGAAATGCAGTCCTAACCTCCCAAAACTAAAACACTCAATTCTTTTACTGAGAAGTTACTCACGCCTTAGAAAGGCCCCTGCTGTATTGTATTGTAGGATGGTCACCATCAGAATTCACGCATCCTAGGCCAGGGCCTCTTCGTATTTCCCCATACTCTACCTAAGAATAAGCTTGATCCCCACTCTTAGCTGTCTACCAACTGAGAAACAGAAGACATTTCAACTAGGGGGGAGGTGGTGACTCTGAGACCTATATAGGCATTGAGCACATCTATATCTAGCCCACACCTCTCTCTATACCTCAGAGCCATAAAGTAGCAACTAAACTACTTGTTAAAACTCATCAATGCTACAACTTGAGGGAGTCACATTAATAGTTGTCCTTACATGCTGAGTCCTTTCCAGGTAGGTACTGAGGAACTGCCTTTTTGCTTGGGCAGGGCTGGGAGTGGCTCAGAGTAGGAGGAATAGTACTGTGGGCTCTGGACAGGTGGGGAAGGCCAAAAAGAGCATTTAAGGTATTGGTTCAAGCAAAGGCTCCAAGGATATCTGTTCAGGGAGGGCCTGCCTGAGTACACCAGAAGGTCAGTATTCTTGTCTGGTGACTTGTGCATATATCCTTGGTTCTTTGCAGAGGAACCTGCTTTGACACACTAAGGATGCTGTAGAACTTGAACAGGATACATTAAACCCCTTCTTAAAGATGATACATCAACACCAGAGGAACCTGAGTTTTGGTAGGAGGATACAAAGATCTTGGAGTGGATTAAAGAGCTATTTCCCAAGGGTAAATAAGAGATGAGGATTCCAACACGACTTTTCTTCTGGTTTCAGGTTCCAAGACCACTTTTGAATGTGCCTTCAGGCTGGTCCCTAACTGATCCCAAATTAACTACTGTCTATATCATAGTAAGAATCCCACATACCTAGTCATGAAAGAGATACTAGCTACCAGGTATACTGGCACTTATAATCCCAGAACACAGAAGGCTGAGGCAGAAGGATCACAAGTTTGAGGCCAGCTTTAGCAATGCTTAGCAATGAGAGTGTATACCGCTCTTGTCTTGTATACTGCTCACTTGCATCTAGCTTCCGTGTGCCCCTACATTCACATTTTCACATTGCACATACAGGTGTGTATAGGGGTGTGTGTGTGTGTGTGTGTGTGTGTGTGTGTGTGTGAAATGAAAATAGTTTGTAGCTAAAAGAAACACTTGACCAAAACTTGGCCCTTCAGAGTAGTATAGCTCTAAGTGGTAGCCACCAAAACTCGGCCTGATACCCAGATTTTTCTTTTTCTTGTTTCGGCAAAGAGCAGTCTTTGTTCCTTCTGCGTGACTGCTAGTTTGGTGAGTGTTTACTCTACGTACTATTTATGGTTCTGTGGTAGATGAGAAAATAAGATGACCTTCTAGAACCCTTGTTGCATCTAAAACATGCTGGGCTGGGAGTTTTTCTGTGATAGAGTGCATACTTAGCATACATGGGGCTCTCGGTTTCAACCCAGCACCAGTAAATAAAATATGTACTAATTTTTTGTGGGCTTTTTTGTTTTTTAACTTGGGTGGCCTTTTGAACCCATGATTTAATTATTCTTCTGCCTAGAGCCCTATTGGGCATTACCACTCTTCCATATCTTCCCAATTTCACCATTCTATGGGGATCAGCCACTGTACCATCCCACTTGCCTGCTATAAGTTTGGGTACTTGGTCACATGTTGAACAGGGTATATAAACAGCTTGTCTGATCAGTAAGGCTGTTTCTGAACAGGACAAAAATAAAGTGTAGGATTGACCTTGACCTCAAGGCTCTTTGCAAACCTTTGAGACATGTTAATTCTTAGAGGCTAGAAATGGGAAGAGTTGTGTAAGTTTATCATACACACACATGATATAAAATTATGACTTTGGAAAAACCTAGTTGGGAATTGAACTTCTTAGGCTTTGTGAATCTTATTGATAATAATAACCAGCATAATTGACCATGTAGGATGTGCTGAGCATTGTTGTCTGATCCTTGTGACTTAAAAAGGTAAGTACTTTTTTCTTTTTTATGTTAATAAGTGGCACTGAAGCTGAAGGAACAAAGGAATCTAGAATTGCACAGCCAAGGACAAACCGGTAGCCTTCTTTCCCACTGTTATAATGGATGCCAGGACTCACTACAAACTAGTAGAGCAGGTGTCAAAGGGTTAAGAAAAACTTAAGCAGCCAGGAACTGGTTGTGCTCCCCTTTAATCTCAGCACTCAGGAGGCAGAGGCAGGTAGAACTTTTGAGTTCAAGGCCAGCCTGGTTTATACAGTGAGTTCCAGGATAGCCTGGGCTCTGTTCGCAAAGAAAGCCTGTCTCAAAAAAACCAAAACTAAATAAAAGGGAAGAAGGAAAAACTTAAGCTGGGTGTGATGGCACACATCTGTAATCCCAGCTCTTAGGAACAGAAAGATGTAGTTAAAAATGAATAGCAAGGGCAGTTGAGCTGTGGAGCCTGTCAAGGGAAGGTAGGGGAGGGTTCAATCTATATCTTAAAACAGTAGGGTTTTTTTGTTTGTTTTTTGAGGTGGTCTTCAAGCACATTATTCTGGTTTCCAACTTCCTATGTGGAAGAGAGTGATTTAGAACTCTGTAATCTCTTCCTACGTCCCAAAGTGGCACAGGCATATGCAAACACATTTATGTAATGCTGATGACCAAACTCAGGGCTTTGGGCATGGTAGGCAAGCATTCTCCCAACTGAGCTGTATCCCCAGCCTGAAAAGCACTTTTCTAAAACTTCATTGTGTACCTGAATCTCCAGAGAGACCAGTTAGCACAGAGGCTGCCTAGCTAACCTCCAAGGTTTCTGATCTATTAGGTCTGGGTAGAACCTGAGAATTTTCACAGCAGATTATAGCTGCTGATGGTAAGACTACAGTTTGAGACTTGCTGCCTTAAACTCTTCCCTGCAACTAGGGGAATAAGTATTTCTGTTCTAGTTATTGGGAGTATGATTTAATTCCTACTCTTGATCCCCTGACACCTGTAGTCTCTCATATGTTTATCAAAGCTGAGAACAATCAAACCTCACTCCACAGTCTTTCCTTCGTTTGTCTCAGCTACCTTGGTTCTGGCCGCCTTCTGAGGTCCTACCCATGCTCCCTGGCCTATTGTCCTTTGCCGACCATCTTTCCATAGACACTGGTGTCTTGTTCTCCCTTTCCTCCTCTCTGTGCATCTTCTCCAGTTCTTCATCCAGCACATACATCCTTAGGACTATTCTGGTTCCGAGCTGTCCAGCAGTTCTGTGGACAGATTTGCTGCCTTGTCTTCCTTGCAGTCTAGAAAACAAGTATTGACAGTTCAGTGTAATATGTTTTGAAAGAGGAAGGAGCCTGTTGGAGTTAGGATAGGTGGATATCTCTATCCTTTCATTCACAAATTTCTGGCCAGCCCAGTCATTCTCCAGAATCTGCCTATTCTGCACATTATTCTTTGATCTGATTTTTCTCACAGTCCTGATGCTCTCAGATCCGCTTACCAAACCAGGGCTCACTCAGCATTGTACAGGAACGCCTGCTCCAAGCTGGTGTGACATGCAAATTCACACCATATCTGGCCAGCAAGCTGTTGGGCAATCAAGGGGATATCTCTGTCTCCCTTCCTCTTCCCAAAAGTTTTTGATACATCATTCGCAACTTTTTTCACAACTTCATTTGTTCTTGAAGAAACATCACAATCCCTGACTGCCTAACAATCTGGTCTCCACCTCTGTCACACCCCTGTAACTAACCTTGCCATTTCCTGCTACTATGAGCCTCTGAAGGCTTCTCACATTTATAGTCCATGTGAGCCTCAGAAAGGCAAGTTTTGTGCAGTTCTGAGTTTTTCCTACTTGAATGAATTGGGAGCGGGTGCTTTTTTTTTTCTATAAAGGCAGGGCAGAGAGATTTCTCATTATTCCAGGGAAACATCCCCTCACTACTACAAAAGTACATTTGCAAACAAGCCTTTCAAAGAGCTATTTCAAAAGCAATAAGCAAGTGGTTCTGTGGTGAGGATTACAAACACACCCTCAGGGTAAGTCAAGGGTGAGGAGGACAGTTCTAATGTGACACATTGGTCCATACTCCATGGAAGAGTGTCAGAGATACATCTTTAAAGTGCTGTAACTCAAACAACTTAGATGCAAGAAAGGAGATCTACTTAAAGAAACTAGGTGTAGATATCATGAAGATGTTGAATCAAAAGATGCCTGTGGAGAATTTGAAGCAAATTGTTACAATGTGAGAATGGGAGAAAAGCAATATTTTGTATTATTGTATTATATATTGTTATTTAAAATAAGCATGTATAATTAAATAAATTAGATATTATAAATAGACATCTGGCTATTTGATTGCTATTTCTGAAAGTTTAAGTATTCCCAATTGATACTTATCTTTACTTTTAAAAAATTTCCCAAACTGGCCAAAGATCTTATTTAAGTTCTAGCATTCATTTTTATTATAACACTAGGTAACTAGTCTGGTATGGTGGGACATGCCTTTAATCTAAGCACTCATGAGGCACAGGCAGGCAGATCTCTGAGTGTGAGGCCAGCCTGGTCTACATAGTGAATTCCAGGACAGGCCAGAACTACATAGTAAGACCCTGTCTTGAAAACAAGCAAGCAAACCAACAAAACAAAATACTAGGTAAGCTAATGAAGTAGTAATAGCTAATAACATAAGACGATGTTAGAAATTATGTTAATATCTTAGCATACAGATTTCAGAGATAGAGATCATTCTGGATTGTGCTTTCTTTGCAGTTTTTTTAAAACGAGCTCTAGTAGAAGCTAAATTATCCATGTGTAAAATCTGTTGTTACAGTTACAGTGTATGCACCTAGCTTATTTTTTAATGTGTATCTTATATGTATTGTTATTGTTATGGTATATTTTGCTAGGCTGATCACAGATTTTGGTGGAATCACTCAGATGTATAAACAAGAAGGAGAAATGAAAAGAAAAATGTTTTTTCTCAAAGCATTTGCCCATACTTAATTAGCTTATTTTGTTGTAATACTGATAACTACTTGTACTTTGCTAAGGCCACATTCTTTATTAAAAAATATTTCAGTTATAGGCTTTGTATTATTTTTCAAGAACACAAGGATTGGGTTGAATTTTTATGTATTTTTATTTAAAATTTTAATTAGCATACATAGCATTAAGTTTAATTATAGTTTTTTTAAACAAAATTTCTATTGATTTTCTTTCCCTCTTTCCCCATTCCTTTTCTCCCTCCCACATGCTTTTATTTTAGCATTTAAAGGCTAGGTTTTGGATCTTAGGCTGGCTTGAATGCCATAGATTTAAGCAAGCCTCTTGCCTTTAATCTCTAGCAGGTGTGACTACAGGAGGTTCACACTACAACTTTCTGGCTCAAAGGGGGTTCTTTTTTTTCTGGGGAGGGGGGATGAAAAAGTCCAAATTCCTTATTGGTATTGAATACAGTCTCTAGACCTTAAACTAGGTATCTTCTCCTTTTAATCTCATAGCTACTGCCCTTGCACAGAGTAAGGGTTACGATTGATAAGGTTTTCCTGTTGCTGTGTATGGTGGTGCTCACCTGTAATCCCAGCACTCAGTAGGCACAAGATGATTAAAGATTTGAGACTAGCTACATAGAGAGGTCTTGTGCAAAAAAGGAAATGTTGAGGTTGTCCTGCTTCAGCCTCCCAAGTGCTGAAATTACAGGTGCCAGCAGGCCCATCTAGGATACAACAAAACTGTAAGTCTCTCTCTTCGGGGAGCTTATTCTCTATTACAGAAGCAGACCATAAATGGGAGAAGGGTTACAGAAGATGGTACACGTGATCTTAACCCAGACATCCAGACATCAAGAAGTGGCAGAATGAAATAAACGTAAGCTGGTTTAAGTACTAAGGACAAAGCTAAGGCTGGGTGGGAGATGTAAAAGGAAGGACTTGGTTGTAGGACAGGTGACCAGGGCTAGCCATGCTAACAAGGTGGCATGAACCTTGGAAGAAGCGTCTTCTGCTCACTCCAAACAGAGGACATCTCAGGTCAAAGGAATGGTTCGTGCAAAGGCCTCCAGGCAGGACTTGTAGCTCAGGGTCAGAGCCAAATGGACCAGAGGGAACTGTGATTGGAGACACCACGGAGAAAATGGGCCAGATCCTGTAGGGTGTCTCAGCTTTGACTTCTCCCCTGGGAGAAATGAGAATGCTTTGAGGTGGAGGGGCATGTAAGCAACAACATAATCTCAATTACTTGGGTGAAGGGTGTCTTAAAAAGCCAACTTAGGTTCAAAGCAAATCTGAGCAGAAAATACATAAAATTGGAGCTGGATCAGTGGTTAGAGCACTGACTAGCCTATGCAGTGCTCTAGGGCTGCCCAGCATGGGGAAGACGAGAGAGAATTCCTGTGTTGTCCCTGCCTAGGCAGCCTTCCCAGGTTGGAATATACCGCCCCATACACAAACACACACACACATGGGGAGAGAGAGAGAGATGCTGCATTGGTTGTGCCCCGTGAACATACTTGTACACCTCATCACAAGCTTCATAGTCTGGATTATAACAAAGGCTGAAGTGATTTCTTTTTTCCACAAATAGCTAGCTGGGTTTTTCAAACATCTCTTCTGGTTTATCTTTTGAACAGTTGAATGTTCACTCTTGAATCAATAAATTGGCCCTCTGGATCATGTCTGTGTGTCTCAGCCTCTTGTCCTGCTATGACTTGCTCTTATCAGAAAAGACTGGACCCAACTTCTCTTGGTGGCCCTTCAAGCCTGTGTTTGCAGGATGCCTCACACAGAGTTCAGTTCGGCTCCTCTTGTTTATCTGTCTTTGGTGCTGGGGATGGTGCCAGGCCTTGCGCAGCTGGCCAGCTGTTCAGACACTCTAGCCCCTCCCCCCTTCAGCACTGAGATGACCCACTTGGTTTCTGTCCTTGCTGCCAGTAGGCGTTCCTGTTTCCTTCATGGGAGGCTGCCCACACCTGTGCTTCCTCTTAGAGAGGTAAGATGGCTTCTGTGCACTGTGATTCTGACTTCTATCAAGAAATATGAGACAGAAGAGACTGCAGCCTGTGGTGAAGATGGAACTCTTAACTTCCTCTTGAGTTGTGCAAAGACTGAATCAGCAGTTCTTACAGTGGGGGAAAATAGGGAAATGTTTCTTCATGTTGCCAGTTACACAACTATAAATAAATCCTGATTAGCCACTAGGCTTACACTAGGCGAGAAGCTTTTAAAATAAGAGAAGATTATGGCCTGGCTTGGTGACATACACCTTTGATCCCAGCACTCAGAAGGCAGAGGCAAGGGGATCTCTTAAGACCAACCTGGTCTACCTTGGGAGTTCCAGAGCCAAGGCTATATAGTGAGACCTGCCTCAACACACAATGTGAGACTGGGGTGCGGGGGGCACAAAACAACAAAAAAAGAATCAACAGATTCCCTTTAAAATAAAAGTAGACAGTACAAACCTCACTGTGCACATGGATGTGTTCTTGAATGTACCTTCAATTTGGTTTTTGAAAAAATGTCTCACTCTAGTCCATGCTGGCCTCAAACTTATTTTGCTATTGACTCCCAAGTTCTGAGGTACAGGTGTGCCCCACCAGACTAACATCCTTAAAAAAAAAAAGTTTTATTAGGACTACTAGATTTTATCACCCAGTGTTTCTCCGGTCGGCAGACTCTCCTCTCTCCCACCTGTTGCCTCAGCATTATCTCTACAGGTGACACAGGCCCAGAGAGGAAAGGAAATTCAAAGCCAGCCTGGGCTACAACATGAGTTTGAGGACAGCCTGGGTTGTATAGGAAGACCTGGTCTCCGGGTTGGGAGGACCTACACAATAAATACAAGCAAAAGAAATGTGGAGGAAGTCTGAATGGCCAGCTTATCAGCTGTCCTTGCAATTAGAAATGATGCACTGCCTGCTCTTCCAGAGGACCCAGGTTGAATTTGCAGCACCCAGAAAGTTGGCAGCTTACAGCTGTCTGTAACTCCAGCTGACACCTTCATACAGAATACATATACATGCAGGCAAAACACCGATCGATGCATGTGAATAAGTTTTAAAAAAAATGCTATTCTGTGAAAGTAGGCAAGTGGCAGCCAAGACAGAGCAATGCTTTAGTATGAGGAAGTGTTATATATGCATTTCCCCTTTTGTCAACGTGTTAAAAACAAAATAACTTGAAGCTGGAGAGTCAGTGGTTGAAGAGCACTGGCTGCTCTTCTCAAGGACCCAGGTCCAATTTCCTGTATTCACATGGTAGCTCACATTGTCTGTAACTTCAGTGCCAGGAGATTTGACACTCACACGGGTATGAGTGGAGGCAAAACAGCAATGCACATAAAACCATATGCTTGAGGGCTAAGAGTTCTCTCAACTTAGTGATTGTTGTTGCTGCACAAAGGAAAACTGGAGCTGGTGATTTCTCCTAGTTCGGTTGGGTCCAGGTTGCTGCCAGGGGGCCAGGAAGTTCACCAATCACTTTTTTGTTGTTTTGTTTTTGTTTTCGAGACAGGGTTTCCAGGTATAGTTGTGGCTGTCCTGGAACTCACACTGTAGACCACGCTGGCCTCAAACTCAGAAATCCGCCTGCCTCTGCCTCCAAGTGCTGGGATTAAAGGCTTGCGCCACCACTGCCTGGCCACCAATCACTTCTTTTACACCCTCAGATATAGACACAATAAAAAAAGGGCAGTTTATCTGTCTATACTGCTATGAAGATATATTTGATTTCACTGAACCCCAGGCATTATCTTGGGGCCTTCAGGATTCCTCAAAATCCACAAGTTGAAAACTGTTGTGCTAGCCAAGTGTGGCAGTGATTATATTTAAAGCCTTTCTGCAGTCTCAGTCAAATGACTAAGAGAAAGTGAACATTGAATTGTTCTATCAGCTTACCAATGTGTAAGTGTGTGTTGTGTTATATATGCATGTATATGGTGTGTGTGGTTCATGTTTGTATATATGCTATGTATATGTGGTATGTATAGTGTTCATGTGTTATGCATGTGGTATGTGTGTGTTTATGTGTACATGTGTGTATATATGGTATGCATGGTATATATGCATATGTGTATATATATATGTGTATGCATGTGTGTATATGTAGTATGTAAGATATATATGTGTATATTGTGCATGTAGTATGTGTGTACATGTATGTCATGCATATATGTGTGTGGTATGTGTATATGTGGTATGTGTGTATGTGTGGTATATGTATGTATATGTGTATATATATGATAAGTGTATTATGTAAATGTATGTGCAGTATATGTATGTATATGTGTACATATATGATAAGTATGTAAATGCATGTGTGGCATATGTATGTATATGTGTATATATATGTGTATGTAAATGTATGTATGGTATGTATATGTATGTGTGGTATATTTAAGTATATGTATATATGTATATGTTATGCATGTATATGTGCATGTGTGATGCTGGGGATAAAATCTAGGGCTTCACAGTTCCTAGACAAGAGTGTAAGCACTAAGCTTCAATCTTAGGTTTGGTAAGTGTAAATAATTGTCTTAATGCTGATTGTTAAATCTGAGTATATCAAATTTTACATATTACCTTTTTTTTAGCCATTTGAATTTTATGATTATGCCAGGCACTGAGGCACAAACCTTTAATCTCAGCACTCAGGAAACAGAGGCAGGAGAAGCTCTGTGAGTTTGAGGCCAGCTTAGTCTATAAAGTGGGTTTCAGACAGCCAGGGATGTTAAATTATGTTAATTATGATTAAAATAACATATCTTTGAGTTATTGAGATTATCTTGCTATGTAGCCCTGGGTAGCCTGGATCATATAACCTTCCTGCCTTAGTCTCCTGAGCACTATGATTACAAGTGTATACCACCACATCACACTCCACAGTTGTGTATGTGCATGTGCGCATGTGCATGTATACCTGTGCAGTGTGTCTCCCAGGCAAACAGGTGGATCTCTATATATCAAGTTCCAGAACAGCCAGGACTACATTAGAGTGATCCTATCTCAAAAAAAAAAAGAAGAAGAAGAAGAAGAAGAAGAAGAAGAAGAAGAAGAAAGAAGAAGAAGAAGAAGAGAAAGAAAGAAAAGAAAGAAAAAAGAGAGAGAGAGAAAGGAAAGGAAGAAAGAAAAGAAAGAAAACCAAAACCAAAAAAATAAACATTTACTGTGAAATCATAGACATGGCATGGTAATGTTGGAAAATTACAGCCTGCTCTGGAAGTTTTCCAGTTGGCATGATAATCTCAGAGATGTTCTGACCAGGCTCCCCTTAGAGGAAGGAGCGGCCACACAATTGGGCTGTACTTCCTAGTTTCTTCAGTCCCTCAACATTGGGTAGCAGCCGCCCCCATCCATTAGGAGATGGGCTCAGTGCTGGACAACTCCTGGTTTTGTTTGCTTTGGTTTGGTTTGGTTTTTCAAGACAGGGTTTCTCTGTGTGGCCCTGGCTAGCCTGGAACTCTAGAGTTTGGTCTGCTTCTGTCTTCCAATGCTGGGACTAAGGATGTGCACCACCATACACAGTTAGCTCCTGATTTTTGGCTTTGGAATTTTCTGCTAGGGAGGCTCTTAAGTGGTCAAACCAGTAATGTGTTTCACCTCCATTCATTCCTGTGTCTACGCTTCCTGAGGTATAAGCCTTCCGGGTCAGTGTCTGGTTTCAGAGAACTGAACCAAGGGTGCCCTTGGATCGTTTCACTACACCTTTCTTTTATGAGAGAAAGCACATGTCTAGATATCTGTGTGTGTGTGCTAAAAACTGATCCTAGGGTATATTATGCATGTTAGACAAGGGCGGTTACACCTGTTATACCCCAAGAGTTATTTATCTTTTGTTTTTCAGACATGGTTTCTCTGTGTAGCCCTGGCTGTCCTGTAAATCACTCTGTGGACCAGGTTGGTCTCAAACTCAGAGATCCACCTATCTCTGCCTCCCAAGTGCTGGGATTAAAGGTGTACACACATACCCTCTCCCCAGTTGCTTTATTCTTTTTAAACTAATAAACATGCATAATCTTTTAATTATAAATCTGTCTTTTCTCCCTACAAATAGTAATTCTTTTAATTAAACTTGTACAATATCCCTTGAAATCCATAGCTCAAGCCAAAATGCACAAATAACATTAAAAAGGCAGAGCATTCTATTGTAGACTTCTGCATGAATAATTTTTTAAATTAATAATCAATGTTAGAACTTACCTGGCATCTTCTGACAAGGTGTACATATCCCGAGGGGTGGGGAGTATATGCATGTGAGCATGGTGCCTCAAAGGTCCAGAAGAGGCCATTAGATCCCCAGAGCTGGAGTTGTGAGCCACCTGACGGAGATGCTTAAGCCGAACTCACCCTCTGCAAGGACAGTATATGTTCTTAATCGTCAAACCTCGCCCCCTTACAAGACTTAACATTCAAATGCTTTCTTGCCCTCTGAATCCTCACTTCAGGTTAGAGCATCTTAAAACCATCAGAGAAGCTGTATTTGATTGATGCTGAACACAGAAACCCACAACTGGCCAAGATTGAGAGACATTGGGATTGTTCAGCTCAGAACACCTCTCCACAAAAGGCTAGGGGGTCATTGCAGTATGGAGTCAGAGAGGGTAGATGATTACAGGGAAACTATCTTCTGGACACAACAGGGCAGCTGCACATGTAGACCTGTGACGGCACACACAAGATCTGTACAAGCCCAAGCAAGACCAAATCCCAGTGTGGAGAGGGGAGTTGGGTCTACACGAAGTCCTACTTCTGGAGAGGGGTATGTGCATATTCATCATCATCTACTGCAAAGACCTCCATTTTGAGAGTATGAGGAAGGTAGGTGCCATAGCCTGGATAGTGTTTGTTCCTTCTGAAACTCACAGTAAATGTAATCTCCCTAGGAAGAGCTGGGACCAGGGACTTAAGTGACTATGAAGCCGGGTGTGGTGGTGCACGCCTGTAATCCCAGCACTTAGGAGGCAGAGGCAGGCAGATTTCTGAGTTCGAGGCCAGCCTGGTCTACAGAGTGAGTTCCAGGACAGCCAGGGCTACACAGAGAAACCCTGTATCGAAAAAACAAAAACAAAAACAAACAAACAAAAAAAGTGACTATGAGTCTGGGTAGTAATAAATATAATAAATCCTGTTGCAGGTTCCTTCCTGCCTTAGACCATGTGTTCCTGGAGGAAAGACACACCCAGCCTTATTTTTTAAAATATGTCTTAGCACAATAGCTGGAAAACTGCCTGCCCTCCATGTTAATAGAATCTACCTTCCCATCGATAACCCCAAGCCATCTCTCTCAATTTACTATGTTCCATCTGGGCTGTTGCGACTCTTCTCCCTCCTGTGAGTTCTTCCTCTTACTCAGTGGCTCTTGTCTCCTCCCCCCTCTCCTCTTCCTCCTGGTCCCAAGCCCCGGAAACCTAAACCCCCACCTGTGTCCCTTCTCCCTGGCTATTGGCTGCTGGCATCTTTGTTTACCAATCAGAATTAACTTGGAATCCCTCAGTATCTTATTTGCAAACAGTTTTGAGGGACCCAAGTTAGCATTAGAATTCAAGCAGCATTCGGCCAGTCCACTACAGGTCTGTCCTCAGGAACAGACAAATCCATTCCTGAGGTGACTACGTTAATAAGTTGCCTTCTGGGTGGGTCTCCTATAAAAGTTGCTGGGTGTGGGGGGAGGCTGTGAGATGGCTCACCAGATAGGATAAAGGTGACCAAGCTCACCAAGGCTGCCCACCTGAGTTCCACCCCCAGGTCCCACATGGTGGAGGGAAAAACCTGACTCCTGCAAGTTATCCTCTGACCTCCACATAGGGGAGCGAAAGCACACACACAATAAATACCTTTTACAAGGCGGTTAAGTATTGGAGCACTTGCTTAGCATGTGTGAGGTCCTGTGGTGCACATATATGCAGGCAAAACACCCATACACATAAAAGTAAAATCAGAGAGAGAACGAGAGGAGAGAGAGAGAGAGAGAGAGAGAGAGAGAGAGAGAGAGAATATGTGAATATGTTTCAGGGGGTGATGAAATTGACAGCAACATCCCCAAACCTGAACACACACTTAGATATGGGGCCATACATATGTTTACCATGGTTTTGTAATGCTTTCTTGAGCAAAAGTTAATTATCATTTTTCACCTGGAACAATCAGAGAAGAAAAGAAAAAAGCCTGAGGCAAACTGGTAGTTCACTGGCATGAAGAAGGTTCTCCTTAGAAAGGAGGCTCTGAGTCTCCCTCAGAAGTCTAGAGACCCCCAGAAGGCGCGGGTCCCGATCAGACCCAATCCCTTCCGTAGGCTGTCCAGCAGCTTGCAGTCTGGATTTCTAAGGCGGCCCCAGAGTTTTTGTTTTCAGCATCTGCACTGCCTCAGCGATTTCCCGGCCGGAGTTCAAGATCCTCCCCTTAGAGGGCGGCTCCGGGTCAGGGCGTGGCGGGCTCCAGCTAGGCGCCGGCTCCGAGCCCGCCGCCTGTTCCTAAGCAGCCGTGGCCTCCCCCACCCCCACCCCCGCTCGCCAAATCGGTCCAGTGACTGCAGACTCGCCCCGGTGCCTGGCGCCGCGTCCCGGGGTGCGCACTCCTTTTCTCGGCGGAGGGAGCAGGACCGGGGCGCATCGTCCTACAAGACGCGCTGACGTCGCACTGGGCCGGTAGTCGGCGCGGAGCGGCCGGCGCGCGCGCGTGCGTTGGGCGCTCCCGCGAAGCAGGCAGAAGCCGCCGCCGCGGCTGTGCGGGTTCCAGGGCGGCGGCCGCTCCACAGCAGCGCCGCGGGCGCAACAAGCCGAGGCAGCGGCATCTGCGGGAATGGCGCGACCCCGGCCCTGCACCGCTGTCGGGCGCGCGGGTAGCTCCGGGTACGCCCAGTGACGGTGGCGGTGCCCTCGGCCGGGCAGCGCCCAGGCCACTTGGCTAGAGCCCCGCGGCCGACGGCGGCCCGGGCCATGAGGAGCGGCCGGACCCAGGCCTCGCTGACCCCGGCTCCGCGCGGCGGCCCGTCCCGTTTCCGCTCCGGCCTCTCGGCATGAGTGTCCGTCCAGGCCCGGGGCCGTGGCTGCCCCTGTCCCGCCGCCCGCGGGCGCGCTTGGGGCCCTCGGGCCCGCGGTGCTGATCCCGGCTCTCCGCCACGCCTGCCCACCCGAGCGCTCTATGTCCCGGGGGCGCGGCCATGGAGGTGGTGGGCGACTTCGAGTACAGCAAGCGGGACCTCGTGGGACACGGGGCCTTCGCTGTGGTCTTCCGGGGGCGGCACCGCCAGGTGAGCGCCGCCCGCCCGCTGTCTGGTGCGAAGCCGGGGAGCCGGCGCCCCGGGCCGGCCTGCCTTTGTGCTTTCTGTCACTGTCGCAGGGTTTGTTTTGGAGGCCAGAGCCGCTAGGCTGAGCTCCACCTACCGACGGGCGCAGAGCCACTGATGTTCTTCCCTGACAGTGTGCTGGGTAACCGAAGTGCGCCCGGGGACCTGCTACCCAGAGAAGCCACTGGTCCCGAGGCGACTAGGACTCCAGTGCTTGCACAGTGTAATGTGCTCGTCCAGGTTGCGGGTTGGTGGACCTTTGTCCCTTCGCCCCCACCCCGGGCTTTCTGGAGCTTGTCACCTTTACCGTGGATAATTAGTTGCACACCCAGCGGAAAACGGGCGCGTTTCCCGTTAGTCTGAAGCTTTCTCAGACTAGGAGGTATCGCGTTCCTCAGTGTCTGGGGGTGCCCTCTAGTATCACTCCCCTTTTTGAGTTAGGTGAACTCTAAGTGGCAAAGATAGTTGGACCCTAATCTAATAATACCACGTAGATGCAAATTCAAGCTTCAATTTTTTTTAAGCCACTGTTTCGCAAATAGGGCACACCAGGTTACAGAATCTAAAGAATTTGAGAAGGCACATTGGGACTGGAAATTATTTTTTAAAAAAAGCTTTGCTTATTCTGTTTGTTTTGAGAGAGCCTTTTAAAAAGGGACTGTTTGTTTCTTATTCATTGTGGAATAACTTAAAATTCAAGAAAAAAAAATAAAAGCAGTGTAATCCAGCCAGGATAACTTTTCATTGAACTCTATCACTTCCTAACTTTATTTCTCCATAACTCCTATGCGACTGCAACCTTTTTTTCAGCTGATCCTATGTGGTCTTTGTATTTACTATTTTTAATGGCCATTGTATTGTGTTGTTTATGAAATCATGTTTTAGTTTGAGATCTGAGGTCTTTGTCATGTTTCCCCAGTACCATATATGCATTGAGTGGCTAAAAATATATTTACACTTAATATGATTTTATTGTTGAGTTGTTTCTGTGTTATAATTTTCAGGCTTAACACTGTTTTTCTTTTTAGAAAACTGATTGGGAGGTGGCTATTAAAAGTATTAATAAAAAGAACTTGTCAAAATCACAAATTCTGCTTGGAAAGGAAATAAAAATCTTAAAGGTATGCTATTTTAGAATACTATTACATTCTGAGTTAAAAGTTACCCTGAGTTAAAAAGAGCATATTATAACATCCTTTGAAGTTTGGTAGTTGGATTAAAGTTTGGTAATTTTTAGTTGCTGTTAATTTTTGCATGCTGTTTTTTGTTTTTGTTGTTGTTTTGAATTGAGTATTCTGAAGCTATTTTCAAAGATTTGTTCGTTTGTTTACTTTGAGACAGTCTTGCTATGTGACCTCGGTTGACTTCAAACTCCAGACTGGCCCCAAACTCAGAAATTTGCCAGCCTCTGCTTCTGGAGTACTAGGAGAGAGTTAGTTAGTTAGTTAGTTAGTTAGTTAGTTAGTTAGTTAGTTAGCTAGTTAGTTAGCTAGTTAGTTAGCTAGCTAGTTAGTTTTTTCACGACCAGGTTTCTCTGTAGAACAGGTTGGCCTCAAACTCTGAGATCTAGCCTGCCTTTGCTCCCGAGTGTAGGGATCAAAGGTGTGTGCTACCACCATTGCCAAGCTGGGAAGATTTAGTTTGTGTATGTGTGGAGATGTGCACACACATGTGACAGTGTCCAATGGAGGCTTTTGGAGGCGCTGGAGCTTAGTGTAGGTGCTAGGAGCTGAACTGCTCTGGACTAGGAGCTGAACTGCTCTGGACTAGGAGCTGAACTGCTCTGGACTAGGAGCTGAACTGCTCTGGACTAGGAGCTGAACTGCTCTGGACTAGGAGCTGAACTGCTCTGGACTAGGAGCTGAACTTGAGTTCTTTGCAAGAACACCAAGTGCTCTTAGTCACTGAGCTATCTCTGCAGCCCTCTTTGAGGCTGTTTTTAAGAATACATGTTTGTGACTCTTGGCCAAACAGAGGGATTCTATGAAGACTGATTTTTAACTTCTTATGATTTCTTGTAGTTACTGTGCTGTTGTTTGGATGCCAGGCAGATACAGTTGGTATTTTGTTGTTTTCTGCTGACATCTTTATCATATACCTGTACCCTTAAGAGTTTGAGGAGGAACAAGAGAACTTGGTGTGCTTTTTCCCCCTTCTAAAAGAAGAAAGTTTTATTTATTTATTTATTTATTTATTTATTTATTTATTTTTTGGTTTTTCAAGACAGGGTTTCTCTGTGTAACCCTGGCTGTCCTGGAACTCACTCTGTAGACCAGGCTGGCCTTGAACTCAGAAATCCGCCTGCCTCTGCCTCCCAAGTGCTGGGATTACAGGCGGTTGCCACCACCGCCCGGCCATGAAAGTTTTGTTTATTTATTTTGGTTTTTTGAGACAGGGTTTCTGTGTAACTGCCCTGGCTCTCCTGGAACTTTATAGACTAGGCTGGCCTTGAACTCACAGAGATCTGCCTGCCTCTGCCTCTCTGCCCCTCTGCCTCCAGAATGCTGAAATTAAAAGAATGTGATACCACTGCCCCTGGGAACTCAGAAATCCGAGGCAGGCGGATTTCTGAGTTCAAGGCCAGCCTGGTCTACAGAGTGAGTTCCAGGACAGCCAGGGTTACACAGAGAAACCCTGTCTCGAAAAACCAAAAAATAAACTATTATTTTTATATAATAAAAAGTAACTATTATTACTTTTTAATAGTTACTTATTTTGGATTTATTTATTTTATTGCTTTTTGTATTTAAGTGTTTCTACCTGCATGTATGTATGTATGTATATATATACCTGGTGCCCAGGGAGACCAGAAGATATTTATTTGTTGGGTCCCTTTGGCCTGGAGGTACAGACAGTTGTGAGCTGCCACGTTGGTTCTGGCAATAGAACCCAAGTCCTCTGTAAGAGAAATAAGTACCCTTAGCTGCTGAGCCAAATCCCTAGCTCCAGAAGAAAGTTCATTTTTAGGTCAATTCACAGCCTGTAGAATCATCAAAGTGAGATGATTTCAAGAGGAAAATGAAAAAGCCTGTGATCAAAGAAATTTGATAAACTTGTTTACTGAATATTTGTACAGTTACAAACATCTGGCTCACTAAAGAAAAGGAAGGGAAATTTTCTACTGGTTTTGTGTATTTAACCCAGTGTATCCCATACTGATTTGATGATGGAAACATCATTTAACAACTGCTTTCCTCAAAAGTATTCTGTGGAGGATTTTTGGTAAGAATTACAGTTCTTGGGGTGGGAGGACCTGGGCACCAGTTAAGATCATACGAGTTCTTTGAGCTGTGAACTACATTTCAGGCAGTAATGATTTCTAAAGGCAAACATTGAAGACTAGTACATAGTCTTCAATCATATCAGTTATGGCATTTGTTTGACAAACACGCATACTCCTTAGAAATAGCTGCTTTTTCAGAGGTCCCTGGTTCAGTTGCCATCACCCACATGGCAGCTCACAGCTAGCTGTGCATAGCTTTAGTTCCAGGAACTAAATAAGTTCTGGCCTCTTCTGGCATCTGCACCCATGGTGGACAGATAGACAAGCAGGTAAGAACACACACACACACACACACACCAACAGATACACAAGGTAAACCATTTTAAAAGAAAGAAGCAGTGGTAAAAAAAAATTAGGTCTCAGGTAAAGTCTGATCAGACACATTTTTTTTTGTTCTGTAATAGATTGACTTTTCTAAGCTGTTAGTAAAGGCTCATATGCTACAGGTAGCATATGCATGCATAGAAGTGAGTTTTAGCTGCAGAGTAGAAGATATTATCAAATTATATAATAATGTTTTAAATTCTTTATTTTCTAAACAGGAACTTCAGCATGAAAATATCGTAGCACTCTATGATGTTCAGGTACTTTATTTTGGATTTTCTTTTAAACTTAAAGTTCTTAAAAAGTTTCTTTCCTGTGAATTTTAATGGAAATTTAAAGCTTCCTTAATTCATGTCAAAAACATACAATTTGAATTACATGAAAATGTTTTTATTTTTAATCTTTTAATTTTTAAAATTGTATTTATTTGGGCTGGAGAGATGGCTCAGTGGTTAGGAGCACTGACTGTTCTTCCAAAAAACCCAGGTTTGATTCCCAGCACCCACAGGGAGGCTCACAACTGTCTGCAACTCCAGTCCCAAGGGACTCAGTGCCACCTTCTCCCCTCCCTGGACACCAGGCTTGCATATGGCATGCAGACAGAATTGCAGGCAAAGTACCCATGCACATAAAATGAATAAATATGTTTTTAAAATTGCATTTATTTATTTTGTGTCTTATGTACATATTGTATGTGTGAATGTATGCTGGAGTGTATATATTGTGTATGTGGGGGGTGGGGAATGTATGCTGGAGTGTATATGTGTGTGTGTATATATATATATATATATATATATATATATATATAGTGTGTGTGTGTGTGAGAGAGAGAGAGAGAGAGAGAGAGAGAATGAATATGAATGCATGCTGTACTGTACGTGTGAAAGTCAAAGGATCCAAGAAGTTGAAGTTAGCTCTTCAGTCTTGGCCTCTACCCTAAGAGCCATCTTGTTAGCTCCAAGAATTTTTTTTAAATTGCATATAGCCATAGGATAAAATAATAAGGCGTTGCATGCATAAATTAACAATTGCAGATACACAGTGGGGTAGTATCACTTTAGTGTTACTTGTAGTTGATATCAAATCTTAAATTTCTTTAGTAAATGTAAAGGCTGTTGTGGACTTCTTAAAAACCTTTGGGTAAAAATCATTTTTTCTTTATAAAGCAGCATTTGTAAATCATAGAAGTAGAAGAAAATAAAATTAATGAAAACAAGGCTGTTGTACACATTTACTGTGTGTGTGTGTGTGTGTGTGTGTGTGTACAAGTTTGTGTTTGTGTAATGATCAGCATGATATATGCTTGAACTGTGTATTATTTAGATAGGGAATCTGGATTCTAAGGTTAGTTTTTTGTTTGCTTTTTTGAGGCAGAGTCTAAAGTCATCTGAGGCAAACTTTGTAGTCAGAGTCATTCTTGGAAATCTTTTCAGGAGATGTGCTTTGGAGAGATGTAGAACTTTCTGATGAAGTAGTAGGCTGGCATCTAGAGCCTATATGGTGCCTTTTGCAAAGGTCCTGGTTTACATCCTCGAGCCTGCATGGCTAGCATGTTGCATGGGAGAACACAGGGACAGAATAGCTTGTTCTTAAAATGCCAACTCCAGGGAAGACCAGTGCATATAGTCTGCCTCTCTGTCTCCTGTCTTAATTTATCTGGACAGTTGAATTCCATTACAGTAAATGGACAGTTAGATGATTCTGTTTTGTTTCTAGTAAAAAGCGTTTCCGTCTGTTCTTTAAATTATTCAGGTGCATTTGTCGTGCAAGCCTTTTGAGTGGATACCATGTGCCAGTCGTTACTCTGAGTCTAGAGTTAAAACAGTGGATAAGATCTTGACCTTGCTGTGCTTACATGCTCACCTCTCAGATCATGTCACAAGATATTTAACTAGACCTGTGTTATCAGAAGTTTATGGCTTTCCTTTTATAGAAATGAGAGTAATATATCTTCTGAAAATGTCTTTGACTTTGGGATTTGGAATGTCTAGCTCAAATACCATGAACAGTGTTACAGATTTTGATTATAGAGTATTACTGTCCTCCCCCATCCCAAAAAATCAGCAATATAAACTTTCATGCACAAAAAATATGAATATCAGCATGACTAGATATAATTCACCTCTTCATTTGTAAAATTCAAAGCAATATAGAAAGGGCAAACAAAATTTCTCAAGTCAAACTAAATTCATATTACCATCCCTAACTGCAATGTCCATTCTCCTCAGAGCTTTTGGTGTCATTGTCTCCCGTGGACAGAGGGCACAGGTGGTGCAGGCTGGTGCCCTGTACATAAACTGTTAAATGATATGGACACCTACCTCGTTTAGCATTTGTAGAGGGTTAGAAAACCCTGGCAACCAAAACAGATTTGCTTGTACTTAGATGTTTTTTCTCAGGAAAAACATTTTTTAGTACAGGTTTTGATTGTGGAATGAGCTATCATTAGAAGAAATATAAACAAAATCAAAGTTTTCAGTTTATGAATTCAAGGTGACTACTTAAAAAATGCTTTATTACCCATTTTGTACTCTTAGAACTAAGGTACAAAATAAACTTAAATATAGCCTTTGGCTACCAGGTAACTGTCTTAGCCTAATGGTTTAGATTGCTTGTTTGATTCTGTTTGTTTGTAAAGGGGGATAGTATGTTTACAGACTAATAAAATACTTTATATAGACAGGAGTGCCACTGTTTTTATAACCTTCATTTTTGGTTTTACAGATCTTCATTTTTGAAGAGCTATATAAAGTTTATAAGCATGTGTGTCTCCTGTATGTGAGGGGTGAGGTGTTGTGGTGGGCCTCTTGTGGTGAAAGGACAACCTTCAAGAGTTGGTTTACTTCTGCCTCCAAGTGGATCTCAGAGCCTGAGCTCAGGTTGTCAGGGTCAGGGACAGGCACCCTTACCCACTGAGCCCTCTCCCTGGCCTGCATATGTTTTGTAACTTGCACATTTTCCTTCTTTCATTCATCTGCTTACTTTCCATCCTGTGCTTACCCTTTGTGCTGGCATTCAGGCATAGGCTAAGTTTAGATGACATTTATCACATATTTCCCTATAATTATGTTCAAACCATCAACATTGTCAGAGTAACAAATAGAAAAGAAATGACAGTTCTCAGATATAAACATTGTTTGGTGTAGTTCTTTTAGAAATTTATAAATAAAACAGGTTAATCCTTAGTTTTTATACCTTTAACTGTGAGAAATTTATTAACAGTTTTTGTACGGAAATAGAATTTGTGCTTATCAAGTGCCTTCTCTCCCCATTTCTCGGAATATCTGTGTCTGTCTCTCTGTTTCTGTCTCTCTCTCTTTCTGTCTGTCTCTATCTGTCTCTGTCTCTATCTGTCTCTGTCTCTCTCCTCCAAGGTCTCTGACCCAATCCTCATGAGATAGGCAAGGCTACTTCCCTGGGTATCCAGCCCTGCCTGCTGTGCTTCTCCCTGTGATGTGTGGTTCTGGGCTTGAACTCATGTCCTAGAACTTGGAAGGCTTACCTTTTTTTTTTTTTTTTTTTTTTTTGAGTCTTCCCCTGTTGCTCTGGAACTTATTATATGCATTAATCTGGCCTTGAAGTCACAAAGATTCAGCTGCCTCTATCTCCTTAGTGCTGGGACTAATTACTATGTCTGATTAGGGTTCCTGGATTTCTTGAACTGGAATTAGTTGTTCAAAATATTTATCATGTTATCCTCTGAAAAGGTTATACCAGTTTATTTTAAGCAGTAGGATACCTCTCTACACACAAACTTAACAAATCTCATTAGGAGAAAAATACCTGAAGTTCATAACAGAATTACTTCATAATTGTTAGTAAATAGATCATCTTGTTATATTTGTCTTTTGTTGTTTCTTCTCCGACTTACCCAGTGCTGCTTCTGGTGCATTTATTGCTAATTTCTTTGTGATCAATATTTTTTGAGCCAGTTAATACAGATTATAGTAGAGAGCAAAGAAGTGATTCTTGCTTATGGGTTTGGTGTGGAAGGTGACATTAAGCAACCCGTCCTAGTTGTAAGCATGCGAAAGGCTGTATGTGAAGAACTGGTGCAGAGCTATGAAGGAAACAATATGAAGATGTCAGGGTGGGGATAGGGAAGGCTCTCTGAAGAAATGATTTGATAGATGGGTGGGAAGGCTAGATCAGGAGTTGGTGAGAGAACAGCATGTAAGCATCCCAAGGAATTCCCCTGTGAAGGCCGCAGAAAGGAAGAATTACTGAGCTGTTGGACTTAGAGTCAAGGAGAGGGCTTTCAAGGTCAGATAAGAGAATGGGAACTGGTGATGCTGGAGATGTGGAAGGAGCCAGGCGGCCTGATCGCTTTAAAGTTTTCATTTAGATATATTAATGTGCATGAATGTTTTACCTGCATGTATGTTTGTGTACCATGTGCATGCCTGGTGATTTGTGGAGGTCAGAAAAGGGTGTCAGAGCTGGGCGTGGTGGCGCACGCCTGTAATCCCAGCACTTGGGAGGCAGAGGCAGGTAGATTTCTGAGTTCGAGGCTAGCCTGGTCTACAGAGTGAGTTCCAGGACAGCCAGGACTACACAGTGAAACCCTGTCTCCAAGAAAGAAAGGAAGGAAGGAAGGAAGGAAGGAAGGAAGGAAGGAAGGAAGGAAGGAAGAGAAAGGGAGAGAGAGAGAAAAAAAGAGAGAGGGAAGGAAAGAAGGAAGGAAAGAGGGAAAGAAAGAAAAGGGTGTCAGTTAGGGATTGTTGTGATCCTCCAGAGGGTATTGGGAGTTGAATTCCAGTCTTCTGCAAGAACAAGTGCACTGAACTATCTCTCCAATCCATGATATTTACTTTAAGGACAGCTCATAAACAGGAGAGTGAAACTGTCTTTCTTTCAAACATAAATCGTGAATAATCTGAGCCTGCTATAGGTAGAGTACCCTTAGCTTCATAAATAATCATCTCTTGATAATTTTTAACATAACAAGAACAAAATGCATTATTTAGTAGATGGTGTAGGCGAAACTGAAAAATACAAAGTTAAAAAAGTCTCATTTACTTACTTTTTTAAAAAAATTGCCAGGTGAATTAAAGGAATCAAAAGGTGCATACCAATAACACATAATACAGGAATCTCAGTTGTTGCAAACATGAAGCCATGTTCTTCCACTGCAGGCATGCATTTGTGACTTTTGAAAATAAGCAGAGAAAGTAAATGAAGTGGGAAAAATCAGGACAGCACTTGGAAGGGATGGTGGTAAGGCATGCCAGGGAATGTTACAGGTGTTGATCTGAATGATGCACATTTGTTATAATTAATTGAGTTGTATGGTTAAATAATACTGTTAATGTATGGGAGTATATGTATTAAATTAAATGCAGAAAAGGGTGGTTGGCATTTATAGTTTGAAAAAAATACTTATTATACAAAAGTAAATTTCTATTTACTAAGCTAACCCAGACTATGATTGGTTGTTATTAGTAGCCAGGAATAATCTAAGAGTCCTGAATGTAAGGAACATAGAGTATTGTTTTTACAGCAAGTTCCTTTAAGATCTTGCCCATGTGAACACTATTACCCTTGCCACTATAATGGGCATGATTGTACCCTATAGGATACTCTGAGATTGTCCAATGCCCAGTAACCCCAAAGGAAATAACACAAAGGATTATAGGAATGACACGATTTTTCTTTTTTTCTGTGAGATAGTCTATAGAAGTTGCCTGCAAATTGGAAAATGAATTAAGCAATGTAGCAAAGCCAGAATTAGTGGTATCCATCTTTAATTTCAACACTGGAGTCAGAAGCAAATGGATCTCTGGGAGTTTGAGACCTCATAGATCCAGGGCAGCCATTGCTGGGTAGAGTGACCCTGTCTCAAGACAAATGTTACGGAGGAACTGGAAGATTGGGTTTTAGGAACCATAAGTTTTTCTTTTAATCTTTGTTAGTAAATTGGTTTCTGCCGCTTCTGTATTTTACTGTTGTTTTCTTCATTTCTGTCTGAGTTATGTAAAGTCTGCTACAGAGAACTTGGTCCTGCTGTTCAAGTTGTAAAGAACTCACTTTTTAAAAAATTAAGTAATAGACCCTTAGTGAAAAAACAATTCAAACTGTCTAACAATATAAAGCAAAACCAGATAGTTTGTTCTTGTATCATTTATGTCTAGAAGAAACCTGGTATGTCTTATATATAACTTTTTCTTGTCTTTATTTTACTTTATGTGTATGTTTGCTTACATTGCATGTGTGTACATCACATGTGTGCCTGGTGGTGGTGGTCAGAAGAAGGTGTCAGATCCCTTGGAACTGGAGTTATAGGTTATATGTGTGTGCTGAGAACCAAACCCAGAGTTCCTTTGCAAGAGTGACAAGTGCTCTTAATCACTGAGTCATCTCTTCAGTCCCTGCTTTTTCCTTTTTAGTACATACGTGCTTGTATACACACATTCAACATTGCTGAAAACATTTTATTTTTTCCCTCAGGGTGCTGGAGATCTAGTCAAGGGCTTTGCATATACTAAGACAAACTACATCTCTAGCTAGCTTTCTCCTCATTGTAGTGTGCCTCTTCTTCCTCCTTTTCTTCCTCCTCCTCTTCCTTCTTTTCCTCCTCTTCCTCTTCCTTCTTGTCTTCCTTCTTTTCCTTATTCTCTTCCTCTTTCTCTTTTTTATTGGCTCTGTATTGAAGCTATCTTTCCAAATCAGGATTACTTCATTAATTCTATATTATTTTCACCAAAATACTTCCTTAGAGTCTCAAGGAAATGGAAAAGGAGGTTTCTTGTAGTTCCTCCTTTACATTGAAATAGGTCTTGCAAAGGCATTCTCTAAGATGTCTGGTTATTATGGTAAATACAGACCCATTAGTAGATATTGCCAGTGAATTGCTTCACACTCCTCCCAGCAGGTGTTTAAAGGTTTCACTTGTTCACATTCTTGCTAACATCTAGCAATTCTAGTTATTCTGGTGATTGTATTTAGTTAGGATTTTTAATTTTTATTTTTTGAGACAGAGGCTTACATAGTCCAGACTGCCTGCAGACTCATTGTGTATCTCAGGATGACCTTGGACTTCTGATTTCCTACCTCTACCTCTCGAGTACTAGAATCACAGGGTGCACAGCTTTGCCTACTTTCTAGTTATTGGTATTTATTTATTTATTTATCGTTTGCTTTTTTGGTTTTTGTTTTGTTAATTTTTTAAAAGATTATTTATTTATTTATTTATTCATTTATTTATTTTATGTGAGTATGCTGTAACTCTATTCAGACACACCAGAAGAGGGCATCAGATCTCATTACAGATGGTTGTGAACCACCATGTGGTTGCTGGGAATTGAAGTCATGACCTCTGGAAGAGCAGTCAGTGCTCTTGATCACTGAGCCATCTCTCCGGCTTCTAGTTACGGTTTTAATTAGTATTTTTGTACTGACTTCTGGTTTGAATATGATTTGTAGGTTTAGTCACCATTTAAATATCTTTTTGAAATTTCCATGGAAGTTTCTTGCTTGCTTATATATTGGGTTATCTTTTTATTGTTTGTTTGAAGTCTTTTATTGGCATTACTCGGTGTGTGTGTGTGTGTGTGTGTGTGTGTGTGTGTGTGTGAGAGAGAGAGAGAGAGAGAGAGAGAGAGAGAGAGCGAGAGAGAGAGAGAGAGAGAGCGCACGCGCGCTCGAGAAGAGGCCAGAGAACCACCTAGGATGTTATCCTCTATTGGAGCTCACAAATTAGGCCCGAGCCATTTGCAAGTGTGCTTGTGCTGCTTTCCTTCTGAGCCATTTGCTGACCTCAGAAAAGTATTTCCTCTAAACTTGATTTTTCTTGCTTGCTAAATGTTGTTTGTTTTCCACATCCTTCCCCATTTGTCAAGAGAGTGCTGCTGCTGAGGAAGCCAGTCTCATTCCTTAGCATACAAAAGATGGCATCACCATGTTTTGGGAATGGCTATAGACCTTGAGATAAAAGAATTGAAGAATTGGGCATAATGTGTTTCCACCGTCCTACCCCCACACCCATTTGCTTTTGGTTATTAGGGGTTTTTGATACAAGAGTTTCACTGTGTAGCCCTGGCTCTTCTGGAACTGACTGTTTAGACCAGGCTGACCTTGAACTCAGAAATCTACCTGCCTCTGCTGGGGTTAAAGGTGGGTGGCACCATCACCACTAGCAGCAGCAGCAGGCTTCTTTTCATCTAGTTCTCTTAAGAAATAAGTGAAACAAATTATCCTAAATCACTGACTTTCTCTTAGATATAACTTCACATTCAGGTCTAGCATTGCAGTGGCCATCCCATGGTGATGGTGGCAGAACAGGCCTGTGGGGCCCCTTTTAATACTCACTGCTGGGGTTTATGTGGAAAGAGGCTGCTTGACTTCCTGTCCTGAAACACCAGCTTTTATTTCTGATCTGGGTGAACTGCAAATTAAATTTAATAACAAGTTGCTATAAATGTAAACAAAAAGGGGCCTATAAATGTACAGTCAGATCGAGGGGAGGAGCTGATTTTATTCCGTGGTGTTGGAGATTGGACATGGGGCTCATGTATGCATACTAGGCACATATTTTGTGAGTGATGCACACTCCCATGCCAAAATTTGTATTATTAAGTTGAGCAGTCAAAATTATTTTGTAGAATGGTCTTACATTTTTCAGACTCTTAGTTAAATTTAATTCTCTGTTGTAGCTTTAGTGTGGACACTGTAAAGTCATTTTCTGACTAGAACTGGCCACTCCCTTTCTCAGACGCCCACCTGTCGCTCATGGATCACCTTTGGATCTTGTTGAGGTTAATTGCTGCCTGTGAAGTGTTTCATTTCCAGGCATTTCAGCACTGGTTATGTTAAGCTATAGGGCCAGTTCAAAATTAGCATTGCAACTTTTTAAATGTAATAAAAATTTGCCATTTATTTAGTCTCTGAATTACCAACCGAGCAGACTTGAAGCTGCATAAGTGTGACAATTTATTAAAATACTTAAACTAATTTCCTTAAATCTTTAAACATATTTTGTGTACTGTAATAAAAAATCTTTATTTTGCCAAAAATTTGCTGATAATATGGTTGTCCTAAACAAAAACAAAAACAAACAAAAAAATCTCAGAACAAAAACAAACAAACAAACAAAAACTCATCCTACTGCTGTTTCAGAAATAAAGAGTTTGCTAGTGTTGCTAGGAAGCCATGGTGCTACTGAACAGACTTCTCAGTGTGGGAGCGCTTCCCTGAGGACCTCGTAAAGCTTACTTTCTTGTTCACAGTGGGAAAGTGCCATGCTCTCTGTTGTGGTTGGGTACAGGTCTTGCTGTGTTAGTGATGCTGAACTTGTGGCTCCTCCTGTATCACTGGGTTTGGGTCTTCTGCTTCTCCACATCCTCCACAGCCACATGCAGGGCAGGTTTATCCTGTAGTGTCCTCCACACAGATTGGTACCTGCGTCCAATTTTACTCTATTTTGGCTATGCAGAGCTGATGTTTAAGACACTGTTGAGAAGTTAGAGCCAGAGGTAGAGCACAGAGGGGCTTGCACCAGTGTCCCCAGCCCTGGGGCCATCCTGGAAGTGTGGGATGTAAGAGAGGCAAGACTCCTCTTGCCTGAGAATTTTAATTTTACTTTCTGATGAAGTTTGTGAGTTTAGTTTAATGATGAACGAGTGTATTTTTTAATTAACTAAACTTAGTGTTTAGTTTTTTATGATATTTATGTTTATTTTCTAGGAATTACCCAACTCTGTCTTTCTGGTGATGGAGGTAGGTATTCTACAAGTATTAAGAATAAGGGTTTTTTTTGTTTTGTTTTGTTTTGTTTTGTTTTTGTTTTTTGAGACAGGGTTTCTCTGTGTAGCCCTGGCTGTCCTGGAACTCACTCTGTAGACCAGGCTGGCCTCAAACTCAGATATCTGCCTCTGCCTCCCAAGTACCAGGATTAAAGGCATGAGCTACCACCGCCCAGCTAGAGTAAGTATTAATAAAGTTGATTGAATGATTTAGAATGATAAAGAATATAAAATTTAAGTGTTTGAACTATACAATTAAAATACTTTAAAATTAGATTATATTTTATAAACAACTTTAACAGAACAGATTAAATTCATTTTGAATCAATGTTCTTTTTTTAAAAATTAAATTACATTTTGTTGGCTGGGCACGATGGCACAGGCTTATAATCCCAGCAGAGATAGGTAGATCACTGTGAGTTTGAGGCTAGCCTGGTCTATATAGCAGGAGTTCTAGGACAGCTAGGTCTGTATAGTAGAAACCTTTTCACAAAAATAAGTAAAAGAATACAATACATTTTATTTACTTATTGTGGGGGGTGGGGGAGGGATGGGCATTGACTTGGACTTTCTTTATTTTACTTGGTTTTGGTTTTTCAAGACAGAGTTTCTCTGTGTAGTCCTGGCTCTCTTGGAATTGAAGGTTGGCCTTCAATTGATAGAGATCTGCCTGCCTTTCCCTCCAGAGTGCTAAGATTAAAGGCATGTGTCAAAACAGCCAGATTCAGAGAAAGCTTTGGTTCTCTGTCTTCTCCATCTATCATGTGGGTTCTGGGGTCCATCTCAAGTCACATGTGGCACCCTTACCTGCTAGCTCACTGTGAACACACACACACACACACACACACACACACACACACACACATATATAATGGGGTTTTTGTTGTTGTTGTTTCTTTGAGACAGATCTTACTGTATATCTTAGCTGTTCTGGAACTCAGCTTTTAGCACAGGCTGTCCTTGAACTCACAGAGATCTGCTTACCTCTTCCTCTCAAGTACTGGGATTAAAGAAGTATACTCCTTTATCAGGCTATGAATAACTTGATTTTAATCACAATAACAGTATCTTTTGAAGTTAATTACCTTTTTTTTTTTTAACTTATCAGTATTGCAATGGTGGAGACCTGGCAGATTATTTACAAGGTAATTTTATTGCTACACTTCCTTATGTGTGCAGGTGTGTGTGTTTGTGTGTGTGTGTGTGTGTGTGTGTGTGTGTGTACACAAGTACATCATGGCATACATGTGGTTAGAGGAAAATTTGTGGGAGTACACTGTCCCCTTCCTTCTACCATGTGGGTTTCAGAATGGAAGTCAAGTAGTCAGGTTTGGTGGCAAACACGTTTTTACTCCTGGAGCCATCTCTCTAACCCCTCAAGGTCAATTTCTGTGTATTTATCAGTGCTCAGTAAGAGGAATACACTTAATTCTGAGAGGCATGTTTGAAATACTGTGTCTGTGTCCCAAACTTGTGTAGAAATATTCAATAAATATTGTGTATAACTTGTAGTTATTTTGCTGACCAACTGGTTTATTTTTTTTATTTTATTTTATCTTATTTTATTTTATCTTATTTTGGTTTTTTGGATTTGGTTTTTTTCAAGACAGGGTTTCTCTGTGTAGCCCTGGCTGTCCTGGAACTCACTCTGTAGACCAGGCTAGCCTCAAACTCAGAAATATGCCTGCCTTTGCCTCCCAAGTGCTGGGATTACAGACGTGCGCCACCACCGCCTGCCTGACCAACTGGTTTTAATTTTCTAAACTCACACAGTATTAACCTTTTTTTTTTTTCTCTGACAGTGAGGAAGAGATTTAGAGGAGGGAAGAAACCAAATAAGAATTTATTTTCTTCACAAAGCACACCTGACTTACCATCACTGAGCCATTAGTTCCTTTCATTTCTTTAGGTGGTGGTGGCAGTTGGTGCAGGCCTTTAATCCCGGCACTGGGGGCAGGGTGGTGGAGGCAGGCATGTCTACAGAGGTCTTGGACAGCCAGGACAACACCGAGAAACCCTGTGTCAAAACAGCAACAACAAAAACAACACTCCCCCCAAAAAAAGCAAAACCATGAAGTAGAAGGGGAAGTTGGAAGAGGAAGGGAGTGGGAAGGTAATGAAGGGTAATATGATGTAAATCATTCTGTACATAAACAGTGTTATGTTAGGAAATAGGACTATAGAGTAGCAGGCCTCAACCTGTGGGTTGAGACCCTCTCTGGGCATCTGTCTTAGTTAGGGTTTCTGTTGCTTCAAGAAAGACCAAGACCAAAATGCAAGTTGGGAAGGAAAGGATTTATTCAGTTTACACTTCCACAGAGCTGTTCATCACCAAAAGAAGTCAGAACAGGAACCTGGAGAATGGAGGCGATGCAGGAGCCGTGGAAGGTGCTACTTCCTAGCTTGCTCAGCCTGCTTTTATATAGAAGCCAGGACCATCAGCCCAGGGGTGGCACTGAGATGCAGAGAGCCTGACCTAAGTTTGAACTCAAGTAAACTAACAGGCTGGTACCTAACATTGAACTCAAGTAAACTAACAGGCTGGTACCTAACATTAGTTTCCAAGTTGTCCCCCCCCCCCAACAAGACCAGTGTCTCCAGGTTACACCCCCAACAAGACCAGTGTCTCCAGGTTATTCTCCAACAAACCTACACAAGCCCACCTGCCTAACAACCACCAATGCTGAGGAAAAGATTAAGTTTATGATACAGACTCCCAGCACCAGCCAGTTATGTTAAAGGCCACCGTAACTTTCCAATTAGATGCTTGCACAGCATTCCCTGCTTGCTGCTTACTATAAAGCCTTGCCCCAGTAGATATTCCGGGCTCCTCTCTCCACTAAAGCCGTCCAGTGTGATGGAGGTACATTGGGGGCAGTGGGGCTGGGGGTGGGGCGAGCTAGCTTGAATAAAGACCCTGCTGGGAGTCGCATCTGATTGGCTCCTGTGTGTGCTTTGGGGAATCACTAATATTTCCCTGGCACAACAGCACTGCGTACAGTGAGCTGGCTCTTTTCCATTTGATCACTAATTGAGAAAATGCTTACAGCTGGATCTCATGGAGCCATTTCCTCAATTGAGGCTTTTTCCTTTCTGATGACTCTAGCTTCTGTCAAGTTGATATAAAAACCAGCCAATACAGGGTCACATATCAGTTATCCTGCATATCAGATATTTACATTATGATTCATATCTAGCAAAATTACAGCTATGATGTAGCAACTAAATAATTTTATGGTTGGGGGTCACCACAACATGAGGAACTGTATTAAAGGTTCACAACATTGGAAAGATAGAGAACAGAACCACTGCTCTAGACATTGATTTGACTTACCCACTAATATATAGTAACATACACCTTGGTGTTTATAAGAAAGTAGATCTGGAAGAATGCATTCCATATGTATATATATTTTTTGAGACGGTTTCTCTGTGTAGCCCTGGCTATCCTGGAACTCAATGTGTAGACCAGGCTGGCCTTGAACTCAGAAATCCACCTGCCTCTGCCTCCCAAGTGCTGGGATTAAAGGCATGCACCACCACTGCCCAGTGCATTCCAGATTTTTAAAATGTATTTTTATAATTATTATTTTGTATAAATGGGTTATTTTGCCTGCTTATGTTTGTTCATATGCATGAAGTGCCTCCAGAGGCTATACTAGGGTGTTGGATCCCCTGGGATATCAGTTAGAGGTTGTTGTGATCCACTAAGTAAGACCTAGGAATCAAACCTGAGTACTGTTAACTAGGGAGGTATCTTTCCAGACATCCCCCAGATTTCTGTTGTTTTGTTTTTGCCTTGGCTGACCTGGAACTCACTGTGTAGATGAGACTAGCTTGAAGTACAGAGATCCACCCACCTCTGTCTCCAGAGTGCTGGTATCAGATTTTGTTGTTGTTATTATTGTTTGTTTTGTTTTAAAGTTTCATGTATCATAGGCTATCCCTGAACCTACCATTAGATGAGACTGGGCTTGAACTCCTGACCCTCATGCTTCTGTTTCCCAAGTGCTAAGATTGTAGGTTTCTGCAACTGGCTAAAGATGTCAAATTCACATTGATTTTGAGACAGAGTATCATTAGCTATACCAACATGGCCTTGAAGTCACAGAGTCCCTGCTCCTGAGTGTTGTGTGACACCATACCAGGTACTACCTGAAATAGTTAAGTGTTCAGGATATGGGAGATTATACTTTAGAGTACTTGGAAAGGTTTTCACAGTCAGGTATGGTGGTGTACACCTTTTATTCCAGCACTGGGAGGCAAAGGCAAGTGGATTTATGAGTTTTGACTGAGATAGATTGGCCTTACATAGTGAATACCAAGTCAGCCAGGGCTGTGCAGAGAGAACCTGACTCAAAAAAAAAGTATATCAGAAAAAAGAACCCCAGAGGAGAGAATAAGAACAACCCTCATAGGAAAAGAATTTGGTAATTTTCAAGCCATAGAGTTGACTTTATTTGATTTTAAGGACACAATTGTCTTGTTTTGCTTTTGTTTCATTTCTTTGTCTTTGTTTGTTTGAGACAGGGTTTCTCTGTGTAGCCCTGGCTGTCCTGGAATTCACTCCGTAGATGAAGCTGGCCTCCAACTCAGAGATCCAAGTGCTTCTCCCTCCTGAGTGCTGGGATAAAAGTGTACAGCACCAGCCGGGCGGTGGTGGCGGCGCATACCTGTAATCCCAGCACTCTGGGAGGCAGAGGCAGGCAGATTTCTGAGTTCGAGGCTAGCCTGGTCTACAGAGTGAGTTCCAGGACAGCCAGGGCTATACAGAGAAACCCTGTCTCGAAAAAACCAAATCCAAAAAAAAAAGTGTGTAGCACCATGTCTGGTCCTTAAGTATGTCATGTCAACAAGTTATTAAAGTGATTTCAAGCCATGAAGTGTCACTTGACATGATATTAAAATGATTTTAAAACAATTGTACTTTACTTGTTCCATGTGTTAATGTTATTTTACCTTTCTTGTTACACATGAAAAAGTTATAGAATGCATTCTAAGAATTACACAGACAGAAATATACTCATAAAGCATTTAAAGATTTAATATGTTTATGTGAAATTGCTAATGGGGGCCAGAAGAGAGCACCGGATCCCCTGGGGCTGTAGAGGTAGCTTTTAGTCACATGATGTGGGTGCTGGGAACTGAACTTGGTACTGGAAGTACTTTCGACTATAAGCCATTTCTCCAACCCATCATGAAGGAATTAACTCTTTTATGCAGAGTCAAGAGATTTCATTGTGAGTCAGATTTATTACTAAAGAAAATTTATATTTACATACCTAAGTAAATTTGGTTATACATTGTATGGTAGGGCTTTTGAAGTTTCCACTATTAAGCATATTGTTTTGTATTATCACAACTACTTTATAAAGTCAGTCTCCTCAGATTTCTACAGAAGAAGGATCTTCTTCCAAAGTCACACATGGGGCAGCAGCTGGGATTTTAATCGTCCTACTGCCACACCATGCTATTAGTGTGTAGCCTCTCTGTGTGCTGTGATAGTTAACTGAATAATGATTACAAGAGTGGAAACAGGATTTCTTAAAGATGTCTTCCCTTCTGAGCGATCCTATCTGGGGCAGGAGTACTGTGGCCATGAGAGTTAGGGAAAGTGACACTACTACATAGAAATCCCTGGAGTAGATGGCCGTAGGTTCCACATTAGGATTTCGCTTGTCTGTAGTGTGTTCATGAGCTTCTTGGTATGAAACTTGAACATTTTTCCTAGGTATGACCAATGTCAAATGAAACTTATTTTTTGATCTGTAAAGGACATTTGTATTTGTTGAGCGCCTTTTGTATTCAGAGATGTACCATAAGAACCTTGACTAATAAAAATAGGAAAGAAAAAAGGAAAATATATCAAAAATAAAATTACAAATCAGTTCTCTTTAACAGATCAGGTTTTTTTGAGAAATGTGTTTTTTTATATTTTGCTTGTTAAATTAATAAAAGGAATACATGTGAATCCCAGGTTCTTATTTATTTTATATCCTCTTTAAAAGCTGAATTATCGAAATGGAATGGAAAGGATTTTGTCTGTTTAATTGTCCTTGGTTCCTTTTCTACCAGCTAAGGGAACTCTGAGTGAAGACACTATCCGAGTGTTTCTCCATCAGATTGCAGCGGCCATGCGGATCCTGCACAGCAAAGGGGTGATCCACAGGGATCTCAAGCCACAGAATATCTTGTTGTCGTATGCCAATCGCAGGAAGTCAAGTGTCAGTGGTATTCGTATCAAAATAGGTAAATAGCTATGGCTTGCCTCATAGAAAGGACATTTTTGAGACAGTACTTTTACATCATTTTAGTTCAGATTTGTTAGACTAATAGATTTTATAATGTCATTTTGAAATTGTTACAGGATTCATTGAGGTCTGTTTAGATATGAGACTCTTTTTCTTAAGTCTAGTAAGGGCCAAATGCAAAGCCTGCTTCTCTGTATAGGGGAACTGTTGTAGTTTGCTTATAGGCAGCAGGTTATGATCCTGACTCTACAGTTCTGACTCTCACATAGATGTCCAAAGGATCTCACTCAGCCTTTGCTGGTACTTTTAGTGCTCTGGCAGTGTGTGAAGCTATTAGTAAAGAGAATTCAAATTCTAAGTGTGGAATTGATGCTTAATGAGAGCTATGTTAATTAATTTATTATAAGTAACATTTCCACTTGCAAAGAGTGAAGATCCTTGGTTAAAAGCCAACAGACTTACATAATTGACTGTTGCTACTATTTTTAACTTCTTTAAATTGAGATATTTACTTGTTTTCTTTTGGTGGACAGACTTTTTCAATAAACACTTTATTTTCACAGTTCTTTTGTGCCTTATGTGTCTTACAGAATTACTTAATATATGTAAATAGATAAAATGTTAAACAAACTGTCATTTGTTCTTTTTTTTTTTTTTAACTTTGTGAAACAGCTGATTTTGGTTTTGCCCGTTACCTACATAGTAACACAATGGCAGCAACACTGTGTGGATCTCCAATGTACATGGTGAGTAAGAAGAACTTCTGTATCTGATCTGAACAGTGATTATATTGTTGTTAATTATGTTAGCAATAATGAGATTACACAGACATCTTGTTTGGTGTACTAAAAAGTTGTTCCACATTTGTTTTTGAGTCTTGAATCTTTTTAAATTTTATTATATGGATAAGTTTTTTTTGCCAGCACAGAGGGTATCAGATCCTCTAGAACTGGAGTTTCAGACAGTTGTAAGCCATGTGGGTACTGGGAATTGAACCTGGATACTTTGGAAGAACAGCCAGCACTTTAAACTGCTGATCTATCTCTCTAGCCCCGTTTTGTTTGTTTATATTTATTTATTTACTTATTTATTTATAAATTGTGGCTTACTATGTAGCCTTGGATGACCTAGAACCCACTTTGTAGACCAGACTGCCCTCAAACTCCCAGAGAGTGTCAACCTATCTCTGCCCTGTAAGTGCTGAGATTAAAGTGTATGGCACCATGCCTGGCCCTGTTTTGTTTTTTTGGGTTTTTTTTTTTTGGTTTTTTTTTTAAAGATTATTATAGAGGACTGGAGAGATGGCTCAGTGGTTAAGAGCACTGACTGCTCTTCCTAAGGTCCTGAATTCAAATCCCAGCAACCACATGATGGCTCACAACCATCTGTAATGAGATCTGATGCCCTCTTCTGGGGTGCCAAAGACAGCTACAGTGTACTTACATATAATAAATAAATAAATCTTTTTAAAAAAAGATTATTATAGAAATCTCTATGTATTGGTCATGTTGTTGTTGTTACTGTTGCTTTTGTTGTTGTTGTGATAAAATAACCATGACCAAGCCGGGCAGTGGTGGCGCATGTCTATAATCCCAGCACTTGGGAGGCAGAGGCAGGCAGATTTCTGAGTTTGAGGCCAGCCTGGTCTACAGAGTGAGTTAGTTCCAGGACAGCCAGGGCTACACAGAGAAACCCTGTCTCAAAAAACAAACTGAGATTTACTAGGGGAGCCAGAGCTGGGGGGGGGGAAGGGGGAGGAGGAGGGAGAAGGGAGGGAAAGAGAGATGGGGAGGGAGTATCATTCTATAAGGGTAATATTATAATATGTTAACATTTTTATTTAGTATGATCAGATCATTAACAGTGAATCAATGTATGCACATTAAGGCTGTAACTAACATAGTTCATGTCTCTTGAATTTTTGTAAACAGGCTCCTGAGGTTATTATGTCTCAACATTATGATGCTAAGGCAGATTTATGGAGCATAGGAACAGTGATCTATCAATGCCTAGTTGGAAAACCGCCTTTTCAGGTAGGCTGACTTTTTCTTATGTCCTTGGATCTCTCATCTTCAAATTTTGCAGTTGCCTTTGATTTATAAAATAAAAAATACTTTGGGAGCAGTAGGTTTTAGGCTCCTCTGTGACTTACTTGTTATTGTTACAGTTAATGCTGTGGTAAGCCGGGGTGTTGCTTTTCCTTTCCTTCTGCTTGCCATTTATAGTAAGACTGGCATGAAGTCTCTTGGATGCTATCCAGGATAGTGGAGTAGAGTCAGGGTTACCAGCTTAGGATGAGTGGTAACCAAAGCTCTTCCTGCTAGCCTGGTTTGGGGGTCGTGGACTCCAGATGAGGTGGGGGCACAGAAGCCTTGTCTCCAACTCTCCGTTCTTGGCACTCTGTAGGTAACTCTGTCTTCCTCATCTCTTTTTTCCAGTTAAGAGGCTGGCCTTTGGAGGATATGCCAGTATCTCAAGTTCATATTGTCAAGCTATAATTTATAGTTTTATTAATTTTAACCTGAAAATTATAATAGAGTGAAATTATTTGCCCAGCACTATACAAAAACAAATCAGTGGTGTAGTCAAGTTACTTTCTTTTCATTCCCAGTGTGGTTTGTATGTAGAGGCAGAGTCACTAATCCCAGCCTCTCTTCTTCCTACAACGGTGCTGCTGCTGCTGCTATGGAGAGACAATATTGGCAATAGACTTGTTTGCTTCCTTTAGTCCCTAGAAAGTTGTAAGGTAAAGCACACCTACATTATACACAATAATAGTGTATGTATTGGTACATAGGTAACCTCCAGCGTAGCAGCTTTTCTGTTGTAGGCTCCTTTTTGAGTGTCTGGCATCATAAAAGTTATATTATACAAAGATACTCAGAATTGGCATATTATCTGAGGTTTTATAAGTCTTATGTGCCCAACAGTCCCTTTGTAAGCAGTTCATGGCGCTCAGCATCAGCATCCACATACATTCTACAGGAGGAACATGAGTGTTAATCATCATTTGGAAGTTTTGCTCCTCTCTGCTTAGAAAGTTAACTATTTTTTTCTTAAATAGGCTAATAGTCCTCAAGACCTAAGGATGTTTTATGAAAAAAACAGGAGCTTAATGCCTAGGTATGTGATTAGATTTTACTTAAATTACACTAGGTTTTACTTTAATTTTTTCATTTACTTGTTTATTTTGATAAGAATCCTGTAGCCCATTTAGACTCAAGTCCACAATCCTCCTACTCTACCTTTAAGTGAAATTACAGGGGTATAGCCATCATTCCTGTCTGCTCTGAGTTTACTATTTGTGAATGCAGTGGGTTTTTTGTTTATTCGAATGCCATGTTTTGTGCATTTCTCTTAATGAGTCTTTTAATTCGTAGTAATGCTGTAATAGGAAATTAGAAAGGTGCTAACACACCATAAATACCTAGGTAGTACTGTATCATATGTTATTTATTTTAAAATGTAAATTTAAGAGACATGATATATATATACATATATGTATACATATATACACATACATATATACATGATATATACATATATACATGATATATACATATTACATGATATATACACACATATATATACATACATATATACATATATATGTATACACACACACACACATAAAACCTGTGGAGGCACACAGACACAGGCTCATAAAGCAGAAAGTAAATTCCTGCCTAGACTGTGGATATTCTGTAGCAGTAAGAGTTATTGTCTATTTTTCCAAATGTTCTTTGTGGGAGTTCTTTATAAAGTACTTGAGATAGAGAGTGTGTGTTATGTGTATATACAGCTTTAGATAAATTACATTTTGAGTTGTATTTTATTTTCGTTTCTTTTCTCTTCTTTTCCTTTTCTTTTTAGATTGACTCTTGCTGGATATCTCAGGCTTTCAGAGTAACCTCAATTCAGCCTCCTGAATGCCAAAATTACAGACATGTATCACCATGCCTGGCTTTTTTTTTTAATTCTGTATTTTAAATGTTCAATGGTGTGTTTATCCTTTTTTGTAGCTATATAAGTCTTATAAAACTAGATGTTCTATTTAATTATATTCTTGTTCTCATATTTGTTTACTACAAACAGCTTTAGTGAAGTATGTGTGTGATCATACACCACTGTTCTTTTTTTTTTTAGAAATTTGTTGGAATATTGTTGGTCTGATAGGTGTACTTTCTTTTTCCTGTTTGATGCTGAGGTGTAAAGAGAATACCTTTCCTCATAAAGGAAAGAAGACCAATTAACTTTTTAATTTATATTTTTCTATTCGTTAATGAGGTTGGCTCACTTTTATTTGCCCTAATATCTTTTAGTAGTTAGTAGTTCTTGTTCCTCATTTTTCAGTTGTTTTCCTATTTTACTATTGGCTTTTAAAAATATTCCATGTCAGTTGCATTTATAATTAAGCTTTGTTTCTAGTCAGGACTGGAGGAGGTTTTTTCTTGAGAGAATTTTATACCAGCTGTTAATATGAGTTGTGTTAAAACTCAGGCTCTGTATTATAGCAGATCGTAAACACCATGTTCAGCACATGCAGGGGTCTGTTTGTGTGCTATGCTGGTAATTGTCAAAGGTAGTGCAGTGCCTTTATTTCCCTCACTGGAAGGCATGAAGCTTTATCAGGTCTTGTTATAGAGGGAATATTTGTGAAAGTGTATATAACATTTTTATTTATCAGAAAGAAGGCAAAATAATTTAGTTAAATACATATAAACTCACTGCTTACATTGTCTTTTACTTCAGTATTCCCAGAGAAACATCACCTTACTTGGCTAATCTCCTTTTGGGTTTGCTTCAGAGAAATCAAAAGGATAGGATGGACTTTGGTAAGTAATAATGTCAAGCTTCATGTATCTTCTAATTCTATATTTGCTGAAAAGATTATATAGATTGCTTTTGATTTATCCATTTTGTTTTTGTTTGTCTTTTTGTTTGTTCTGTTTTTGCTAAATTTTGTCTTATGGTACAGTAGCCCTGGCTGTTCTTGGAGCCCCCTTTGTAGACCAGGCTGGTCTTGAACTCATAAGACATCCACCTGCTTCTGACTTATAAGTGCTGGAATTAAAGGCATGCACCACCATCATCCATCTTATTTGTCTTTTTCTTTCATTATTTTTTTGGTTTTTGTTTTTTGTTTTTTTTTTTTGGTTTTTTTTTTTTTTTGGTTTTTTGAGACAGGGTTTCTCTGTGTAGTTCTGGCTGTCCTGGAACTCACTCTTTCATTATTTTAATAAACATTCATCGAGTGCTTACTATGTTCCAGGAATGTGGCATAGAATAGTAAAGAGAATGTGTGTTCTCAAATGATACATAGTCCAGAGGAGGAAAGAGAGATAATCAATAAATTACAAACTGTAAGTGTATGCTGCTTTAAAAGTGCTAGGTATTGCCGGGCAGTGGTGCTAGGTACTATGCAAAAATAGGAGGAGGAGATATGGAGTAAGGAACTAAAAATTTAAATAAGTTAGTCTACTGTCATATGAACAAAGAGTAAATCAACTGAAGTGTGTGGTGTGGCTGTGGGGGTGAGGGGAGAACTTTAGGCAGAGGGAAGAATCTGTGCAGAAACTTTGAGCTGGGAGTAGGGATGGAAGCTTGAGACCCAGTGAGGAAGCCACTTGGAGACAGGGTGTTGGGAATCATTAGAAGGATCCGATGCCTTTAGAAAGTACCGGTCTGGCTATTTCTTTAGAACAGACTATATGATAGGAAAGCTGGGTGTTCACTCACTTGAGAGTAGAGTATAGCTTAAATTGGGGTAGTAGAAGTGAAGAATGAACTAGTGAAGATTTTGGACCGTTCTCAAGGTAGGGATTTCAGTGTTTACTAATAGTTTCTTAAGAAACAGATTAAAGGTCGGGCAGTGGTGGTGCACGCCTATAATCCCAGCACTTGGGAGGCAGAGGCAGGCGGATTTCTGAGTTCAAGGCCAGCCTGGTCTACAGAGTGAGTTCCAGGACAGCCAGAGCTATACAGAGAAACCCTGTCTCAAAAAACAAAATAAAAAACAAAAACAAAAACAAAACAAAACAAAAGAAACAGATTAGAGTAGGCTCCATGGGTTTGGCCTGTCAATTACAGAAATAGGAAAGCTATGGATAGAATTATGGGGAGCTTCCAGCAGAGGAGCTGGGATTACACACGTTACATTTACAGTAGCATCAAGATAGCTAATGCAGATGTCAGAGATGGCTTGACTGTCAGGAGAGAGCTAAGGATAAATCGAGATGTTAGCCAGTGGGTGATTTGTATTCATCATGGCATTTTCTAATTACTTCTTGAAGTCTTAAAATTTATTAATTAACTTCTTAATGGTTGCTTTGGGATTATAATGGGTATCTTATTACATTTGCTTTGTATAAATGGTAGTTGAATTCCACTAAATATAAAAAATGTCTGTTGTAATTCCATTTCATCTTCTACAATGTGCTAAAATTATCACACAGTGCATCTACATTATGAAAACACAACACAGTGTATTAACTATTGTGTTATGTAGTCTTATATCTTTTATAGAAGGGTTGAAAGAAGAAAAACATCTATATAGATAATATTAACATATATTTACTATTTCTGATATTCATATGGATTGAAGTTACTATTTTATATCTTTTTTTTTTGCTCTGATAGATTTCTATTTCTCTTTGTCTCTTTTGTGATCTCATTGGTTAATTTACCTAGTAGTCAATATCTTTTACTTGTGAGCCTTTAATGGCTAAGACATCTCTCCAGCCTTAGTAAATTTCTTTCTTAAAGATTGTGTTCTCATGTTTCATTACAGAAGCGTTTTTCAGTCATCCTTTTCTTGAGCAAGTTCCAGTTAAAAAATGTAAGTTCTCATTTTTATGTCCAGAGAGTGAGTATGCAAGCTAAAAGACAAAAAATATTTTAAAACACATAATTTTAATGTTTCTCAAAAATTCTTAAGCATTTCCTAGATACCTATAATTGTATTTGTTCTTTTTATATCCAATTGAAAAATATTTAATAACTGCTACATTTTTATTTAAAATTTTTTAAATTACTTTTATGCTCTGTGTGTGTGTGTGTGTGTGTGTGTGTGTGTGTGTATGAGAGAGAAAGAGAGAGAGAGAGAGAGAGAGAGAGAGAGAGAGAGAGAGAGAGAATGAGGATTTGTACACACATACAGAGGACAACTTGTAGAAGTCAGTTCTTTCCTTCTACCACATGAGTCCTGGTGATCAAACTCAGACTGTCAGGTGTGGTGGCAAGTACCTTTACTTACTAAGTCATCTTTCCAGCCCAACTATTGCATTTCTGGTTAACTTTTAATTTTTTAAATTACAATGTAAAAGTATTTATCTTTGTGGGGTTTTCTTTTCTTTTTCTTTCTTTTTTTTTTTTTTTTTTTTTGAGACAGGGTTTCTCTGTGTAGATCTGGCTGTCCTGGAACTCACTCTGTAGACCAGGCTGGCTTTGAACTCAGAAATCTGCCTGCCTCTGCCTCCCAAGTGCTGGGATTAAAGGCATGTGCCACCACCGCAGGGCTTCTTCTTTGTGGTTTTTAAGTATGTCTTTGTGTCTGTGTGTAGATAGGAGTGCAGGTGCCCAGGGAATCCAGAGGAAGGGGTTGGAGCCCTTGGAACTGGAGTTACAGTGGCTGTAAAACAGCTGATGTTCCCTGGGAACCAAACTTAACCTTCTTAACTGCTCTTGCATTTACGTATTTATTGTGTGTGTGTTTGTGTATTCCTGCATATGCACACATGTGGAAGCTGAAGGACAACTTGGTTCACTCCTTTTACCATATGGGCTCCAGGGATTGAACTCAGGTGGTCGGGTTTGGCTGCAAGTACCTTTACCTGCTGAGCCATCTTCCCAGTCATGTTTCTTTTCTCCTCCCCCATCCCCAGCAGTGTTTCTCTGTGTAGCCCTGGCTGGCCCAGAACTTGCTCTGTAGACCAGGCTGGCCTCAAACTGAGTGCTGGAATTGAAGTCATGGACACCACCCAGCTCTTTTTTTTTTCTTAAATTTTTTGTTGCATTTTTTGTTCCATCTATGAAAGCACTAATGAATAGGTGAATGCAAATTTTTGGTTATAACTAGGTTGTTAGTGTTTTGATGGCTTGTACTGTTAGACAGATCTTACAACACACTATAGAGAGACAGTTCTTTCACTGTTTTTCTTCCCTAGCTTGCCCAGTCCCAGTGCCTGTGTATTCTGGCCCTGTTCTTGGAAGCTCCTGCAGCACCTCACCATCTTGTCGCTTTGCTTCTCCACCAGTAAGTTGGGGTTTATTAAAAATGATTTTAGTGTTAGTGTTTTTGTTCTTCTAGTGGGTGTGTTTACTGTGCAGCTGAGGTCTAGGAGAAAGGACATCAGAGTTGATCAAATAGTCCTGGCTTTGGCTCTTTGCTCCCTTAGCTGTGTAATTTCAGTAAGGTTCTCTAGACCCTTTGCTTGTTTGCTTGCTTTATTTGTTTGTTTGTTTGTTTTTCTCTTTCTTTCTTTTAAGATTTATTTATTATTTTATGTATGTGAGTACACAGCCTCTGCCTTCAGTCACACCAGAAGGGGGCATCAGATCCTATTACATGTGATTGTGAGCCACCATGTGGTTGCTGGGAATTGAACTCAGGACTTCTGGAAGAGCAGTCAGTGCTCTTAACCACTGAGCCATCTCTCTAGCCCCGACCCTTTTAAACAGATGATTACTACCACTTTCTTGTGCCATGTGGGAATTTAGTGATGCATGCAAACACTCTCGGGGTGGATGAGTGATGGCTAATTACTGTACACTGTAAAGGTTCAGAGTCCATAAGGTTTGAGGGGTGGGGGATAGCCTTGGAGCTGAGTGTTACTGGCTGCACTGTGAAGTTCTTGAGCTAATCCTTTCATGGCTTTAAGTGCTGCTTCTTGATCCTCACGGTCTTCTGATTCTCTGTTATTTCCTTCTTCCCACTCTAGTCTCTGTTTTACCTAGCTCTTTTCTTTGTTCCACTAGTCCTCCTAAGTCTGTGTTACAGCCTGATGATCTTGAGACATTGCACATTTGAAGGCACTGTGGGAGCTTTTGTGTCTGCTGTTGTATTTTACATAGGATCCAAGCAGGCATGGAGTTTTTGACTTCTGACGAAAGATAGAAGAGCCATAAAAGAAGGCAACTGTGTTATTAGCCAGTAGAGACAACCTAAAAGTTTAAGAGGAAGCTTGAGAGCTCTGTACCCGATATTGACATGGTAATGGGATGAGTGCTTTAGTGCTTTTGTCTTTCTGAGCTTGCTTTCTTCTATGTGAAATGAATGCAGCTTACTTCCCTTAAGATAATTGAGCATAAGCCTTATTTGTCTAACACTCAACAAATTTACAGACAGTGACAACTACTGTTATTATTTTCTTTAGAAATCTAATAGCCAAAGCTAAAATAGATGTGGAACAAAACCTGTTTCGAAAAATGAGTTTTATTTTTAAAATAATCACAAAAGCTAAAAAGATGGTTCTGTGGCCAAAGTGTTGGCTTTGCAAGCATCAGGACCTCAGCTCAGACCTCCCACATCCATCCAAGATCTGGGTGTGCTGGTACTGGCCTGTAACCCCAGCACAGGCCAGTTTCAGAAACAGGTTCCCAAGGGCTCATGGAACAGCCAATCTAACCGAAACGGGGAGCTCTAGGTTTAGAGAGAACCTGATGGAGAAAATACAGTAATGAGTGATGCAGGAAGGAATCCATAGTCAGCCTTTAGCCTCCAAATGCACACACACACACACACACACAGACAAGTGCACCTGCATGCACACATGACCACACACATAGCCCAAAAAGAAAAAAGAAAAAAAAGTAAAAGCTGGAGAGTTGGCTCATTGGATAAGAGCACTGGCTGCTCTTGAAGAAGACAAGAGTTCAATTTACAACACCTGCATGGTAGTTCACAAACTCCATGTTCCAATTCTGGTGGTTTTTACAGCTTCTGGCCTCTGTGGGCATCATACAGGCAAGCAGGCAGGCAGGCAAATATCCATACAGATAAAATTTTAAAATAAATAAGTAAATAAAAAGGTTTAAAAAAAATCACTGTTTCTTACACAACCCTGCTATATAAACCAAATAGAAGAAATGGCATGTTCATAAGGCTTATTACATTTTTGTGAATTTGAAAATTTGATAAATTTGATAAAATTTGAAAGAATATACGTCCCTGTATCTATCTGGACTACTTGGAGTGGGGGAACAAAGCCTAGACATACTAGTTACTTATCTTGCTACTGTGATAAGATGCCTGGAAGAAGGGTAAAGAAGGAAGGGTTTATTTTTGCTCACAGTTTAAAGGGGGTACAGTTCATCCTGATGGGAAAGATAGGATGGCAAGAATTGCCTAAGACTGTGGCAGCAAGGAAGAACTTGCTCACAGTTGTGTAGCTCAGGAAGCAGACAGCCTTGTGACAAGCTGTAGCCTCTAAGACTACTCCTATGGCCTACAGTGCCAGCTAGCCCACATCTTAAGGTTCCACAACCTCCCAAGACAGTGCCACGAGCTAGTGCCCAAATGTTGACACATTAGCCAGTGGAGGACAGTTTATATTCAAGCCATAACATTCTACTGTGGGCACATGGTCATCTCTTATTGCAAAATGTACTCCACCCAATTTAAAAGTCCCCATAGTCTTAATGTTCAAACTCTGTCCTAAAGTCAAAATTCTTTAATACTCAGGTGAGCCCCTGTGAAATGAAAAAAAAATGTCAGGTGCTTCCAACGTATAATGGCCAGGGTAAACATTCCCTTTCAGAAAGGAGAAACATGAACATATATGTGGAGGAAATGGGGGCCAAAGTGAGGGTGGAACTGTCCCGACAAATGTCAGACCCTGTACCTCCATCTCTTCATCTAGGGTTCGTGGTGGTCTCAAATGTCACCATTAGAACTTCACCTTAGAGACTTCGTTCATGGCCACTAACCTCCATGTAGGGAAGTGTGTTGCCTGGGCCTCAGCAGCTTCCTAACGTTCCCACAAACCTCCTTTACCTATTCACTCTTTATGTTCATGCCTGAAAAACCAGTACCGTGTGAGTAATGCCAACTCCAGGGTAGCTCGTTCCCTTAGACCAGAACTGGAGTGGCCTCTGAGTGTCCTACCAGATGAACCTTGGAAAATGTTCCCTAGAAGGCCCTACTGGAATGGGACATCTAAGAAACTTGCTTTCTTATTCCGTTTCCCCTTTAGTGGAGCTTTTCAGAACAGTTTGTGTTGTTACACTGTGTAACTTGTCCTATTGCCTGTCTTACTTTCCAAGTCTAGAATGTGTGAAGTAAGGAATTTAAGTAAGTGAAGATTGATGATTTCAGGAAACATCATGAAAAGTGAGGGCTGGCTTGCAGCCCAATAGAGAGTGCTTGCATGCATGAGGCCTCAGTTCTATCCCTACCCCTGCAAAACAAATTAAAAATAATTAAAGTAAAAATTAAAAATAAAAAACAAACAACCCAAAAAGCTGGGCATAGTAGTACACAGTTTTAGTCACATAACTTGAGAGGAAGAGGCGGGCTGATCTCTGATTTCGAGGTTAGCCTGGTCTACATAGTGAGTTCCAGGACCGACAGAGCCACACAGTGAGATCTGTCTAGAAAAGGAAAGGAAAAAACAAAAAGAAGAGGTAGTAATCAGAGGTTTGATAAGAAAGAAAGGAAAGGAAAGGAAAGGAAAGGAAAGGAAAGGAAAGGAAAGGAAAGGAAAGGAAAGGAAAGGAAAGGAAAGGAAAGGAAAAAACAAAAAGAAGAGGTAGTAATCAGATTTGATAAGAAAGAAAAAAAGGAAAGGAAAAAGGAAAGGAAAGGAAAAAGGAAAGGAAAGGAAAAAGGAAAGGAAAGGAAAAAGGAAAAAGGAAAGGGAAAAGACGCTTATGTAAAAGCCAGAATATAAAGAGAGTAAGCATTTGCACCCGTGAGCCAGGAGACTCCACAGCCTTCTGTGATCAGTGGAGAAGCTGGGACAGAAGTCTTCCTGCTGCCATTTGCGCCAGGAGCTGGGAAACTCCACAGTTTTCTGTGCATAGCCTGCTAGGAGAGAGATCTCCCAGCAGTGCTTTCACTTTTGAGCTCAGAGGAGTAAGGACACAAGCTTACAGGCCCACAGGAGGAACAAACTCCAGCCAGAGACAAGAATACCAACTAGCACCAGATGCTGAAAGGCAAGCACAAGAACCCTACCAACAGAAACCAAGGCCACATAGCAACATCAGAACCCAGTTCTCCCACCACAGCAAGTCCCAGATACCCCAACATACCGGAAAAGCAAGAGTTGGATTTAAAATCGTATCTCATGATGCTGATAGAGGGCTTCAAGAAAGACTTAAATAACTCCCTTAAAGAAATACAGGAGAACAATGGTCAACAGGTAAAAGCCCTTAAAGAGGAAACACAAAAATCCCTTAAAGAAGTACAGGAGATCATGGGTCAACAGGCAGAAACCTTAAAGAAAAAACACAAAAATCCCTTAAAGAATTACAGGAAAACACAATCAAGTGAAGGAACTGAACAAAATTATCGAGAATCTAAAAGTGGAAGTCGAAATAATAAAGAAATCACAAAGTGAGGCATCTCTGGAGATAGAAAACCTTGGAAAGAATTCAGGAGTCATAGATGCAGGCATCAACAACAGAATACAAGAGATAGAAGAAAGAACCTCAGATGCTGAAGATACCATAGAGAACATTGACTCAACAGTCAAAGAAAATGCAAAATGCATAAAGCTGGTAACTCAAAACATCCAGGAACTCCAGGACACAACGGGAAGTCCAAACCTAAGGATTATAGGTATAGTTGAGAGCGAGGATTTACATCTTAAAGGCCCAGTAAATATCTTCAACAAAATTGTAGAAAACTTCCCTAACCTAGAGAAAGAGATGCCCATGAACATACAAGAAGCCTTCAGACTGGACCAGAACAGAAAATCCTCCCGGCACATAATAATCAAAACACCAAATTTACTAAACAAAGAAAGAATATTAAAAGCAGAAAGGGAAAAAGGGCAAGTAACTTATGAAGGCAGACCTATCAGAATCACACTAGACTTCTCACCAGAGACGGTCAAAGCGAGAAGATCCTGGGCAGACCTCAGACAGACCCTAAGAGAACACAAATGCCAGCCCAGGCTACTATACCCAGCAAAATTTTCAATCATTATAGATGGAGAAACCAAGATATTCCATGATAAAACCCAATTTGCACAATATCTGACCACAAATCCAGCCCTAAAAAGGATAATTGGTGAAAAATGCCAACACAAGGAGGGAAACTACACCCTAGAAAAAGCGAGAAAGTAATTTTCCAACAAACCCAAAAGAAGATACCCAAACAAAAATAAAATGACATAAAAATTAACAGGAAGTGCCGGGCAGTGGTGGCACACGCCTTTAATCCCAGCACTTGGGAGGCAGAGGCAGGCAGATTTCTGAGTTCGAGGCCAGCCTGGTCTACAGAGTGAGTTCCAGGACAGCCAGAACTACACAGAGAAACCCTGTCTCGAAAAAAACAAAAACAAAACAAAACAAAAAAAATTAACAGGAAGCAACAATCACTATTCCTTAATATCTCTTAACAACAATGGACTCAACTCCCCAATAAAAAGACATAGACTAATGAACTATTTCTCATGTAAATCTTACATTTTATCAGAAAATGTTTATAATTCCCCTTTTAATTAATTTAGTAATTTCTTTTATGTCTACCATTTTATCTGCATTACTTTTCATGATAATATTCAGTTTTAATAGATCTTTCTATATACTTTCATTTTATCAGAAATGTTTTCAATGTAAATATTTGATATTATCACAAATGTTTCTAATTCCACGTTCAATTAATTTAGAAAGAATTTTTACATCAACCATTTTTATGTGAAATTTGCCATGAAATAGTCAATTTTAATGTGTTTGTCTATTTATTTTTTGAAATTTACCAGAAATATTTTCCATGTAAATCTTCAATGTTATCTGAAAGTGTTTATAATTCCACGTTCAATCAACTTAGAATCATCTTTATGCCTGTTATCTTATCTATATAATTTCCATAATAATCTTTAATTTTAACATATTTTTCTATATATTTCTGCAATTTTATCAGAAATAGTTTCCATGTAAATCTTCAAGTTTATCAGAAAATGTTTATAATCCCACTTTTAATCAACTTAGGAATACTTTCATGCCTACCATTATTATAAAATTTTCCATGATAATCTTCAGTTTTAACATGTTTTTCTACATTTTTCTACAATTTTATCAGAAATATTTTTCACATAAATCTTCGATTTTATCATAAAATGTTTCTATCCCATATTTCAATTAATTTAGCAATGTTTTACATGTCTACCACTTCCTAATTTTCTATGAAAACTGTCAATTTTAACATGTTTATCTGAAATATTTTCCATGTAAATCTTTAATTTTATCATAAAGTGTTTTTACTTCCCTTTACTTCCCTTTTCAATAAATAAGAGAGAGAGAAGCCGGGCGTTGGTCTCGCACGCCTTTAATCCCAGCACTTGGGAGGCAGAGGCAGGCGGATTTCTGAGTTCAAGGCCAGCCTGGTCTACAGAGTGAGTTCCAGGACAGCCGGAACTACACAGAGAAACACTGTCTCGAAAAACCGAGAGAGAGAGAGAGAGAGAGAAAGAGAGAGAGAGAGAGAGAAATAGAGAGAGAGAAAGAGAAAGAGAAATAGAGAAAGAGAAATAGAGAGAGAGAAATGTCGAGACCTGATCTGCTACATTGTGAGCACCTAGGAAGTGGAATATAGAACAGCTTCGGGTGCAAGAGAAGTATTACTTTCAACAAGACAAGAAAGAAATGCAAGGTGGTTGTGGATGAAGGTGCTGTTGAATAACAGGGAAAGAAATTAGAATTTTCCATCTCAGTCACTGGCAAGAAATTACAGAGCCTTGGGTCACATCTCAATTTCATTAATGTTTAGTTATATAATATTGGGGAAATTACCTAACCCTCTGAGCTTTTATTTTTTGGTTTATCTAGTTGTGAAGTGGAATTCTGAATACAGCTAGAGCTGAGCGGAATAGTTAACAATTGTTTTTTTGTTTTTTTGTTTGGTTTTTTTTTGTTTGGTTTTTTGGTTTGTTTTTTTTTTGTTTTTTTTTTTTTTTTTTTTTTATTTTTTGATACAGGGTTTCTCTGTGTAGTCCTGGCTGTCCTGAAACTCACTCTGTAGACCAGGCTGGCCTCAAACTCAGAAATCCACCTGCCTCTGCCTCCCAAGTGCTGGGATTACAGGCGTGCGCCACCACGCCCGGCGCAATAGTTAACAATTATAATGTTAGTCCTTCATTTTCCCTTCACTTTATTACCTTCAGAGTGTTCAAAAGGGTGGCAAGGAAAATTTTCATTACATACATGAGACACACAAAAAGACATGGGACTGTGTGCCACAGGTTACAGCAAGAGATCTTGTTTCAGAAAAACAAGGTGAGAGATGGTTCAGAGTTAAAGAGCATTTGCTCTTTATCTGAATTCAATTGTCAGCGCCCATGCTGGGTAGCTTACTATAACTACCTGTAGCTCTAACTTCAGAGGATCTTACACCCTCTTCTGGCCTCTGCAGGAATCTACATGTACACAGTGTGCACACATAAACACACATACACATACATCAAAATAAATAAATTTTTAAAGAGCAAGATCAGGGCCAGTGGCACATGCCTTTAATTTTAGTACTTGAGAGGCAGAGGCAGAGGCAGAGGCAGAGGCAGAGGCACAGGGATCTCAGTAAGTCTGAGGCCAGCCTTGTCTACATAGTTAGTTCCAGGATAGCTGATGAATGGCTCCTGGTGAACAACATCAGAGATCCTCGACTTTTGATCTCTTGATACACATGCACTGCACACACCTTTACACATGCCCAGATACGCACACACATACACATATAAACAGATGTGGCAAAGTGTTTTCATTTTAAGTGATATTTAAAGACTCAGGAAAAGTGAATTGGGGGTTTAAGGCCTGGATTTAAAGAGCATGATGTAGGGCTTTTTATTTTTTTTCTTTTCTGAAATACCAATATTAAATAGGATCAGAGAAACGTAACACAGCTTATAAAATTGTTTTAGAACCATCATGTAATCAAGGCATTTCAGTAGAGTTATCACTAGAGTCTTTGAGCTTACCAAATGCTAAAAGATATATAGCAGCTTATGCCTAAGTTATTGTTTAAATGTAATTGTATACTTCTCTTCCTTTCTTGTCATATTTCCCACAGACAAACCACCTTTTCCTTTTAATAGCAAAAATAAAAGGAACACATTCATATTTGTAAGGTTGTTTAAATCTTTCTGTGAGCATAAACTTGTAGTCTAACAGACATTACCCATAATGTCTGTTCTTTTACATAACATGGTTTTTGCTTTTCTGTGTGCAGTGTTTTCTTCAGTGTGTCTAGAACTTTTAATGTACAGTATGGGATTAAAGTCACTGGACGGTATATATTTAGTCATTAAGTAAATAGTTACTTAGTGTTGCTTTGCAAGGCCATGAGCTGGGACTGGGGAGGTCTCAATGATAAAAAACTTAACTTCTCCAAAGTTTCAGGTGGGGTAGATATGTACATGTGATAAATGCTATGTTTTTAAGAGTCATTCTGGAAGTGTTCCAGAAGTCTTTCTGCAAACTGCTTTTCTAAAAGATCTTCAGAAAAGATTTTGTATGTGTGTGAAACCTTAGATGGACGTTTATTCCCACTTTTATAAAAAGAAATACTCTTTAGGCTATTTTGACTTGCATTTGGTTATTAGGATAGTTTTAATTTTATGTTGTTAATTTTAGTCCCTTCCAGATATGCAGCATATTCAGGAAGAAAACTTATCCTCCCCACCATTGGGTCCTCCCAACTATCTACAGGTGTCCAAAGATTCTGCCAGTAATAGTAGCAAGAACTCTTCTTGGGACACGGATGACTTTGTTTTGGTTCCACACAACATCTCGTCAGACCACTCATGTGAGAATCTTTTCTACTTGTACACATTATAGTTTTTAATTTACTAAATTTAAACTTTAGTGTTATAACTGGTTGTGCAGGGCACCTTTACAAATGAGCATTTATTTAGTTGTTTTGAATTATCAGAATTATATACCTACTTTTCTAAAATATGTTTAGTGATTTTCTATAACAGTTATTTTTTAATTCTGAAGGTAATGAAAATGTTTAAAGAAATAATCTCACATTATGTTCACATCTAATTAGAAAGAAATAGAACCAAAAAAAAAAAAATTTAAAAAAAAGGGGGGGGTGCGAGCGGTGGTGGCACATGCCTTTAATCCCAGCACTTGGGAGGCAGAGGCAGGCGGATTTCTGAGTTCAAGGCCAGCCTGGTCTACAGAGTGAGTTCCAGGACAGCCAGAACTACACAGAGAAACCCTGTCTCGAAAAACAAAAACAAAAAAATTAAAAAAAAAAAAAAAAAAGAAATAGAAAATGAGCAGAATAAGCGTCTCTCTCTCTCTCTCTCTCTCTCTCTCTCTCACTCGCACACTCTCTCTCTTGTGTGTGTGTGTATGTGTGTATGTGAGAGAGGGAGAGGGAGAGGGAGAGAGAGAGAGAGAGAGAGAGAGAGAGAGAGAGATTGAGATTCTCCCTATGCTGACATCAGACGTGTTCTTTCCCTGTGTTAGCCTCTTGAGTCTTGGGATTATTGTGGGTATGCACCACCATACTTACCTTTAGATCTGTAGGGAGTAAGTCTGGGAGGGAATCCAGGTTAAGTAAACTTAGCCAGGGCTATGCAGAATGGTGAAGAGTACCAGAAAAGCCATGGAAAAGAGACAGGCAAAACTGTTGACAGGTATGAAGGGAAAAGGCTCAGGGGAGCTGGAGCTTTGGTCCTGCTTGTGTGCAGGACAGGTTGGTGGCAGGTCTGCTCATTTGCCTGTCACCCACTTGGTTTACTCGGTGCATCTCCCAGATGCCCGGCTTGCGTTTGTGTTTGCCAGGTCATAGTTCCCAGCCTGAACAGCTGAAAAGAACAGGGAGACATAGAGCACAGCAAGTGTGTGTGCAATTAGAATCAGTGCTGTAAAAACTAGGGAGTTACCTTTAAATAACACCCTGTAGAACACGGATTTATCTCATTATTAGAAATAATAAAACTTTTAAAGTTATCAAATATTTCAAACAAAATATTACAGCAGAAACTCAGATCACCCACCATGGCGTGCATGTGTCCGTGTATTCCTTTATTTATTTTAAACTAACTTTCTAAAGATAGGAGAATACAAGTACATATAAAATCCATTGGCTCTTCTGAGTCCTTGGAATCCGTATTCTTCCTGTAAGTATTTTGATCCCTTGGTCTGTACCTGGATTCATAGAAAACATGGTATTTTTGTCTCTTCTCTGTTGAAGTAAATGTTATAGAGTGTTTATTTTGATAACTTTTTATTATTTTGGATCTGGATGCTATAGTATGGACTTCTCCTCATCAAATTCAGCAATTGTTACTGGTCTTGTATCCTAACTGGACAACAGCAGAAATTGGTGTTGAATTTGACTGAGCCTACTCTTATGAAAAGCAATTTGTCTCTTGGTTGCAAATGATTTTACCAAAATTCTACACCCTAGAAAAGACTATAAGGGCTGGAGAGATGGCTCAGTGGTTAAGAGCACTGACTGCTTTTCCAGAGGTCCTGAGTTTAAATCCCAGCAACCACATGGTGGCTCACAACCACCTGTATTGAGATCTGATGCCTTCTTCTGGGGTGTCAGAAGACAGCTACCGTATACTCATACACATAAAACATAAAACATAAATAAATAAATAAATAAATAAATACATAAATAAATACATAAATAAATACATAAATAAATAAATTTTTTTAAAAAAGTTTTATTTTTTTCCCCGAGGTCCTGAGTTTAAATCCCAGCAACCAGATGGTGACTCACAACCATCTGTAATGAGATCTGATGCTTTTTTCTGGTGTGTCTGAAGACAACTACAGTGTACTTATATATAATAAATAAATAATTCTTTAAAAGAAAAGATTTTTATTTTTATTCTTTGAGACAGAGTTGCTCTGTGTAGCCCTAGCGAGCTATCTTGGAACTTGGATTTTTAGACATGTCTGGCCTCAAACTCAGAGCTCTGCCTGTCCTTGTCTCCCAAGTGCTGGAATTGTGTGCCACCATGAGCAGTTTGAAAGCTGACTTTTAGCCAGACATACTGTGAGGCACACGTTTAATCCCAGTGCTTTGGAGGCAGAGGCATGTGGATCTCTGAGTTCAAGGCTAGTCTGGTCTATATATAGTGAGATCTAGACAGCTGGAGCTACATAGTGAGACACACTGTTTCAAAAAAAAGTGTGTGTATTTATGTGTGTACATACATACATACATACATACATACATACATACACATATTACACACAAAGAAAGGGAGGAAGCTCTTTTCCTGGGGTCTTCAGTGACTATACTGGGAGTATATTTGGCTGCAGCATTTCACTGGACTTTTTCCTTTGTGAAAGGCTACTCTGGCATGGTCTTCTGTGTAAACAACACAATTCTGATAATATTTTAGTGTATCATAAGTGCCTTTAGTTTCAGGAGTTAGTATACAATTTCACTTAATAGCTTTGTCAATTATTTTTGCTGTAGTACTCTTATCTTTAATTCTTTGTAGAATTCTATAGTATAGAGATCAGTTTAACTATCTCTAGTATAAATATCCAGTCTTCAACTTTAGTTATGGTTGGGCATTGCTACCTATGGTAAAATGGAGATGACTTCAACTGCTTTTTTCTCTGTGTATTTTAAAATAAATTCTATGGATATATACAGTTTGGTTGATTGGTTTTTGGTTTTTCGAGACAGGGTTTCTCCTTGTTACCAGCCCTAGTTGTCTTGGACTTGCTTTGTAGTCCAGGCTGGCCTCACAGAGATCTACTTGCCCTCACTTCCCAAGTGCTGGGAGTAAAGGCTTGTGCCACCATGCCAGCTTGTATGGTTCTAGTTAAGGTATAGAATATTTTGTAGGGTAGGTTGCCTAGTAAAGTAGTTAGCATAATGAAACATGTTACCATAATGAAACATAATCATCTTGTCACAGTGACTTTTTCTCCAGTACATAGTTATAATCTATTCATTTTTCAAAAATTCTCATTATACTATGCTATTATTTACTGTTTTCTAACTTTTAAATTTTGTTTGTCTGTTTATTTGGGTTTTTTTCAAGACAGGGTTTCTTTGTTTATCTGTATCTGTCCTGGAACTAGTTCTGTAGACCAGTCTGGCCTCAAACTCAGAAATCTGCCTTCCTCTCTTCCCAAGTGCTATATCAAAGGCATATTTTATTGTATTTATTTAAGTATGTATATGTGCTTGTGAGGTCAGAACAACTTGCAGAAGTCAGTTCTCTCCTTTTCCCATGTGGGTCCTGACGGGCATTGAACTCAGGTCCTGCTGAGCCAACCTGCCAGCCCAAGACATTTTTTAAAACAGACATTCAAATATCCTATCTTTAGCCTTATTCTGAGAGGTATAGGTATCTAATATTACTGGTTATTTGAAGCCTTTTATGGTTTTGTGATATAAACTGATTTTTTTCTGAGCTAATCATTCTATTTCCTTGGGTCGAGTAGATGAGAAAGAACCTGTTCTGGCTTTCTGATTTTCTTTTCTTTAGTTTTATTTCCTTACCTTCCTCCCTTCCTTTGTTTCTTTCTTGTTCAATTTTGCTTTTTTGAGGCAGACTCTCAAGAGGATTGTCCTACCTTCCAGACTGACCAGCCCTGGCTTGTATATTTCTATGTTAGTAAGCTTTTCTCTTCTTTTTGCCTGTGTAAGTACAGGTTCTTTCTTGTCTTCTTTTCTCTGTGGAATTTCAAAATACTAGTGTTGTCTCATAGTACAATACAAATAAGGCTTAAATATAATTACCAAAAGCTACCGGAGATATTTTAGGAGGGTTTTTTGTTTTGTCTTGTTTTGTCTTGTTTTGTTTTGTTTTGTTTTGTCTTTAGGGATATAAAGGCCTAAAGTAACTTGAAATAATGTCCCACTCTGTGATTAAGTTAAGTTACCAAGTTGATGTGTAGCTAAGTTCCTTGCTTCATATTACTTTGGGTTTCTAGAATTTATTTCTTATTTCTTTTAATTTAATTTTGTTTTATAATTGCATATAGATTTTTTTATTATTTATATATATAGGTGGGAGAAGGTTGTGTACATGAATGCAGTGCCTGAGGAGGCCTGACCAGATTCGGGGTCCCCTGGAGCTGGTGGACAGGCCATTGTATGCCACTGGAAATAAGCGTGGGGACCAAGCTTGTGTTCTCTGGAAGAGCAGAAGACGCTCTTAGTTACTGAGCAACATGTCTGTTTCGCCTCAAGTGTACATTCCTGCCTCTTCTTCCAATTCCTTTATTTCCACCCAGCTTATTGTGTCTTTAAAGTGGACTCTTGTCTTGCTCCACTGCACTTTGTCCATGGCCTTCACTAGTTTCTTTTGTTTCTTACCACTATCTGATACTAGTATAGCAGGTTCTTTAACTTCTGGAATATATGTTTGTGAGAACGGGACCCAAGGTGTGCCAAATAAATGCAGTACTGTTTCAGGATCATTCGCAGGAGTTTTGTAAATCTTCTTTTCTTTTTGAGCATAGGTTATCAGAGTAGTTTATTTTAAAAATACATTATTTGGGCAGCTGTTATTTAATACCATGTAGAATAACATAGGATAACTGATATAGAAAGTATATCAATGGCAAGACCCCTGAGTTCTGAACTGTGTGCAGCTGTATATACAGAGATGAAAGAGAAGATGAAGAATGCCTGTGGTATCTGCTACTGTTTCAGATCACGCTAAGACAGAACAGTGTCTTAGTCAACAAGCTGTTCAAAAGCTGACAGAGGCATTATACAACTGGATGGGTATCTATCATTCTGTTGAGCTACACCTTGTCTTATAACCAATTTATGTATTTTGTGCAAAATTGTGTGGTAAAAGTCACTAAGTCATTGAGAGAATGTCCCAAAAAGCTAAATCTGTAAAAGCAAGTTCAGCATGGCGTAGTACTCCTGACATCCCAAGTACAGATGGAAGGAAAGGTGGGGAAGGTCATTATTTGGGAAGGATCCTTGTGTCTTTGACTTTTAAGTCTGGGCAACATAGTGAGACACATCTCAACAACAAACAAACCACACACATGGAATACAAAATTATCTCTCTCATTCACACACTTATACACACATGCACACATAAAATTATACAAGACTGGGAAAGGAAATCATAGAGCACATGAGCAAAATGATATTGGAGACAGTATCAGCACTTCTCAGTAATCCATAAAAAGGAACCTGATAAAAAGATTATAATTGTTATACATTTATGGTGAAGAAATATATAAACATAGGAACACATATGGAACTGTAACTCAAAGTGATTATGGGCTGTGCTGGGCAATGCCCAGCTACTGCCTACAGCCGCCCAGACAAGAGGGTCTTCCCCAGGCCTGCAGTTCACATTCAGCCAAGAGAAATATGTTCTTCTTATTGAGTGGTGGATTTGTCTAACGCCAGAAAGAAGAAAGATGGTGCCAGGCAGCCAGCTGTGGTGGTACACTCTTTTAATCTTTGAAGTTGGGAAGCAAAGACAGGTGGATCTCTGTAAATGGATGCCAACTTGGTCTACAAAGTGAGATTCTATTTAAAAACAGACAGACACGGCTGCAGGTTTGCTTGGTGGGAATAGGTGGGTCAAAAGTTACAGCCTTGCAGGGCGGTTGGTGGTGCACGCCGTTAATCCCAGCATTTGGGAGGCAGAGGCAGGCAGATTTCTGAGTTCGAGGCCAGCCTCGTCTACAGAGTGAGTTCCAGGACAGCCAGGGCTACACAGAGAAACCCTGTCTTGAAAAAAAAAAATGCAGCCTCTGTTTCTAGCTAGGTGCAGATTCTGTGTTCATTTGTTTCTTATAGAAATCAAAGCATAAGAATTAGACACACATGGTAGCTCACATCTTTAACCCTAGCACTCACAAAGCAGAGGCCCACAGATAGTTATGAGCTTGAGGTTAGCCTGGTCTACATAGACACTTCCTGGACTGTCAGATGTAGAGAGACCTTGCCTCAAGAAACTAAAGCAACTCTGCCTCTTGTTGTATTCAAATTATTCCTAAACCATCGTGCTGGAAGAGATCTCTATCCTTTAAAGCATGTGATGTAACTGATTGATTGTTCTTTCTCCTCAGGTGATATGCCCATGGGGACTGCAGCCAGACGAGCTTCAAATGAATTCTTTATGTGTGGAGGGTACGTTTCCATAGTTTACCACAAGAGCTTTCATCTTGCGGCTGGGGATGTGTTCAGCTGTAGGTTCCACTGCAGGACTACCTATGTGAGTTCTGTGGCACACCATTGTAATCTTAGTACCTTGAAGACTGGAGGGAGGCACGATGATTAGAAGTTCTAATTTTAAAAGGATTTTTGATATTTTGTTATTGGGGGGGCTTTATTTAAACTTTTATTCTTGATTTAATTTTTATTTCACAATTTACACATATATACATTCATGTATATAACATACATACATATTGTTTTGGGGGCTTTTGGCTTGTTGTTCATTTATTTTGAGTGCCTAGAGCCTCAGACATCATAAGCACTTCTTCTGAACTGTATGCCCAGCCCATTACAATTTGGTTTTCATTTTGAGATAGCATTTGCTAAGTTACCTAGGCTGGCCTTGAACTCATGGAAACCCAAGCTAACTTTGAACTTGTAGTTCTCCTGTCTTAGTCTCTTGAGCAGGCTTGCATTGCCAGGAAAAACTTACAATTTCTTTCTTAAAAGAAAAAAAATAATAATACTTTTATGTGTTTGTGTATGTATTTGCAGTACTAGAGATTAAATCTAGAGCCCTGCCAGTGATAGGCAAGTTCTGTACCACAGAGCTATATGCCCAACTCATTGTTTGGTTCTCATTTTAAAGAAAGTTTGTAAGTTACCCCGGCTAGCTTTGAACTCAGTCTGTAGCCCAGGCAGACCTTAAACTAGAAATCTTGCCTCATCTTCCTAAGTATCTAGGATTACAGGCCTATGTCACTAAACCCATTAAAACAAATTTTTATTATAATAAGTGCATAAAATTGATCTTCTTAAGTACTTTGAAGCTTAGAGTGAGAGGGTTATATATTCTCATTTCTCTGTAGCTTGGTTAATTAACCCTGGCACTCTGTAGAGTGATGGATGGTGCAACCCAATCTCCCCCACTTCCTGGGAGTGTATAGTTATAGTGTGCCCATTGACATTGGTTTTATAAATCGTGGGCTCTTGTCAACTAGATTCTGCATAACAATTAAAAATTGATTTATAACCGGGCAGTGGTGGCACACACCTTTAATCCCAGCACTTGGGAGGCAGAGGCAGGCGGACTCTGAGTTCGAGGCCAGCCTGGTCTACAGAGTGAGTTCCAGGACAGCCAGGGCTCTACGGAGAAACCCTGTCTCGGAAAAAACAAACAAACAAACAAAACAAAACAAAAAAAGCTTTCTTAATACAGTAATCTTAAATTATTAGAAGTGTAGTAAACATTGGGGGAAGCACATAAGAGGCACCTGTGCCTGCCCCCACTCCCCAGACCATCCTCTTGGGTGTGGCTAATGTCCTAAGTGGGTGCCATCTCCTCCGGGGTTATGAGTGTGGGAAGTAAACATAGCCTTGAGGTCTGTGCATATAGAAAACCTGCCTTCCTACTTCCCACACCTTCTGAGTACTGATTAACATGCTGGAGCTTCAGAATTCCCAGACTACAGCAGTGAACAGCAAACAGGTGACTGGAAAAATTAATTTATCTGATCCCTAAATGTGGGCATCCTACCAGCTGTGTGCTTGTGAGTTGCATAATATATTTTCTTTTCTTTTTTCTTTCTTTTTTTCTTTTTTTTTTTTTTTTTTTTGGTTTTTTTGAGATACGGTTTCTCTGTGTAGTTCGGTCTGTCCTGGAACTCACTTTGTAGACCAGACTGGCCTCAAACTCAGAAATCCGCCTGCCTCTGCCTCCCAAGTGCTGGGATTAAAGGCATGTGCCACCACTGCCCGGCACATAATATACTTTCAAGTTGCAAGTTGTGAGAGTTCCTTGGGAATGCTTACTTCATTTATGACTTGCATGAACATTCCAGTCATCTTTGCTTTTGGATGCCCTGTTCTTTACTTGGCATAAACTTCTTTCTTGCATAGTAGTGAATAGCAGAATGTAAGTACATGAAACCATTTCACCAAATCTTCCTCCTCCTCCTCCTGTTCTACTTCTGCTGCTTCTCTCTCTCTCTCTCTCTCTCTCTCTCTCTCTCTCTCTCTCTCTCTCTCTCTCTCTGTCTGTGTGTGTGTGTGTGTGTGTGTGTGTGCGCGCGCGCGCGCACTTTTTTTTTTTTTTTTTTTGGTTTTTCGAGACAGGGTTTCTCTGTGTGGTCCCGGCTGTCCTGGAACTCACTCTGTAGACCAGGCTGGCCTCGAACTCAGAAATCCGCCTGCCTCTGCCTCCCAAGTGCTGGGATTAAAGGCATGTGCCACCACGCCCGGCTGTGTGTGTGATTTTTTGAGATAGGGTTTATTTTTCTCTGTTCCTTGCCTGGGACTCAGAGATCCCTCTGCCTCTGCCTCCTAGGTGCTGAGGGTCATGTGTATGACTGCCAGGAGAGTTCTTGAGAGATGTGAGTTTGGGTTACATGTTTTTTGTTTTTGTTTTTGTTTTTAGGATTATTTCTTATTAACATTTAAAAGTGATCATTTGCCATTCTAGAATTTTCTCTAAATATCATTAGCAGATCATCTGAAAGAAAATTAGTCTGACTACTCTTCCTTTCTTAAATTATGGTGGCAGGCAGTGTCAACCTACTGTGTCACCTCACAGTGAAACAGCCCCAATTCCAGTTCCTACTCAAGTAAGGAATTATCAGCGCATAGAACAGAATCTTATATCCACTGCCAGCTCTGGCACAAATCCACATGGCTCTCCAAGGTAAGCCAGTGTCTTTTTATTTGTCTAATAGGTTTTTTGGTTGTTGTTATTGATACTCAAAAGATTGTGATGAATATCACACATGTGTTTGTCTAAAATTATAATTGCTGACGAAGAACTTGGGCTGGAGATGTAGCTTAGTTATGCATGCTTGCCTACCAGACACAAAGCCTTCACTTAACTGCAAACACTGTATATTCTGTGGAGTGCTTGTATAGTACGGAATGGCAGAATGAGTAGTTGAAACTTTGTCATCAAATTTGAACTTTTCCTGTTGTTGTAAAGGGGCTTTTTTTTTTTTTTAATATAAAGGGGCTGGAGAGATGGCCCAGGGGTTAAGAGCACTGACTGCTCTTCCAGAGGTCCTGAGTTCAATTCCCAGTAACCACATGGTGGCTCACAACTGTCTGTAATGAGATCCAATGCCCTCTTCTGGTGTCTGTGAAGACAGCTACAGTGTACTCATATACATAAAATAAATAAAATTAGTTTTTTAAAAAAAGAATAAAAAAATTAACTAGGCAAGATGGTTCATTCCTATAATCCTTGGGAGGTACAAGCAAGAGGACCAGAAATTCAAAGCTGTCCTTAACTACATAGAGAATTCAAGGCCATCCTAAGCCACAGGAGCTCTTGTCTCAAAACAACAAAACCAGCCAGTCCTGGTGGCACATACCACATAAAGAAGCACATGGGCCTGTAAAGATTGGATCCAGTTTTGTAGACCCAGAACAGAGAAATCGTGGGGGGGGGGATGATTGGGGAATAGTTGGGGGGGAGAGGAATTATGGGACATATGGTGGGGGGGGAACTGGGAAAGGGGAAAGCCTTTGGAATGTAAACATAGAATATAGAAAATAAAAATTAAATTAAAAAAAAAGAATAATTCCCTGAACAAAATAACAGATGCTCAGTGGTGACATACTTCACTAAATTTCTAGAAAACAACAAAGATGGAAGTCTACCGCCTCAGAGTAGCAGAGTAAATGTATTCAGGGTTTTGACAGAGTGGACATCACTGCATCCCATAGAGGCCTAAGCCTCAGTGAACTCAGGTAGATGGAGAAAGGAACTAGCCCTCAGTTTCGGACAATTTGCTCCCAATGTATCTATACATAATCAGATGCGTATTCTTCATACACAGCCTTTTTATTGTTGTGCCAAAAGGTGATAAATAAGCCAAGTGTCTGCCAGGGTTTCCATTCTATCTATCTATCTATCTATCTATCTATCTATCTATCTATCTATCTATTTTTCTTTCTATCTATCTATCTATCTATCTATCTCTATAATAAATTATATGGTATAATTTATTATAGTCCATCTATGACAGTAAAATTACAGAAGCTAGGTGGTGGTGGTGCACACCTTTAGTCCCAGGGAAGCTGAGGCAGGCAGATCTCTGTGAGTTCAAGGCCTGCCTCATCTACAGAGCAAGTCCCAGCACAACCAAGGCTACACAGAAACCATGTCTCAAAAACAAACAAACAAACAAGAAAGTTATACAACTTCTAGCCGGTGGTGGCACATGCCTTTAATCCCAGCACTTGGGAGGCAGAGGCAGGCGGATCTCTGAGTTCAAGGCCAGCCTGGTCTACAGAGTGAGATCCAGGACAGCCAGGGTTACACAGAGAAACCTGTCTTGAAAAAAAAAACAACAACAAACAAACAAACAAAAAAGAAAGTTATACAACTTATATTCAATGAAGAGAACAAGCTAAGTCTGACACAGAAGTTTCCAAGGTATAGTATAAAATGAAAAAATTGTGAATTTTGGATCTGTTCATAGAGCCCATAGGTCAAAACTTTGATAATAAGACTAGGGCATGGTTTGCTTTTCTCATTGTGTTGATATATGCGTTGATGAAGAAAGTAAGAATGAATAAAACAGCTTTTGTCTTAACATAATCGGGGTAATAACCTGCAAGTGTACTACTGTCTTTGTGATCTTTACCACCACATACAAAGGAATGTCCTCATCAATGCAGCAAAAGCTATTCTTTGAAAATCACAACCCTAGGGGAGATATGCTACCCAGTATGCTAATGAAGCATGTTTGTAATAAGATAGTTGCCATAGGCAAAGCATTGCATGATTGGGTTGCCAGCTGAACTAGCCCCCTTTTCACTGAGCACTCTTTATTTTAAAGAATGACAAACTATGGTATGGGAATAGAGCAGCCATTTTGTCAGAAATGAACTAAGTTTTTCTACTTGGAAGAAAATAATGAGGATAAATACCAATAATGAGTTTTCAAACAAACCAGAACTCTGGAAAACATACTCACCACTGTAATGCTGACAGGTATTGTTAGTTTTTCCTCCCATATTTCTGTTTGATTGATAGTAACAATTTTTTAGATTTGTTTTATTTTATGTGTATGAATGTTTTGCCTGCATGTATATTTGTATACCACTTAATATGCCTAGATGTTGTTGGAGATCAGAAGAGAGTGAAGGATTCACTAGAACTGGAGTTATAGATGGTTGTGAGCTACCATGTGGGTGCTTGGACTCAAACTCCTATCCTCTGCAAGAACAAAAACTGCTCTTAAATACTGAGTCATATCTCTAGTCATGTACAGTGACATTTTAATATAATTGTGGCCTTTTGATATTGTGTAATGTGTCAGTGTTTAGATTATCTGCATAATTCAATGAATCAGTATTGTTCAAATTGTGTTAAAAATTCTGCACAATGCCAGGCAGTGGTGGCGCACGCTTTTAATCCCAGCACTTGGGAGGCAGAGGCAGGCAGATTTCTGAGTTGAGGCCAGCCTGGTCCACAAAGTAAGTTCCAGGACAGCCAGGGCTACACAGAGAAACCTTGTCTCAAAAAAACAAAAACAAAAAAAAATCTGCACAAATTAAAGATTTATTCAAAGTCCTGATACTTTTCAGAAATAATGAACTGTAATGTAACAAGGTACAATATTCATGGATAGTTTCTGATTGTATCTAACTGTTTAAAAAACACTACTTGCTGGTATCAAAGAAAAGTATCACAGTTATTGGAAAAAGTGCCAAAATATTTTTGCTTTCCTAGGACATAACAGTGTAAGTTTGGGTCTTCTTCATATACTTTACCCAAAATAAAGTAATGTATAACAACTTGATTGCAGGAATAATAATAAAAATCCAAATGTCTTTTATTAAGCAAGATATTAAAGATTTCCAGAAGTATAAAACGCCATGCTTCCCTTTTAGTTACTTTCTTGGAAAATATATTTACCTTTTGTAATCTTAGGTTACATTTAATATATTTTAACTTAAAAGCTTTGTTACATATAGCAAATAACAAAAGATAAGTTAATTAAAACTATCTGGAAGCGAAGTTGTCTTTCAGAACATAAAAGAAACTAGACCTGAGTGCAGACTAACAGTGATTAGTATGCCATGTGTCACTCAGAGCTTAAAAGCTAATAGTAGTGTTGGTGGGCATTCGTGAGTGAGCTCTGAAGGGATCACCAGGAACTAAGAGTGATGGTAACCTTCATAATAAGATGGGAGAAGCTGGAAGAATTGTGTAGAAGAAGAAAAGAGGAAACTACCTTTTCTTCTTCTTCTTCTTCTTCTTCTTCTTCTTCTTCTTCTTCTTCTTCTTCTTCTTCTTCTTCTTCCTCCTCCTCCTCCTCCTCCTCCTCCTCCTCCTCCTCCTCCTTCCTCCTCCTCCTCCTCCTCCTTCCTCCTCCTCCTCCTTCCTCCTCCTTCCTCCTCCTTCCTCCTCCTTCTCCTTCTCCTCCTCCTCCTTCTCCTTCCTTCTCCTTCTCCTTCTCCTTCCTTCTCCTCCTTCTCCTCCTCCTTCTCCTTTCTCTTCCTCTTTTCTTCCTTCTTCTTCCTCCTCTTAATCTTCTTCCCCTTCTTCCTCTCCCTCCCCCTCTTCTTCCTCCTCTTCCTCTTTCTCTTCTTCCTCCTCTTTTCCTTCCTCACCCTCTTCTCTTTCTTTTCCTCCTCTGCCTCCCCCTCCTCTTTTTTTTTAATTATTTTTTTTTCTGAGACCAGATCTCACTGTGTAGTCCTGGAACTCACTATGTAGATCAGGCTGTTCTGGAACTCATTCTATCTGTCTGTCTCCACCTCCTAAGTTCTAGAATTAAAAGCATGCATCACCGCAGCTGGCTCATTTTACATTTTTTATTTTTGCTCCTTTTAACCATTATGTGTCTTCCACATGGAGTGTTGTCAGGAGGTATCAGGAAAAGAATATCAGAAATAAAGTTCTGCCCCAGGTTCTATCAGATAAGAAGTAATTCTCTTTCTTTTCAGATCTGCAGTAGTTCGAAGGTCTAATACCAGCCCCATGGGCTTCCTCCGGGTCGGGTCCTGCTCCCCTGTACCAGCAGACACAGTGCAGACTGGAGGACGAAGACTCTCTACTGGCTCTTCCAGGCCTTACTCTCCATCCCCTTTGGGTGAGGAGAATTGAATAGTCAGTTAAAACCTGTTTTTTCCCTGTAACAAGCCTGATAAAGTACATTCTCAAGGTCACGAAACAGTGCTTTAAAGCAGATTGTAGAACATACTGTACCGGTTGTCCTGTATCCTCCCAAAGCCACCTTAAAAATGTCTATATTTGATGGGAGGCAGAGGCAGGCGGATTTCTGAGTTCGAGGCCAGCCTGGGCTACAGAGTGAGTTCCAGGACAGCCAGGGCTATACAGAGAAACACTGTCTCGAAAAAACAAAAAACAAACAAACAAACAAAAACAAAAACAAAAACAAAAAATGTCTATATTTGAACCTGTGGGGTGGCTCAGCAGTTGCTTGTCAGGGAAGCATGAAGACTGGAGTTCAGATTCCTTAGAACACACAAAAATGCGCTGACCTATCTGTAATTCTAGCCTTAGAAGGCAAAAAGAAAGATTCCCACCTGCTTCCCCCTAGCAAGCTGGTGACTTCTGCATATGATTGAGAGACTGTGCCTCAAAAAAATATAGAGGAATAATAATCAAGAGACACACAGGAGAACAAAAAGCACAAAAGAAAATCTCTAATCTGTATGATGACTGTTAGGAATATGAGTGTAGGCTGGAGAGATGGCTCAGCAGTTAAGAGCGCTGACTGCTTTTCCAGAGATCCCGAGTTCAATTCCCAGTAACCACATGGTGGCTCACAACCATCTGTAATAGGATCCGGTGCCCTCTTTTGGTGTGTCTGATGGCAGTGACAGTATACTCACATATATAAAATAAATGATTCTTTAGAAAAAAAAAAAAAAGCCTAAAACAAACAAACATACTGGGAACCATAACAAATAGAAAAATGTTTTTAAGTGAAACTAAAAAACACAATTCTGAAATCAGAGTATATGTAAGGGAGGCTGAAGTACCCAGGTCTGTAGTATCTCCCACTCAAAATACTGAGACAGTTTGGAGATGGTACAGAAAGGCCTCGTCTGTAGTCAGAGATGGCTGATACTGTGTTTTTAAAAGTTTAGGGGTTGAGAACTTGGCTCAGTGGGTAAAGTGCTTTCCATTTAAGCACAAAGATCTAAATTGGAATCTCTAAAACCCCTGTAGCAGCAGCATGCATTGGTAACCCCAGCACCGGGGGAAGGCAGAGCAAGTGGAACCAGGGGCTAGTTGGCCAGCCTCTGAGCTCCAGGTTCAGTAAGAGACCTGTTTCAGTAAACATACGAGAGTAAGAGAAGACAATGTCAGTCTTTGGCATCCACATTTATACACCACATAAAAGAAAATTTAAAGAGCCTGTTTTTAGCTTAAAAAAATTTTTTCAAACCAAGTCTTGGCCTCCCTTCACTCCTACCAGAGCCACTGGAGCATGCTATGGTCCACAAAGACAAGCCCCAAACCCTGTTCTTAAAGCCAAAAGGGCCCATTGCTTTCCTACATGGGCAGAGCACTTCCTATTGTAGGCCTGTCTTCTGTATGTGTAAACATTCTGAAGCTTCCACACTTATGCCAGGGTGTGTTCATAGTGATGCGGATATGCAGAAGGTGCTGCATACGTAGGAGACTGTTGGGAGACCACCTGTAAATTCAGGGGAAGAAGGGTCAGGAGGAAGCAGGGAAGGCTTTAGACCAACGCGCAGATCTCACACCTTGGAGAGGAAGGAGTCTCAGACTATAACAAGACTAGCCCCCAGCACTGAGTTTTCAAGTGAGTTCCTTGAGCTTTTCAACAGGCATAGACTTGTCATTGGTTGGTAGCAGCCCACAGGAGCCCAGCCTCAGCACAGATATGATATATAAGGACTACAGCTGGCCTATCAGTCAGCTGGATCCTGCAACCCCACAAGTCTGATTTATTTAAACTCTGGTACTTCTGCTTTATATACCTACTGCTGGGAGCATTTATTTGGTTTGGGTTACATAATACTTTTAAAATCTCAGTCTTCCAGGCACCTAAAACATTGGCTAATTAGGCTGGGCGGTGGTGGCGCACGCCTGTAATCCCTGCACTTGGGAGGCAGAGGCAGGTGGATTTCTGAGTTCGAGGCCAGCCTGGTCTACAGAGTGAGTTCCCGGACAGCCAGGGCTACATAGAGAAACCCTGTCTCAAAAACCAAAAAAACAAAAACAAAACAAACAAACAAAACAAAACAAAAAACATTGGCTAATTAGAATTATGGAAACCATTACAGACTGAGCAGCTTGTGTGTGTATTCCCCATTTCTGTCCTTTATTGGGTTCTAAGTAATTTTTTTTATTTTGTTCCATTCCTAGTTGGAACCATTCCTGAACAATTTAGTCAGTGCTGCTGTGGACATCCTCAGGGCCATGAAGCCAGGAGTAGACACTCCTCGGGTATGAAAACATATTTTATTATGTGTGGATTTGAGGTATATTTTTCTAGTCTTATCAAACGAATAGAATTGATATGAAATAGTCCCTTCCCTATACTGTGTTTTTCCTGTACTGTTTGGTTTTTTTTTTTTTTAGAATTTTGATTTAATGTTTTAATATATTTAGTATCTCCTTGTGGTTATGATTTTTTATGATAATTAACCTTAAGAAATCAAGGGACAACTTGGGTGGCAGAGGCAGGCGGATTTCTGAGTTCGAGGCCAGCCTGGTCTACAGAGTGAGTTCCAGGACAGCCAGGGCTACACAGAGAAACCCTGTCTCGAAAAAACAAAAAAAAGAAAAAAGAAAAAAAAGAAATCAAGGGACAAAGCCGGGTGTGGTGGTACACGCCTGTAATCCCAGCACTTGGGAGGCAGAGGCAGGCGGATTTCTGAGTTCGAGGTCAGCCTGGTCTACAGAGTGAGTTCCAGGACAGCCAGGACTACACAGAGAAACCCTGTCTCTAAAAAACCAAAAAAAAGAAAAAAAGAAAAAAAAAGAAACCAAGGGACAGCCGGGCAGTGGTGGCGCACGCCTGTAATCCCAGCACTCGGGAGGCAGAGGCAGGCGGATTTCTGAGTTCGAGGCCAGCCTGGTCTACAGAGTGAGTTCCAGGACAGCCAGGGCTACACAGAGAAACCCTGTCTCGAACCCCCCCCCCAAAAAAAGAAACCAAGGGACTAGGTGTGTAGCTCAGTTGGTAAGGTACTTGCCTAGCATGCACAAAGCCTTGGGTTCGGTCCTCACCGCCACATGAAGCCATGCCTATAATCCCAGAACTCCAGAGGATCAGAAGCACAAAGTCATCCTCAGTTAAATAGTAAAATTAGCTGCCAGCCTGGGGTATATGAGACTATGTCAAAAAAAAAGGACACACTTTAAGAAGAATGTATGTGCCTGTATGTTTATTGTTGCTGTATTAAATAATGCATGTTCCTGGGAAGGAACATGTAAATTATACTTTTATAAGTCAAATTCTACTGTATGGACATATGGACATGTAAAGAGTTTAATAATTAGAGAAATTTCATATTATTGAAAAAACTCACTAACTATATTTTCTTTAAAGTAACATTCAAGTAACTTTTTCTCATCATACTATTTATCACAAATTTTACCTTTCTTTTTTTTTTTTTAAGACAAGATTTCTCTGTGTACTGTGTAGCCCTGGCTGTCCTGGAACTCACTCTGTAGACCAGGCTGGCCTTGAACTCAGAAATTCACCTGCCTCTGCTGCCCAAGTGCTGGGATCAAAGGTGTGCACCACCACTGCCTGGCAAATTTTACTTTTCTATTTATTTCAATTTATTTCTCTAAAAAGTAGAATAATGTTCTTAATAATGTCAGGTTTAGAAAGATCAAGCAGGAATGTTTAATAGCAAAGTTCCAATTATGTTTGTTTGTTTGTTTGTTTGTTTGTTTGTTTGTTAAAACAGTGTTTCTCTATTTAGTCCAGTCTATTTTGGAACATTTCCTTATTTAGACCAGGCTGGCCTTGAACCCAGAGATCCTTATATCTCTACCTCCAGAGTGCTGGGATTAAAGGCATGTGCTACCCTGCTCTGCCTTCAATTGGTATTTTCTTATATTGCTATAATTGTTGGAGGTTTTGTTAGTAAATTGGTTTTTTATTTATTTGTTTGTTTGCTTGCTTGTTTAAGACCGGTCTTGCTGTGTAGCCTCAGGCTGGCTTTGACCTTGAAATCTTCCTGCTTTAGGATCTTGTCTATGAGATTACAAATATACAGCATCAAACCTGGCTTCAGTGGCTGTTTTAGAAGACAATACTTTAAACACTAGGAATACTTGCATGTTCTTAATGTTATGAGTAATAGTTTGGTTTGCAAGAAACTTAAGAGACACAGTCTTAGTGGAACTTAAATATTAGTAACCTTTGCTTGACAACAACATGATTTATGTGAAAAAGAGGTGCCTGACTCCTCGGTATTTGCACTGCCTGCCTCCGTGCCTGCCTGTCTTTCTTTGTATGTTTCCAACAAGGTAGAAGAGCAGAACCAACACCTGTGAGGTTGTTCTCTGACCTCCACGTGCACTCCCTGAGAGACTGGCCCATCCTCAGACACACACATGCACACCAATTGCCTTTTTCATTTCCCGTTTTATCTCTGTACTTCTTTGTGGGTTTTAATGTCCTTCATTTTTGTCAATAGGTTCTCCAGTGCCACAGAGCCAGTCACCACAGTCACTCTTACTGGGTGCTAGACTGCAGAGCGCACCCACCCTCACCGATATCTATCAGAACAAGCAGAAGCTCAGGAAGCAGCACTCTGACCCTGTGTGTCCATCCCATGCCGGAGCTGGATATAGTTACTCTCCTCAGCCTAGTCGGCCTGGCAGCCTTGGAACCTCCCCCACCAAGCACATGGGTTCCTCTCCGCGGAGTTCTGACTGGTTCTTTAAAACTCCTTTGCCAACAATCATTGGCTCTCCTACTAAGGTGTGTTTCTTAAGCCCTTTTATACATATGAACTCTGGTACTTTATGAAATGATTCATTGGGAGAATAGTTACAATTTTAGTGAACATTTACTGTTCAGAAAAGAAAGTTGAGCTTTAAAGAGCTTAAAGGAACAGCACAATATCATACAGATTATAAATAAAAATCTGGTATTTGAATCAACATCTAAGTCCCAATTCTGTACTCATGATCAGTGCACCCTATTTTGTACGTTCTACTAACCAGCTTATATGTGTTTCTTTAGACGACAGCTCCTTTCAAAATCCCTAAAACACAAGCATCTTCTAACCTGTTAGCCTTGGTCACTCGCCATGGGCCTCCTGAAAGCCAGTCCAAAGATGGAAATGACCCTCGTGAATGTTCCCATTGCCTCTTAGTACAAGGAAGTGAGAGGCATCGGTCTGAGCAGCAGAGCAAGGCAGTGTTTGGCAGGTAAAAGACTATTCCCTCTTCAGCCTTTTACATGAGAACTAATCCCTAGGTCAATGCATTCTCTTGTAAAAGCAATAAAACACATTAGTTTAGTAGGTGGTTTATGCCATATGATTAATGATATGTACCATATACATTTGGAATTTCTAAAAAAATACAGTTGTTTCCTGTAACTGCATAGAGTTCTTCCCGAGTTTCTTGAATAAACTATTTATTTTTGTTAGAAAAGTTTATTTATACCCTGAATTATTTTTCATCAATTTTGGGGGGGGGGCGGAAGTGCCTTTTTCTTATTCATGTCACTGTTCTCTTCAGATCTGTCAGTGCCGGAAAGTTATCGGAACAACAAGTAAAGGCACCTTTAGGTGGACACCAGGGCAGCACAGATAGTTTAAACACAGAACGACCAATGGATGTAGGTAAGAAAAATTTCTTAGTTTGTCAACAGGTAGTTTGTTAGTATATACATAGTTTATTACTTTATAATAAAGTATTGCAAGCTTGGTGGCTAGCTTAAAACAACATGCATATGTCTTCATAGTTGTAGCAGTCATCCCTGTCATCTTCCCTTTCTCCTCAGTACACATCAAAACAAAGTACCTTGATGAGCAGGGTTTGTGACCAAAATGTTATTGTCAATAGGACCATCCTGGCCACAATTAGCCTAAATACAGTATTTCCAAGCATTTCCTTTATAGCAGCTGAATCTCAGAAATATCCAGTTAGTGAAGCCCCTGAACCTCTCAGATTTTCTCCAGGGCTTAAATCTGTTGAATACCCCATTCTAGATTATTTAAATTGTTTATCAAAAACAAAAACAATGAACACCAGAGAGATTCCATGCCCTAATACAGTCTTGTTTACAATTAAATCTTCTGGAATGGATTCTAGGATCCCTATGTATTAGATATACCTAAACTTTTCAATCTGTTACACCATTCTTGCTTTCTTCAATGTTGTGTGTTTTTTTGTTTGTTTGTTTGAGACAGGGTCTCTCTGCATAGCCCTAGATATTTCTCTAACTCATTATGTAGATGAGGCTGGCCAGAACTCACAGAAATCCACTGGCCTTTACCTCCTGAATGTACTAAGATTAAAGGCCTGTGCCACTGTGCCCAGTTCTCTGTTGTCTTTATTGCATCCTAAAAAATATCTGGGCCAGCAAATTGCCTGACTATATTTGTTTTCTAATCAAAAAGGAACAGATCCTAGCAACCATGGGATTTGATGTGTCCCTTTATCCTTTTCTTGCCTAGAAGGTCTCTGCAGTACAGTGGACTATATAACATAACAACTATCACAGCTGTTATGCTGCCATTTCCCTTTAGCCTAGGGATGACTTTGGCACTAGAGCATGTCCTGTGTACATGCATAAACTTGCATATTAATTTTTTTGGTTTTTGTTTTGTTTTTTCGAGACAGGGTTTCTCTGTGTAGTCCTGGCTGTCCTGGAACTCACTTTGTAGACCAGGCTGGCCTCGAACTCAGAAATCCGCCTGCCTCTGCCTCCCAAGTGCTGGGATTACAGGCATGCACCACCACGCCTGGCTGCATATTAATTTTTTGAGACAGAATATCACTATGCAACCCTGCCTGGCCTGAAACTTACTAGATAGGTCAGGCTAGTCTCAAACTCAAGGTTATTCTCCTGCCTCTGCCTCCAGAGTTTGATTGCATGTGTGCTGCCACACCCAGCCCTTGATCCTTCTTTTCTGCTTTCTTGTGCACTAGTTTAATGTCACATTTTATTTTGGTTTGGTTTGGTTTTGGTTTTTTGTTTGTTTGTTTGTTTGTTTTTCGAGACAGGGTTTCTCTGTGTAGTCCTGGCTGTCCTGGAACTCACTCTGTAGACCAGGCTGGCCTCAAACTCAGAAATCTGCCTGCCTCTGTCTCCCCAATGCTGGGATTACAGGCGTGCGCCATTACCAACCAGCTATTTCTCTGTTTCTTACCTGTTTAGTTTAATAACTGCCTTAGGGCTTACCATATATCATTATAACCAAGTTCAAATTTACATTAATTTAATTTTAATAAAGGTAAAGACAATTACCCCTCTTAAGTATTAATTCTCATTTCCTTTCTTAGTTCTATCATTGTTAGTCTAGATATGATGTGATGGTTTTTTTAAGATTTTATTTTTTATGTATATGCGTGTTGTCTTGCATGTCTATACGTGTGGTGCCTACAGAGACCAGAAGAGTGTGTTAGATCCTCTGGGACTAGACTTGCAGGTGGTTAGTTTCCATCACCCTCTTGGCACATCATAACCACTTCTAACTCCAGCTCCAAGGTATCTTCTGGCCTTCTAAGCACTTGTAGTATGTGCACACTCAGATATACATATAATTAAGAACATTAAAAATATTGTTTAAAAGCGACTGAATTTTAAAAAGGTAATTTACATTAGCAGTTCATGGCAGTATTTTCTGATTTACCATTTTTGGTTGTCTTCAGTTGCTTCTGTGGAATTTTGTTTCTATCCAGTGACACTTTGTTACTCAAATACAGCTTTGTTTCCATCTCCTTTCTATTACATTCCTTACTATTACATTTGTTTATGTCTCAAGTCAGTCCAACAACAGAATTATATGTTATTCTTTTTAGATTTATTTTATTTTATGTTTATGGATGTTTAACTTCATATATATATGTACACTGTGTTTGTGCATGGGTTACAAATGTCCGTGAGGCATCGTATGACTGTTAGGAACCAGACTGAGGTTCTCTGTAGGAGCAACATGCTCTGCTCTGCGATCCCTCTCCCCAGCTCCAGGCATGCTATCCCTACATGGTTACTTTTCAGATCATTTGGGGAAGGAGAAGAAGGATGCAGTTATATTATTTAGTAATTACATATTTATCTTCATCTAATGCACTTTCATTTCCCCCATCACTTACGTGGATTACCTCCTGGGTCTTAAAGAACTTTTCTTGTTTTTTTTGTCAGAGTACTAAGTCTGCTAGTCTCAAACTTTGTTTGATTTGGGAGTATCTTTATTTTGTCTTTTTTTTTTAAGTTTATATGAGTTCATAGCTGGGCGTGATGGCGCACGCCTGTAATCCCAGCACTTGGGAGGCAGAGGCAGGCGGATTTTGAGTTTGAGGCCAGCCTGGTCTAGAGAGTGAGTTCCAGGACAGCTAGGACTATACAGAGAAGCCCTGTCTTGAAAAAAACAAAAAACAACAACAACAAACCCCCCCCCAAAACAAAAAAAGTTTCATGTGAGTTCATGTTTGTGTGTGAGAATGAGGCATGGCATGCTCTGTGTGTGTGGAAGTCAGAGGGCACCCTCAGAGCTCCCCCTTCCCTCCCATGTGTTTGAGGCAAGGTCTCTTGTTCAGTGCTGCCTGTGCTAGGCTCCCTGGGCCATGAGTTTCCAGAGACTGTCGTGATTCCACCTCCCACTCACTGTAGAAGTACTGGGCAAGCAGCCGTGAGCCTCTTGTGCATTCTAAGGAGCCGAACTCGGGACCATACAATCGGCACTTGATCCGTTGGACCATCTCTCCGATGAGAAATGTTAGTTTGATCTTAAGTCAATGGTTTGCTCTTTTTCTTTTTCTTTTTTTCTTTCCCGAGACAGGGTTTCTCTGTGTAGTACTGGCTGTCCTGGAACTCACTCTGTAGACCAGGCTGGCCTCGAACTCAGAAATCCACCTGCCTCTGCCTCCCAAGTGCTGGGATCACAGGTGTGTGCCACACGCCTGGCTTGGTTTGCTCTTTTTTGTTTTCACATAGATGAGGCTATAACCCCAGCTCTTAGATCCATTTCTGAGGAATTTTCTAGATGGAGAGTCTTAGTTGGCAGTTTTCTCTTTCAGCACTTTACACTGTCCATTCCTCTGGGGCTTCCTCCATTCCTGATTACAAGTTAACCAGAACTTTTATTTGGGTTCATTTTGATATGACAGATTATTTTTCTGCTTTCAAGATTTTCTCTTTGTTTTTTCACTATTTTACTATGTTTACTGTTCACTTTGCCTTTATACTATATGGGGGAAGCTCTGTGTGTGTGTGTGTGTGTGTGTGTGTGTGTGTGTGTGTGTTGCTGAGAATTAAACAAATGTATGGTAGACAAGTGGTATGTATTCCCAGCCTCTTAGGTTAACTTCTTAAATGAAGTATGGGTAGTTTTTCACCATCATTCATTGGTTATACTTTCAGTTTCTTTCTCTTTAAAATACTGAAAGTAGCACACGTGGAGCCACTCAGTTGAGAGGATTATAAACTAAGCATAGTTGCATGAATTAGCTAGTGCGCACCCTGCCACCGCCTGTACACAGCTGCCTCTTGTTGCTATTATGTTGAGCCTGAATGCCACAATTATCTGCTGAAAATGCCTCATTACTCTAATAACAGTTTTTTCTCCAATAAATAGTGTATCTCAATGCTAAGAGTACGCTGGAGAAACGACAGTCTCTTCAGGAAGTAAAGCTGTGCCCCTCTTTCTGATCATATGTAAAAAGTCAATGCAAAATAGACCAAGGATCTAAATTAAACACTTTAAAGCATTGTATAGGCAAAGAATTTTTTGTTTAGAACCCCAAAACAATCCAGGAGTTATCAACTAAGAAGCTTCTGCACAGTGAAAGAAACTTAATCTGACTTGACTCTGAAATACCCTCTATAGATTTGTATTTTGAATATGAATCTTAATAACCAAGTGGTCATTCTGTTTGTGGAGGTTCTGGAAACTTTGGTAGGAGGGCACATCTGCAAGGTACAAACCACTAGATAGAAGTTCTGGGGTGTGTTGTTCCTTACTCCTCCTTGCCTTGCTCTCTACTGCCTGATCCTTGGTGATATGAACAGCCCCTATCATGTGGCCCTACCTCCATGAACTGATGTGCTTTCATAGCTTATTCTTATTCTAAAGCAGCCTGTAAGTGCTTATTAGAGAACTGTCATAGAGTGGTGAACTATAGCCCAGATGTAGCATCCTTACCCAGAGCTGTTCAGCAATGCCATTACTGGGCAAATATCCAAAGGAGATGAAATCAATATGTCAAAGGTACCTCTGCACTCACTTATTTAGGGATCGCTATCCACAGTAAGCAAGTCATGTAATCAACCGAGATGTCTAACAAGGAATGTGAAGAAAATGTACTAATGTACAATGGAATATTGTTTATAAAATAATACAGTAAGACCCTGTCATTTATGGCAAGATGGGTAGAATCAGAGGACAGTATGATCAGTGAAATAAGTCAGGCACAGATAGGCACATGCTATATGTTCTTAAGTTTGAGCAGAGTTACTAGATCAGAGATCCTTAGAGGATAGGAAGAAGATAGAGAATTAGTACTAAAATGCAATTAGTACTAAGATAGTAAAATATTCAAACATCCTGTAGCATGTATTTAACCATAGTCTTTAACAGTTAATTTCACATTTCAGAATAACCATAGAGAAGAATTGGAAGATTCTCTCAACACATAAATAATATTTAAAGAGAAAAATGCTAATTATCTGATTTGATCATGACATAATATATACAAGTAAGCAGATACAAGGATTACAGTTTGCCTAAAAGTAAAAGTATAGTAGTGATAATAGGTAATTTATTTTCTGGGTGAGGTAGCCCACATCCATAATCCCAGTGCTTGGTAGTCAGAGGCAGGAGGGTTGTGAGTTCAAAGGCAGCCTAGACTATATAGTGAGACACTGAGTCACTAAAATATGGCTGGGAGATGGCTGGGAGAAGGAGCCTGCCACTCAGTGAGGGCCCGAGTTTGGGTCTCTGTACCCCCATGAAAGCCAGGAGAGTATGATGGCCTGCCAGTAATTACAGTGCTCCAAAGACAAAAACAGAGGGATCCATGGCTCAAGATGTCTAGCTAGATTTAGCTGGATTTATACACTCTAGTTCAGTAAGAGATCCTGCCTCAGTAAATTGGAATGAAAACAATTGAGGAAGATACCTGACATCAACCTGTTATATAGATAGCAATATGCTATAGCAATTTACTCTAACAGAAGCTGTATGAATGTGATCTCCCTTGTACTCTCAAAATATTTGTTGTCATGGACTTAGCTTTCTTAAGATGTGAGATTATACTTAAAGCACTTCAGTTAGGCAGTGGTGATACATCCACCTCATCCAGGCTCATCCAGTCAGCCCCCGCCCCCAACACCTGCTGCATCTGAGCTTCCTTCCTCACAGGTGTGAGGGTCTAGTCTGAATGGATATATTTTGTTTAAGCTTTTATGTTTTTCTAATCTGTGTTGTTTACCTTTGTATTTTTATTTCCCGTTTTCATTGTCTAATTTTTCTAATTATCAATAGATATAACTTGCAGTTCATATATTTTCTAATTATCTAAAACATTGAATACTGGGCTTTGGTGTGAATATTCACATATATAGAGGAGAGGTATTACTCAAAATTTCTTTTATTACAGAATTTTTTCTGAGACATTGTTTCACAATATAGCCCTGTCTGGCCTGGAATTCACTGTGTAAACCAAGCTGGCCTTCAACTTGTAGAGATTTGCCTGTTTCTGCCTCTGAAGTGCTGGGATTAAAAATATGACATCTCAGCCATTTGGTGGTGATGCACACCTTTAATCTCAGTACTCAGGAAGCAAAGGCAGGTGGATCTCTGAGTTGGAGGTCACCTTGTTCTACGGAGTGAGTTCCAGGACAGCCAAAGGTAGAGAAACTTGTCTTGAAAAAACAAATAAATATGACTCACCACACCCAACTCTTTTTAATTATATTTAAGCATTTTGTATGTATGTATGTATGTACATGTCACTGCATATATGCATGTTGAAGTCAGAGGAAAACTTGCCAGGGGCAGTCCTCTACCCTGTGGATATTAGGAATCAAATGCATATCATCAGCTTTGGTGGCAAGCACTTTCACATACTGACTCAGCTTACTGACTCTCTAAAATAAGTATTATATTGAAATCTTATTTTAGAATGAATATTGGAATTCTAAAACTTAATATTAAATGGGACTAGCAAGGTGGCTCACTAGATAAAGAGTGCTTACTGTTCTTGAGGAGGATCCAAGTTTGCCTCTCAGCATCCATATTATTGACACCTCACAACTGCCTATAACTCCAACTCCAGGAGGATATGACATTTCTAGCCTTGGTAAACACCTATAACCACTTGTGTATATGCTCCATTACATACACGTAGTTAAAAATAAATGTTAAAATTAATAAAAGTATGTTTCCTTAAGTTCCAATTATGTATAGGCATACTATGACTGTAATCTAATATCTAGTCAACTTTTTGTTGCAGCTCCTGCAGGAGCCTGTGGTGTTATGCTGGCATTGCCAGCAGGAACAGCAGCAAGCTCCAGAGCTGTCCTCTTTACCGTGGGGTCTCCTCCACACAGTGCCACAGCCCCTACTTGTACTCATATGGTCCTTCGAACAAGAACCACCTCAGGTAAGGCTCGCTTGTTCTAGCCCAGAACCTTACGTGACTAGTTCTGATGACAGTGTAGAAGGTTTAGACAAATCACTGTACTTCTCTTGCCTTTGCTCCCTGTCCCTGTAAAGTGATTATAGATGTTTACCTTCCTTAAAGGTTATATGTCAGAAGTAAATGAGATGACATGTTAGGGAGGACTTTGTAAAGCAAAGGTAATATATACTATATACTCACATGTATCTATATGTAGTATAACATACAGTAAACGTGACTTCTCCATCAAGATAGATATGCAAGACTAGTTTGTGCACTACTTCATTCTTAAGTCAGAAGTCTTATTTTAGCAGATCTAATAAACTATTTGAAAATACTCTTTTTGTTTGTTTTTTTGTTTTTGTTTTTCGAGACAGGGTCTCTCTGTGTAGCCCTGGCTGTCCTGGAACTCACTCTGTAGACCAGGCTGGCCTTGAACTCAGAAATCCGCCTGCCTCTGCCTCCCAGAGTGCTGGGATTACAGGCGTGCGCCACCACTGCCCGGCTTGGAAAATACTCTTTTTAATTTACTTATTGTGGTCCTGGAATTGAACCCAAGGCTCTTGCACATGCTAAACAAATGCTATACCACTGAACTGCATTCCCAGGTTTCCCCAGTCCCTCTTATGTGGATAACCTTGAACTCCTGATCCTCCTGCATCTACCTTCCAAGTGCCAGAAATGCAAGTGTATGACTTGGCACCCTCAATGCGCCCCATTTAAAAATCATTCTGTATGTATGATTATTTTGCCTGCATGTATGTATATTCACCTTACACCTGACTAGAGTCCAAGGTGGTAGAAGAGGGTATTCATTCCTCTGGAACTGGAATTGCAGACAGTTATGAGCTGCCATATGGGTGCTGGGAATTGAACCTAGGTCCCCTGGAAGAGCAGTAGGTGTTCTTTAACCTCTTAGCAATCTCTCCAGCCCTCCCCTAGACATTTTTAAAGAAAGGGTATGACTATGTAGTCCTGACTAGCCTGGAATTTGCTACATAGGCCAGGCTGGCCTTGAACTTACAGAGATTGTCTACTTCTACCTCCTTAGTACTGGGATCAAAAGCATGTGGCACCACCCTTGGCTCCCTTCAATCCCTGACCCCTAACACACACACACACACACACACACACACACACACACCTACCTTTCTTTTTGGTGTTTCCCAGGCTGGCCTTGAGTTTATAGTGTAGTCCAGGCTGGCCTCAAAAGTTGAGATACTCCTACTTCAGCTACCCAGGAAACTAGTATTACAGCATATGCCACCAGATTTGGTTTAAATTTTATTTTACTTTTGTGCTTCAGGTACCAGTGTTTGTACTTAATCCTATTTTTTTAAGTCATCATACTGTCTAAGTTGTCTATTAATATTAAAAATTAAGAAAGTATTTGATTAAGGTTAGAGAGTTGACTAGTGGTTAAGAGCATTGACTACTCTTCTAGAGGACCCAGGTTTAATTCTCAGCACTCACAACTCTCTGTAACTTGAGTCCCAGTGGATCCAGTTCCTCTGTTCTCTGCAGGCACCTGCATCATATATACATACCCACACAAAAAAAAATTTTTTTTTTGGTTTTTTCTTTTTTCTTTTTTTTTTTTTTTTTTTTTTTTTTTTTTGGTTTTTCGAGACAGGGTTTCTCTGTATAGCCCTGGCTGTCCTGGAACTCACTCTGTAGACCAGGCTGGCCTCGAACTCAGAGATCCGCCTGCCTCTGCCTCCCAAGTGCTGGGATTAAAGGCATGCGCCACCACCGCCCGGCTTTTTTTTTTTGGTTTTTTCAAGACAGGGTTTCTCTGTGTAGTACTGGCTGTCCTGGAACTCACTCTGTAGACCAGGCTGGCCTCGAACTCAGAAATCCACCTGCCTCTGCCTCCCAAGTGTTGGGATTACAGGCATGCGCCACCACGCCCAGCTCAAAAAATTTAAAATAGTAGATTCTTTTAAAAAGTATTAAGCGTGGGTTTGAAGTGATCATGTGTCTTATTCTATGTGCTGCTTTATGTGTCCTTTAGATTCTTATATTCTAAATAAGCTACTAACCAGGATACTTGTAAATTAATAAGGGAAAGACATATAATGAAAGGTAGAGCTAAAGCAGCTATTATACAGATATTCAAAATTGTAGAGTGGACTCCAGGCTAGCCAGGTCTGCCCAGAGAGACTCTCTCTCAAACAAAACAAAAATAATAAAATACTTCTAAATCGTAGATAATAAGCTTCCTTCTCCTCCTCCTCTTCTTCCTCCTCCTCCTCCTCCTCCTCCTCCTCCTCCTCCTTCTTCCTCTTCCTCTTCCTTCTCTCTCTCTCTCTCTCTCTCTCTCTCTCTCTCTCTCTCTCCTCTCTCTCTCCTCTCTCTCTCCTCTCTCTCTGGGGGTGGGGGGTGGGGAGTGGGGTGGGGGCTGTGTGTGTGTCTGACTGGTTTTGAACTCTCACAAATCTACCTGCCTCTACCTCCCAACTGCTTGGATTAAAGACATTTGCCACTAGGGCTGACCAAGCCAGATCAACAGGCTCACCTGGGCAGGATCAAGAATTAAAAAGAAAAAAGACAATTAGACAACACTGTAGCATGACCCCAGCCATTTCTGAGGCTAAGTCAGGTTTATTTTTTCCCAATCTGCTTTTATACCATTTTAGTTACATGCAAATGTCAATTCTAGGTTAAAGAAGAAGCAAGACAATAAACACAAATAGTCAAAGAACATGCTAGGCAATAGAAGTCCTAAGAGCACTGTTTCTTAGGGCTTATCAGGATGACCAAGATATCCGTGCCTACTTCCTGTCCTAGCACAATAGAAATAACTTAAGAGGCAGGCAGTGATGGCACACACCTGTAATCCTAGCACTCTGGGAGGCAGAGGCAGGCAGATTTCTGAGTTTGAAGCCAGCCTGGTCTACAGAGTGAGTTCCAGGACAGCCAGGGCTATACAGAGAAACCCTGTTTCGAAAAAAAACCAAATCAAAAAAAAAAAAAGGAATAACTTAAGAAAACTGTTTTTAGTAATAATTTGTAATACCAAAAAAAATCAGCAATTTAAAATTATTTCAGATACACATTGTATATGTAAAGTTAGTGAACTACTATGCTTCAGTTATATTTTTATACTTAAGCCTATGGAGCATTAGAGAGAAAAAATATTGTATAAGTTGTATATTATACAAATTTGTTTAAAATGGAGTGTGGGAAAACTGGAAATGCTGATTCTGTTTTATTTATATATGCATATGTATGTATGTATGTATATAAAGAAAGATGGTCATCTATTTATAGAATGAGGAGCCTGGGACTTTAAGTATTGTCTTTGTCACTTCAGTAGGTTATGCTCTATAAATGAGAGGCTTGAGTATGAAAGATCCTTCTGATTGACAGTGAACATGTGCTATGTGTATTGTTTCTTTGCAGTGGGGTCCAGCAGCTCAGGAGGCTCCTTGTGTTCTGCAAGTGGCCGAGTGTGTGTGGGCTCCCCTCCTGGGCCAGGGTTGGGCTCTTCCCCACCAGGAGCAGAGGCAGCTCCCAGCCTAAGATACATGTCTTATGGTGCTTCACCACCCAGCCTAGAGGGTCTCATCACCTTTGAAGCCCCTGAACTACCCGAGGAGACATTGATGGAGGTAGGAAAGAGATTACAGGGATATGTGAATATACTGTTGATCTGATGTGAGCATCCTAGTGATGAGGAAAGAACAAATTATATCAAGTATTTCTGACCTCAGATTCCCTTTTTGTTTGTTTGTTTGTTTGCTTGTTTGTTTATCTGTCTGTTTGAGACAAAGTCTTACTATTTAGCCCTGGATATTCTAAAACTGTGTAGATGAGGCTGGCCTTGAGTTTACCAGTGCTAGGACTGCAGTTGTGTACCACCTATGCCCAACTCTATTTGTAAGATTTTTTTAAAGTTTTCCCTAGAAACATAAATTTTTATCTTTAGAATTGATTCTCTTCATTAGGTAAAAATAATGCATCTAAACATAAATTTTAAAATAACGCCAGTCCATGGACAGTTTGACTACTGGGAAAGGAAAGTCAATTTTCTTGAAGAAAAAAGAGTGTGATATCTGTAGCTCCAGTGGATGGCCCACACCTAGGAGTCTATAGATAGCAAAATTGGACTTGATGGGTTTTTTGTTTTTGTTTTTGTTTTTTTTTTTTTTTTGGTTTTTGGTTTTTTGAGACAGGGTTTTTCTGTGTAGCCCTGGCTGTCCTTGAACTCACTCTGTAGATCAGGCTGGCCTCGAACTCAGAAATCCGCCTGCCTCTGCCTCCCAAGTGCTGGGATTACAGGCGTGCGCCACCACGCCTGGCGGTGGGTTATTTTTTAAAAAGTAGAAATGGAGTCGGGCGTGGTAGTGCACTCCTGTAATCTCAGCACTTGGGAGGCAGAGGCAGGCAGATTTCTGAGTTCGAGGCCAGCCTGGTCTACAGAGTGAGTTCCAGGACAGCCAGGACTACACAGAGAAACCCTGTCTCGAAAAACCAAAAAAAAAAAAAAAAAAAAAAGTAGAAATGAAGATTGGGAGGTAAGGAGGCGGGAATTGATCAGAAAGGAGTTAGGACGAGGAATAAGTGGTTAATATGATCAAAATACAGTGTATGAAATTTTCAAAGAATTAATAAAGTAAAAAATAATTATGCCAACATGATGGCACATACCTCTGTAATTCTAGAAACTGGAAGGCCAGGCAGTAGACTTTTGAGTTTGAGGTCAACCCAGGCAACAAGGTAAGATTCTATGTCAGTAATAATAGTAGCAATAAGCCATAATACCAGGTTAGCCATTAACATAGAAATATCGCTGCGTAAGCAGACTAGATGTTCATACTCATAGATCAGTACTTTCCCTCTGTGGATCCCAGGCTGCATGAAAAAACTCACTACATGTCATCTGCCCTATGCTGAGCACAAATCTAGAACCGCAGGCCATTAATGTGATTTTGGAGTTGTTCCTCATTCCCAACTTAAGGATTACACTGTCTGTTAGTGAATATAGTCCAACACATTGTCATACAGCTGAGAGACTCTTAGAGATTTAAGTGTTTTATTCTCCTGTCTCCGAGAAACTTGGAAGGTTGGAGATGATTCAATAAAGTGCTTGCTGCACAAATACAAGAACCTGAATTTGGGTCCCCAAAACCCACATAAAAAAAAAAAAAGACATACTGACATACCATGCTTGTAACCACATTCTTGAGGGAGTGGATTCCTGAAGCTAATTGCCAGCCAGTCTGTCTGAATCACAGCTTCATAATTAAGGGTGGATCCTGTCACAAAACCAAAGGTATAGGCTGGGGAGAAGGCTCAGTGGTTTAGAACACTTATTACACATTCATGAGGACCAGAATTTGAATCCTAGCCTCCAGGTTACAAGCCAGGTATCCCCACACACACCTATAACTCTCGTTGTTTGGAGGAATCACTGGGGCTTGCTGGCTTCCAGCCTGTCTGAGAAAATAGGAACCCCAAGATCAAAGACCCTACCTCAAAAGAATAGGTAGAGTGGTAGAGGATGCCCAACATCCTCACCTTACCTTCACATTTATGCAAAAGTGTGCGCTGCACGAGCACACACACACATTTACAGTCAACACAGACAAAAACACAAATCTTTTTTTTAAATATAAATGGATACTGATCAAGGAAAGACGCACATATTACCACATAATGGAAAGAAATGTTTAGTCTTATTTGAGATTTTAAAGTTCATTTATAACTAAAGAAGAAAATTTTAGAATACTTGTTCTGAAAGAACATTTTTTAGAGTGTCTCCCCATGTGTTCATCAATAACCATGTAGGTCACAGAAAATCAGAGCTTCGTTGTGAACACTCTTTTTTTTTTTTATTTTTTTATTTTTGGTTTTTTGAGACAGGGTTTCTCTGTGTAGCCCTGGCTGTCCTGGAACTCACTCTGTAGACCAGGTTGGCCTTGAACTCAGAGATCCGCCTGCCTCTGCCTCCCAAGTGCTGGGATTAAAGGCGTGCACCACCACGCCCGGCTGTTGTGAACACTTTTAATTAAAACTTTCTAAAGTAAGAAGTCATTATGCTCACTGAACTATAAAGAGGTGTAATTCTTGGTGGCAGCAGCTGTAGTTCTGCTATTCAGAGCAGAACAGAAGGATAGGAGTTACAGGCTAGCCTAGGATACAGAGCAAAACCCTGTCCCCCCAAATAGTTTGATTTAGTGTTAAGAGTGGCCCTGTAATATTTTTCATTTTTACGCTTCTTATTTATATGGGAGTGTTGGTGCCATATATATGCCATATGGAGGTCAGAGGATAATTTTTGGGCGTTGGTTCTGGACTCTGTTGAAGCAATGCCTCTTCCGTTTCTGCTGCAATGTGTGCTCCTAGATAGCTGTCCCCTGGGTTTCTGGATGGTTTTTCTATCTTTACCTCCCATCTCACTAGTGGTTCTGGGATTAGTGGTCTTTTTTCTCTTCCTCTCACGGGTTCTGGAGGTTAAGCTCAGGGTTTCAAGCTTGCAAAGCAGGTGCTGCAACTATCTACAGCTATCCTTGCATTCTTTCAGCTTTTACAGTTTTACTTTTTTTTAAATGTACGCTAATGTTTGGCCTGTGTTGTGTCTGTGTACCACATATCTGCCTGTTATCCACATGGGCCAAGAGAAGGCATCAGATCCCCTGAACCTAGAGTTACAAGTGTTTGAGCCACCATGTGAGCAGTGGGATTTACCCTCTGTTCTCTGCAAAAGTAGCCTGTGCACTTACCCAGGGAGCCGACTTCCCAGCCCTCCCTTGTGCTCCTCATGTGTTTTGTTTTACACACATTCATTCAATTATTACAGTTTTGGTTTAGTTTGGCCTTATTTTTCTGGTAAAGGCACAGTCTGTAGCCTACTTATGTCTTATATACAGACATATCCAGGTATAATATTTGGTTTGAGTGTAATTAGTTTCTAACAGCTTTCTGAAATTTAAAAGCATTGATTTTCTTTGATCCTTCTTGCATTTATAATATGGGAAAACTTTGTATATATAATGTATTTAAGTCCTTAATCTAAAATCTTATGAAATATCTTGCCTTTGCAGCGAGAACACACAGACACCGTACGCCATCTGAACATGATGTTAATGTTTACTGAGTGTGTGCTGGACCTGACAGCAGTGAGGGGTGGGAACCCTGAGCTGTGCACATCTGCTGTGTCCTTGTATCAGATTCAGGAGAGTGTAGTTGTGGACCAGATCAGCCAGCTAAGCAAAGACTGGGGGTAGGTACCTCTTGTCATTCATTTCCAGATTGTTGTGGGAAATATTAAAAAAGAACAGCAAGTTCCTGAGCTACACCTAACTACTCTCAGCCCCAGTGGTCTTGCCGGCCAGTTCTTAACTCATGGAGACTGGCTCAGAGCTTCGGAATCTCTCTACCCAACTTGCTAAGCTCCTACTGGCAGGCTGCTACCATGCCAGCCCCAAACTACAAAACCCCCACAGCCTTTTGTGGTGCACATCTGGCAAACCCATGGTTTGCCACCGTGTCTTTCTCTCTTGAACCCAGACAAGCCACTATGTGAAGGAAAACACAACACAATCTTAGTTCAGAAACAACAGTAAGTCAATCACTTGGTGCAACAACTAAAATCCTAAGCTTGTAAGTCTTATTAAATCTAAAGTCTCCAGTGGCGGATCTGTCATTGAAACTGGGAGACACTCTTAGCTACAACTTGTCCTTGTGGTATTCCCATCCAAAAGGACCCTATCTCCTTCCTGCTTCCTCTCTTCCCCTAACCAACACAGAAGTCCCGCCTACTCGCCCAGTGATTGGCTCCTTTATTCATTAGGGATTGGCTCACCTGAGAACTTGACTCAGCTCCTACCAAGAGAGCAGAATTAGCATCAAAATACTAGCAACCCCAGGGCTACCCACAACACCAGATTCTTTATGCTTTCTATAAACTTGTATCAAAATGTAGGCATTGTTACTTGTTAGAAGTCAGGTCTCATTTTTAGAAACTGCAAGAAAATAGAAGTTGTTTTATGGTGTGATATGTTAGCCAAGAGTTTATTACACAACCTTAGCATTACCTTTCTCTGAAAATTTACCACTGAAAATATTTGATGACTTAAGAGGTTATACATATTTTTGTTTTAGTGTTCCTATAATATTCAAAGTTCTCATATATTTCTCCATACAAGTTTCACTCCCTTGAGGAGTTAGATATATATTGAAAAGTCAGGAAGGAGCCAGGTGTTCCACACGCAGCACTTTGGATCCTAAGGCTGGAGGTCTAATAAATTGAGACCTACCACCGTTACAGAGGGAAATTTTTTCTCATGGGAAAATGAGAACATAGTCCCCTAGAAAAGCTGTTTGGGTGGTGGTCTGATATTTAGCATGCTGAGTGTTGTGGGTCAATTCCCAGGATAATTCTCTGCTCCTGTCTTCCGGTGCAGGCGGGTGGAGCAGCTGGTGTTGTACATGAAGGCAGCGCAGCTCCTGGCGGCTTCCCTGCATCTCGCCAAAGCCCAGATCAAGTCCGGGAAGCTGAGCCCATCCACCGCTGTGAAACAAGGTACAGAACTCGTGGTAGTGTTCAGCTCCAAGGGCCTTTGTGTTGTGCCTTCCTGTCCCACAGAGTCGGTCTGCTGATCTTTTGTTTCTAATTGTTTACTTGATTCAGAGAGGTCAGTAGTGCTGGATCTGTCTTTCTGTACTGAGAGATCATAGAACCTGACTTCCCATCTTTTCCTTCAGCGACCATGTAGTGTCACCTTCCTTCCAACAGCAAAGAAGGTACATGTCACTATGCTACTTCTGGAAGAAATTAAAAATATTCCAATTTCAACTTTGTTTCAGTTGTTAAAAATCTGAATGAAAGATATAAATTCTGCATCACCATGTGCAAGAAACTTACAGAAAAGCTGAATCGCTTCTTCTCCGATAAACAGAGATTTATTGATGAAATCAACAGTGTGACTGCAGAGAAACTCATCTATAATTGTGCTGTGGAAATGGTAAACCTTTCAAGGCTTAATATTTTATAACTATAGTATTTCTCTCTAGTGTCTTTGAATTGGACACCTACTTGAAAAGATCTGTCCTTTAAGAATTTATATCCTGCTATGTGTGGTGATACATGCCTTCAATTCCAGCACATGGGAGGCAGAGGTAGGCGGATTTCTGAGTTTGAGGCCAGCCTGGTCTACAGAGTGAGTTCCTGGACAGCCAGAGCTAAACAGAGAAACCCTGTCTCAAAAAAACAAAAAAACAAAAAAACAAAAAAAAAAAGATTTTACATCCTCTATGTGTGGTGATACATGCCTTCAATTCCAGCACATGGGAGGCAGAGGCAGGCAGATCTCTGTGAGTTTTAGTTCAGCCTGGTCTACAGAGTGAGTTTGAGGACAGCTAGGGCTACACAGAGAAACCCTGACTCAAATAACAAAAAACAAAACAGAACAAAAAATGTTGAAACAACCAAGAAAAGAGATATAACCTACCCTTTCTCAAGTACCAAGTGAGTGATTACCTAATGAAGTAATTGGACTTACCTGACATATAAGTAGTACTAATATAATATACTTTATTTAATAAATTTACTATAGTTTGTAATCCTGGTTGTTATATTTGAAAGTTTTTATTACATTTCCTTTAACTTCATTTATATAGGTATATTCTTACCCTTCTGTAGTTTTTAATCTAAAAGTTAAATTAATTTATTTCTGCATTTTCTGCTACTTAAGGAAGTTTGGCTTTGTAAAACTTAGAATAAATAGGGTTTTTTTGTTATTGTTGTTAGTTTGTTTGTTTGTTTGTTTGTTTGTTTGTTTTTTTGGTTTTACCGAGACAGGGTTTCTCTGTGTAGCCCTGGCTATCCTGGAACTCACTCTGTAGACCAGAAATCCGCCTGCCTCTGCCTCCCAAGTGCTGGGATTACAGGCATGTGCCACCATGCCCGGCCGCAATAGGGTTTTTTTTTTTATCCCCCCAAATTTTAGGTGCTTGATTTCAACTTAGTGAATAATACTATACTACATTAAGACAATAAGAATTTTATACTTGGCTGGGCATTGGTGGCGCACGCCTTTAATCCCAGCACTTGGGAGGCAGAGGCAGGCGGATTTTTGAGTTCGAGGCCAGCCTGTTCTACAGAGTGAATTCCAGGACAGCCAGAACTATACAGAGAAACCCTGTCTTGAAAAACCAAAAAATAAAAAAGAATTTTATACTAATAATTATATTGCTTCTTTCCTTTCTAGATTTAATTGTAACATTACAGAGTCTTTCTTCTTCTCATAAAGTATATTGATTTTAATATGTAAAGGTGCTTTTCCATAGGACTTGCATATCCTTGAAGTTGTAAATCTTATTTTGTTAACTGGTTCCAGGTTCAATCTGCAGCCCTGGATGAGATGTTTCAGCAGACTGAAGACATCATTTACCGCTACCACAAGGCAGCCCTTCTTTTGGAAGGCTTAAGTAAGATCCTGCAGGACCCTACAGATGTTGAAAATGTGCATAAGTGTAAGTCACTGCACAGCAGGGCTCACTCGTCTTCACCACCACTTCCCACAGTGGGGTCAGAACTATTAAATAGAAAACTGAGAAATAAATGGCCATAGGGTTCTTTATCAGTCAGGCAGTGGTGGTGCATGACTTTAATCCCACCACTAGGGAGACAAAGGCAGGCAGATCTCTGTGACTTTTAGGCCAGCCTGGTCTACATGGCCAGTTCTAGGACAGCCAGAGCTACACAGAGAAATACTATTTTGAAAACAAAAACAAACAGAAAAAGAATCATGATATTTACTTTTTTTATTATTTTATGCGCTTGAATGTATTGCCTCCATGTATGTCTCAGTGTGCTGCATGCATGCCTGTTGCTTTTGGAAGCTAGACGAAGACATCCGGTGCCCTGGACCATGAGTTATAGAGAGTTATGAGCAGCCATGTGAGTGCTAGGACTGAATCCAGGTCCTCTGGAAAAGTAGCCGTTGCTCTCAGTTGCTGAGATCTCTCCAGCCTTCATTACGGGATTTTTCAAACAAAATTTGTTTCTGTTGTTTCTCATTGCCTCTCTTCTTCCCCATCCACATTTTGCACTGTTCTGAGTAGCATGAAAACATCTTGAGTTGTTCTCTGCTACCTGGGGCATGATACATCCCTTTGTCCAGTACATACTTGCTACGTGTTCCTTCTGCCCACGAGTCACTTAGTGGCAGTAGCTGTGAAGTATACTGTATTGGTAGTATACTGTATTGATTCTATACTGTATTGGTAGTACTGGGTTTGTAGATAGAGTTTAATACTATTTATAGTTTCAGGCCTAAATTGGAGATTTTAGAGTGAACCCTTTGTGGGTAAAGAAGAACCACTGAATTTAATTAATTTCAATTTGGCTTCTAGATTTGTAATCATACTGCCTGAGATGACTCTGGGCTTTAAAAACTTGAACAAATTATTAATCTTTCTGTAAGATGTTGACAACAATGCCAACCTTGTATGCTGTAAGGATTGGAGAGGGTTCATATGAAATATAGATTGCTTTCATCCTTCATATTCTCATTGCATTATTTTGTTGTCAAGTTCTTGTTTAAGACTGTAGGAAGACATTGTTTTATTGTTGAATAGAATTCTTTTAAGCTTTCTGGGTGTAGTAACCAGAATATTATAAAGATACTGTATACTACATATTTTATATAACTAACAGAGAATAGATTGATGGGATACCAGAATGCTATATAAATAGATATATATTTCTGGGTATATGTATGTATATGTGTAAACATACATTACACCTATACATATGTGTATATATAGATATAAATATATAGATATATAGGTATACATATATATGTATTCCTAGTATCTGTTGTTTGAGAAGGAGCTATTTTTGTGGTTTTGGGATAGCATGCCTGAAGTTACTTGTACTTCTAAGCAAGAACATTGTTGTGCCAATATGAATCTTACCAGTGCAGCATTAAACTGCACTGGTCATATCTGAACTGTTGCTGGACAGAGGAAAGAAAGTGTATTCATTGTGTTCACCTTGGGGCCAAGGTAGAGCGGGAACCATGGTGCGAGTCATGATTTCCCCCTTAGTTCATCTGTCCCTGGGTTACAAAACACAAATAGTTTTATTATTAATATCATTTTACATTTCATTTCTAGATAAATGCAGTATTGAAAGAAGATTGTCAGCACTCTGCTGTAGCTCTGCAGCCGTGTGAGTAACAGGCTTGTCTGTGGCCCGGCATGGAACAGGAGGTGATACATTTGGGATTACATCTTGGTTCTGTCACCCATCCCAGGACAGTGTGGTGACTACCAAAGAACAAGCTGCAGCTTAAGAAGGAAAAACAATAGAAAACTACTACATATTGTAGAAAACCTGCCTTATTGGAGAAGTCACTCCCCCTTTCCTTTCTCTTTATAGAAGCAGAAGCAAAAGAGTTTTCCACATGGCTCAAGTTATTTGAACCTGGCAAATAAATGTACCTTAGAACTAGCATCATAAGTACAGTTATTCTTGTGGATAATTAAACAGGAAACAAAGTGAGTGACTTCATTCAGCTCCCTGAGCAGTTCGTGAGAGTCCATGTTCTGCTAAAGCATACACAAGCAAAAGAAACAGCTCATCCAGATGGTTTGAGATTTGGGGTAAGTTTGTCTGAATCTGAGCGTGCATCTTTAAACAGCTCAGGAGGAGGGATTTTAAGAAGAAACAAAAGGTGACTCTTGGATGAATTGTGAAATCTTCAACTTGATCTAATGTGGACATGATGTAATCTTCCAAAAATCTTTTATATTGCACTAATTTATTAAAATAACTGTGTATTGGATTTTTCAATTTAAAACTAACTGAGGCACAATGGACTTGTTTAAAAATTTTACTTGATTATATACATATGTCCTTTTCCGAATTCATGTGTAATCTCCACTGAACTTTTAAATGGTCGGAACTTGCGTTCATGTGAACCTTTGCATTTTTCTCACCTGTTATCTTCACCAACAGATCTTCTTAGAGGAATTTTGAGTTGCTGGTTGTTTGCATTTTTTGTTGTGCATGCAGAATGTGCATCGATTCCTGTGATCTTAGGTTTATTAAAGGCTAAGTTTATTTGGGCAGTATTAGAAAGCTATCATGAATCAAGAAATACTCTTGAGAATTTTAATAGGGCCAAATCAAAGTGATAAATAATGGCTTGTTAGTGATGTGGAGTTTCTACATGAAGTTAGTAAGAAATGAGGATTGTTTTCCCTTAGAAAAATGGGCAGCTCTCTCCAGACTAATGTGTACTTCTCAGTGTTAACCAATAGCTAGTCATGGCAGATCAACATCTCTTCAAGAATGGTTCCTGTGTTGTATATTATTTGGTATCTTTTACTTACCTGCTTGAATACTTGAATAAACCATTCACCGATTTTAATCCTTTTACTTCAAAAGTTTGACATAATGACCTGCTCTCTGATAGCTGCACAGAAGCTCTTTGGCACCACACTTACTTTAGTGTGTTATTTAAAGTTAACAGGGAAAACATGGTTTTCATTTTCTTGGTGAACAAAGTAATGTAATTTTTACATTATTTATCTGTATGAAATTCCAGCAGTTAATTTGAACGTTTATGTATAGGATGTTTGTATTTTTAGGTCTTTACTACAGTGTTTCTACCTCTCATTTGTAACTGCATTATATTCAAACTAGGTAAAACCCACTGAATCATTGTGGAATAGCCTTTTTTAAATTGCTTGTACAAATGTATATTAAGGTTAAATAAAACTGACAGTGTTTTTAGGTTATAGTTGGGTTCATATTAAGCGGCTTGTCAAGCCAGATGCTTCCTTAGAGAGTGGGTCAGAAACTTGGCCATCAATATTCTTTGCCCTGCTCCAGGATTCAAAACTCTTGGTGGCTGTCATGCAGTCTCCTACAGACAGACTATATATCCCTCCTTATACTAGTGATAAAATGTCTTCTGTAATTTTTACACTAAACTTTTTCATGTTATCCTAATTACCCCGTTTATCTCAGTTGGTTTTCTAAGGAACTAGATGTAGTTTGCTTCCTCTTCCCCCACTTTTTAAAAATATAATATGAACAAGTTTGGAGAGGGTAAGGTTGGTGTGAAGTCAGGAAGTAGGCAAGTACTGAAACTGTGCTGTAACTCTAAAGCTCTTCTTGTATGACAAAGGTCTTGTAGGTGGTGTGTATAAAGCAGTGAGGTCTCAGCAGTGGAGAACAACTGCAAACTTGTGAGTAACGGTTCTGATATACTACCATTGTCAAGGCTAATTGTTTAAGAAATTTTTGCCTTGATTATAGCAATAATAAATAAATGCTTTATGTTTCTGTATTTTTATTTCATATCATGTATTTCATAAAATGGAATTAGACAAGATCACACACTCATGGGTCAGCACCTGTATTCACATCCTAACCTAGAAAATTATTGGCCACAAAAATTTAAGTAGAGGAATTATCAGTGAGCTTGCTAATTGCTATGTGGATTTTCTTTTAACTGTTACCTGTTGAAGGTCTCTTCTTGACATAATTACTTTCTTTTTTTTTTTTTTTTTTTTTGGGTTTTTCGAGACAGGGTTTCTCTGTGTAGTCCTGGCTGTCCTGGAACTCAATCTGTAGACCAGGCCGGCCTCGAACTCAGAAATCCGCCTGCCTCTGCCTCCCAAGGGCTGGGATTACAGGCGTGCACCACCACGCCCGGCATGACATAATTACTTCTTATAGCCCTCATGTGCTCTTTGTCTACTAGGAAGAATAGCAGGCCTCACAAGAACCAGATGTAGGAGCTTGTGTAAAAGCTCTTGTTAGTTATCACAAGTTGTTTACAAGGGCAAGAAGAAGTTGAGCTGAATGCAAAAGAGATGCAGACATGGAGTAGGCCCCTGATACACCTGTCGTGCCGGGGTCCTACACCTCCCTTCTGCGTGTAGCTGGTGCTCAGTGTCAGTCTCTTGCATCACCTCAGGTCAGAAGGGGCAGCATCCCCTTTCTAACTCATTCCTCCTCACTCCCTTCTCTACCCAGCTGGCCCTGTGAAGTAGCTTTTCTCCTGCTTGGAACCACTGTGCTGATAACAACTTTATTTTGTTTGAGAACATTCAATAAATGAATGAATGATTTCTTTTCCATAGCACAGTGTTTACTGGTTCCCACAAGAGGAGCTGTTCTGTAGTCCAGCATAAGAACCAGGAAGTGCCGGGTGTAATCCCAGCACTCTGGGAGGCAGAGGCAGGCAGATTTCTGAGTTTGAGGCCAGCCTGGTCTACAGAGTAAGTTCCAGGACAGCCAGGGCTATACAGAGAAACCCTGTCTCGAAAAAACCAAATCCAAAAAAAAAAAAAAAAAAAAGGAACCAGGAAGTACTCTGATTAGAATAGAAATGGCCTGCCTCAGTCTCTTAAGAACAAGGAAGAGGAACCAGAGACCAGAGTTGGGACAAATTAGACATGAGCTTGTGAGCTCAAATATTTGAAAACCCCAGAGGAGAAGCACAGAATTCACATTAATTTATCCTTCATCCTTTGTCTCTGTGCAATCCTAGTTGGCATTTTTATAGGACAGTTGCTTGTCAGGGAGCAGTTAATGCTCACTCAGAGAACTTGTCTCTTATAAATGCACCCAGTTCTAGATAGCATTTGGCTGTTGACTTGTGGGTCTGAATCATTGAATCAGCCGCTATGTAGACTGTTAAATCATTCCCAAGTCCCTTTTACATTTTATAAACCCTAGTAAGAATATTATCTTTGAGTGAGGAATCAGAAATTCAAGACAGTGTTTTTAGCAGGTAAATCAGGAAATTGTATCTGAAATGATAGCCCTGAAAATTCAGTGCTACTCAGTGCGGTGGTGCTGCCTTTAATCCCAGCAACGGGGAGGCAGAAGCAGATGGATCTCTGCATATTAGAGGCCAGGCTGTTCTGCAGAGGGAGTTCCAGGACAGCCAACGCTACATAATAGAATCTATCTCAAAATAAATAATTCTTTTTAAAAGAGAGAGGTAAAGCCGGGCGGTGGTGGCACATGCCTGTAATCCCAGCACTCTGGGAGGCAGAGGCAGGTGGATTTCTGAGTTCGAGGCCAGCCTGGTCTACAGAGTGAGTTCCAGGACAGCCGGGGCTATACAGAGAAACCCTGTCTCGAAAAAACCAAAAGAGAGAGAGGGAGGGGAGGGAAGGGAGAGAGAGAGAGAGAGAGAGAGAGAGAGAGAGAGAGAGAGAGAGAGAGAGAGGTATAAAGAGGATTACTGGAGCTTCGTGGCTCCCTGTCCAGCCAGAAAAACGCAAGCCTCAGGTTCGGAGACCATGCTTCAGAGGAATAGAGGATACCCAATTCTCTTTTGTCCCCATATGTGCACACATAGTGTATGCACTCATATTTACATACACACACACATGTACACACGTACACATTGGTTTACAATTTTTTAACAGAGCACTGGGGCTGGAGAGATGAGGGCTCAGCAGTTAAGGACACTCATTGTTCTTCCAGGACTTGGGTTCACAATGCTCTTATAACTCTAGTTCCAGGGGATCTGATTCCCTCATCTGGCCTCTAGCTCAAAGCAAGGAAAAGTAGGAATGTGTAGTCATGAGCAGGTGTTGGGCAAGAATGGAAGTGACTAAGAGGAAGCTTGGGTGGGGACAGGCATTCATTAAACCCACCTAATAGAAGGTCAGGATATCCAGACATTTCAGGAGGGTGGTAGAGGATGCAGACCCCAGATCTCAAGGGGCATCTAAGACCAAGGATAGGGGTTCTGACCACCCTTCTCTAGCATGGTTCTTGCAGAAATTTTGCACAGTAGAGATAAATATGTAAGTCCAAAGTTAGAAGCCTATTGCAAAGGAGCTCCAAGGAGCCTGGAAAGAGCCTGCTCCAAAGAGGAGGGTAAGACACAACAGAAATCACCAGAGAGTCACTTTCCAGCCCAAGTCTGAAGAATTTATTCTTTTTTTTTGCGGGGGTGGGGGGGTGGGGTGGGGTGGGACTCAAGATAGGGTTTCTCTGTATAGCCCTGGTTGTCCTGGAACTCACTCTGTAGACCAGGCTGGCCTTGAACTCAGAAATCCACCTGCCTTTGCCTCCTAAGTGCTGGGATTACAGGCGTGCGCCACCATGCCCAGCTTGAAGAATTTATTCTGCAAGAAGGAATGGGGTCATACAGGCTAGGGCCATGGGAATTGAGTTGGAAAGTTGCTGACGACTCTTTTAAACCTGCCAAGTGTTGCTGCACATTATTTCGGTAGATCCCAGGGACAATAGGTCAGCAGTCTCTGACCTTCATCAGCTCTCAGCTGGGAGGGGCCTCAATAACCAGCCAATCAGAATGTGATTGAGGGTTTTTGAACAGGCAAGGCGTTGCCTCTGGAAATCGATGGAATAGAAAGTCTATATAATCAGCTAGGCTAGTGGTTCAGGCTGAGGCAGAATTGTCATGAGTTTGAGGCCAGCAATGCCTCATAATGAGAGCCTAACTTAAAAGTAAACACACAAAAGCCCACCAAGCGGAAAGTAACTCCTCTACCACTGGTACCTATGTTGCCTTGTTGTCCTATCCTTGGCTTGATGTACTCAAGTGTGTTTCCCAAATCCCTGCTGTTTCTTTTGATCTCTCTCTTCTGTATAGATTTGTTTTTATATGTGTGTGGGAAGGTACCTGTGAAGGTCAGAAAAGAGCCTTTCTGTCTTTCCTGAAAAGACTTATTTTTACTTAGGTGTGTGCATCCACATGTGAGTATTCACATGTTCATGTATGAGCCACCTGAGGTAGGTGCAGGGAACTGAACTCCAGCACTCTGCAAAGGATGCCAGTGCTCTTAACTGCTGTGCCATCTCTCCAGCCCCTTGCTGTTCTTGGTTGAAAATGTGTATTAGTGAAAACACTATTTTCTCCCTGCTGTGGAAAGGTATCTGATTGAAGGTATTTCATTCAGTGTGAACTTCCAATATGGGGGGGGGGGATGAAGCCCCTCATGACCTGTAAGGCACAGGTGACATGAAAAGTTTTTGTTGGTACTGTGAATGGTATATGTTATGATATGGATGTGAATGTCTTCCAAAGGCTCCTGTTGGAGACTTGGCTCCAGCTGATAGTGCTGTTGGGGGCAGGAGAGAGGAAGTTAGGTCACTGGGGTGTACCATTGATGGGATATTAGGTACAGCCCTTCCCTCTTTCCAGCCACCACTAAATGAGCAGCTTTGTTTCACCACATGACATACTGCTCCCCTGAAGGGGTCCTTGCAGGTGTCATACAGGGAACTCCGATCAGAGATAAGAACGAGAAGTTGGTATAGACTGACTTATCAACCTGAATCAGACTTCAGGGAGTCTAATGCCAGGCAGTTTGTTGTCAGCATAGTTAAAGTACAATTTGGGAAAAGGTTTCTCGGCAACAACCAGTCCAATCAGTCCAATTCCGGGTACACAATAAAGCTTAAGATGTGACTACATAGAAACTCTTTCACAAAGTACATGTGAGTGGGTTCTACAACTAAAAGACCTAGTATCCAGTGTGGTCTCTGACCAATAGCATGGAGGTCAGCAGGCCATAAGGTATATCTGATATCTCTCCTAGGGATAGGTTACGGTCTAGGGAGAGAAGTGTCTAGGATAATCATTCTTGGGAATTTGAGTGGGATCATCAGGTCACTAACAACCTCCACTTCCAGCTTTCTGGATGGAATGCAGGCATTTGGTTCATATCTCCTCCATTGAGGAGACACCCCAGCAAGATTAGCATTTCTGATTCTCTTGGTGCTTCTCTGTGAATATAAGCACCTCTGCTGCCCACAACACTTCACAAACCCTGTGACCATGGACTGAATTCTTTGAAACCATGAGCTAGGATACATCTTTCTTCCTTTTAGGTTTATTTTGCCACAGCAACAGAGAGCTAACTAACCCACTGTAAGCTAACAGCCTAAACAGGACTCATTTGTTAGTGCAGCTGAACTCGGCCTGTCCTGAGTTAGTGCATTTGTCTTCCACAGTTCTGGCTTCTAGACAGCCCAGACTTGGGAAGGAACCTCCTTTCCTTCAGTCTCTGCCTTGACCCCAGCTGCTTCTCCGTGTGGAGGCCCCTCTCTAGGCCCGCAGCCCTGGACTCTCAGAAGAGCCCACATTATTTATATAAAGCAGCGTGCTTTTGGCACCAGGATCAAAATTTGTGACTGAAAAGCTTTATTTTTTATTTTTATTTGGGGGCCCTTACTCACGCTAGGCCAGCAGCCTAACACATTTACATTCCCAGAGTATAAGCACTATAAATTTAAATACAATTAGAAACTTATTTTTCATTACATCTGAAACTTTTAAAAAAGCTACAAGATTGCCGGGCGGTGATGGTGCACGCCTGTAATCCCAGCACTTGGGAGGCACAGGCAGGCGGATTTCTGAGTTCGAGGCCAGCCTGGTCTACAGAGTGAGTTCCAGGACAGCCAGGGCTACACAGAGAAAAAAAAAAACAAAAACAAAAACAAAAAAAAAGCTACAAGATCAAAACTCAGAAATGTTTCATTAAGTGCCTACAAAATGTAATGTTATACTCAGTCTATTGAACATTCTTGAAGGTTTCAGGACAGCAGAAACACTTGCTTGGATTTTTCTCACTGTGCAAGAAATCCCACAGTGAGCCAGTCACTTGTGGGCAGACTCATGAGAGAAAGCCCTGCACAGTAGCGAGCTAGCAACTGTGCAGAGTACTCACATCATGCATGTGATAGGAATGGAGTGTAAGTCCAAAAGCTAGGCTTGAGGAGAGCCTGCCTGTGTTTGGGCACCTGTTGAACAGGATGTGTAGGAGACAACTGTAGATATCCTCCAATATCCACTCCCCATTCATCGGAACAGCTTAAGGGCCGAAGCTCCCAGAGCACAATTCCCAGTGAGAACAGGACACCCTCCACACACCTGTCAGAACTCTACTCACCCTTGGCTCCAGCCACACAAGCCAGGAACTTGGGCCCAGCGTCCCCTCTCAACAGCTCATGATTATGATGTTTGCTAGGTTTAAGATCCACTACTGAACTCAGCCTATCTATCCTGCAGCTAGGGGTGTAGCTCAGTGGTAGAACCCTCCGCCAGATGCACAAGGCCCTCTTCAGCACTGGGCACATACACAGGAGCATACACACACACACACAGGAGCAACAATGAGCACAGCAAAATACTTCCATCCACAGGACTGCAAACACAAAAGTTTTAGAAGGTAGCTGGGCACCTACATCAGGAGGTTCTTACTGCCTGTAACTCTAGCAGCAGAGGTCCCAACACCTTCTTTCAGAGTCTGAAGACACCTACACAAACATAATAGACAATTCTTTAAAACAAGGAAGGAAGGTGGCTAGGTGTGGTGGCACAGCCTGTAACTCCATCTCTCAGGAGGCACCAAGTATGATTACAAGCTCTCTACCTAGGATAAGGCAAATGCCATTCTTTTTTTTTTTTTTTTTCTTGTTTGACCTTTAACAAAATTATCAATTATCATAGAAAAGAAAATGAATACCCAAGAGACTGAGGCAGGAGGATTGCTGCATGTTTGAGACCAGTCTGAGGAAATAGTACATGTATGGGCTCTTCTCTGACCTCCATATGCATACTGTGGCACACATGTGTCCCATACATACACACTGATACTGATACAATAAAATGTGATACACACACACACATACACACACACACCTGACCTCCACAGGCACCAGGTATGCATTTGATGCACACACATGAATGTAAGCAAAACACTCAATAAGCCCAACTTGGCTTCCTTGACTGTTAAGCTCGTTTGGGCTGTTCCTGACTCTCCTGGTTGGACTAGTGGCCATCTTACCCCTCTGCCTCTACTGGGATAGTCAGAAGCCTTGTTTTCACTCCCTTGTGGGAAGGACAGCCATACCACAGAGGAAGCCACCAAGGTCACCTGGGCCCCTGCCTGACCACCTCAATGCAAGTCAACCCCACCCTACAGAGCTCCTTCATTAGTAACCATCTTTCAGGGAGGGAGCTGGGATTAGTGATGGGATCACTTTGGCCTAGAATCTGTCATGTGTCAGACATGTTCCTGTGTCCACGTTTCAACAATATTTAAAGGAGAATCAGTCCTCTGTCACCCCTCCCTTGCTTTCACATGCTAGGCAGTTAGTTTCTGTACTGATGAGCCACAGTCCAGCCCACCTTGAGCCTCTCTTGCCCATTACCTACCTACAAAGTATTTCCAAACTCTGTTCCTTCATCCACTGAGTAATACTTAGCTCCCAATTTCCCCTGGTTTGACTGGGTGGCTATTGCCAAGGGTCTCTCAACAGCTACAGCTTGCTGATGGCTAGGGCTGTTGTCGTGGGGTAGCCTGTAGAGGATGGATGCCTGTTATGGCTCCACAACAGGGCCCAAACTCCGAGAATAAGAGACTGGGAGAGTTGACATGAGCCTACCAAAGATTTCTAGTCTTCTGAAGGGGAAGAGTAGATGGGGGAGTGGTGGCAACCAAGTCAATGTCTAGCTGTGTGTGTGCACGCAAGTGCAAAGGGGATCTAGGAAATGAGTCCTCTCATTGGGGATCATGGGAGCAGTGATAGGAACCAGCTTGGACTGGCTAATCAGAGTGGATTGATTTTTTTTGTTTGTTTGTTTTGTTTTTACTTTCCTTGTGTTGTGCAAATATAAAACAACTAATTTTCCATGGAGAAAAGGGCATACACTTGACACTGTAGCTCTGTGAACTGAAGTTCTCAGAAGATCTAGGTAGGTGGATACCAATCAGAACTTCATGATTGTGAAGAGTTAGAATGCTGGAAAACCAGAACAAAGTATCTTGGGTTTTATTGATCTCCTTCGTGACATCCTTGCCAATACCAGGGAAAACTTTTTGGAGTGCACTAAACTTAGCAGACTACCAGCTTCCTCAAGTCAAAAGCCAAGACTATCATGAAACAGCATCTGAGACCAACAAGAGCACAGATTTCTCCTCTCTGCTGTCACCTGCTTACCTCGTGATCCCACAATGCATTTGGTAAGTACTTTGATTTACGACCTTATTTGTTGTGCAACTATAAAAAGGTCATGAGACCATTTCTACATCCACATTATTCAGGGCAACATGAATCCATGTTCCAGTACTATGGGCATTCGTGTTCGGTTGAAAAATAGTTATCCCGTTTCCTTTGAGTTTTATATCATCAACATACTTGTGCTAGGCATTTCTAGGTACTGTGAAATAGTGCTTATAGACAGACTCTATTCTCTTGGGCCTAAGAGAGGTTTGGGTAGAATTATTTATCCCATCATTGTCCCAATACAGACCAACAAGCCCCCTAACCAGAAATGCTCCAAAATACAAAACACTTTGAACACAGAGAGGATACTGCAAGTGTAAATTTTTACACTATGAAACTTTGTTTCATACACAAAATTATAAATAACATAGTACAAATGTAAATTCTGTGTTTAGACTTGAGCCTGATCTTTAAGTACTTCACTGTGTATTTGCAGATTATCCAAAGTCCAGGGGACAAGAAATCAGAAACCCAAAACACTTCTCAAACATTTTCCACAGAGATAAGGATATGGACAATCAGTAACTGGGTTGGGTTTAAATCTGAGATTGTTTTATTTAGGAAGGGAGTGGTTTAGAGACGATAAACAGTCTTAACTTCTCTTAAACACACCTCACTCAGTAGGAAGAGCTGGTGGGGGAGAAGACTGCAGAAGGAAGTGAATGCCTCCAGGGCGGGAATGGAACTGGGAGGCTGTGTCTGGGAGGTTGGAAACTAAGGGACCCTGGCTTCCGAGCAATCCAGGGCAAGCTGACCTCAGAATTCTGCATGAGCTCCGCTGGGCAGGCCTATAGCTCGCTCTCCCTTCTCTCTGCAGCTTCCTCAGATGGTTTCCCTCCAGGTGAAGAAAGAAAGGTGGTGGCTCCAAAACTCGAGCTAAAAGGGAGCAAGCTCCTCCCTGCAGTGGGCGGAGCTCCTGGGCCCATGCTTAGGAACCTGATTGGCCAGTTCCATCTACACACCAAGAGGTTCTGGGTAGAGTCAAACCTCCACACCATGAGGGTGTGTCCCAAGATATAAAATCCAACAAATCCAGCACTCGAAAAGATCACAGGTGGAAGGTCATCTTTGGCTTAAAGTGTCCAAGTTAAATCTCAGAGACATGAAACCCTGTCTCTGCCTCCCTCCCTTTTTGTTTTTTAGAGACAGGGTTTCTCTGTGTAGCCCTGGCTGTCCTGGAACTCTATCTGTAGACCAGGCTGGCCTCGAACTCAGAAATCCACCTGCCTCTGCCTCCCAAGTGCTGGGATTAAAGGCGAGCGCCACCACAGCCTGGCCAGATTTTTTTTTTCTTTAAAGATGTGTCTTCAGACACACCAGAAGAGGATATCAGATCTTGTTACAGATGGCTGTGAGCTACTATGTGGCTAGAATTTGAACTCAGGACCTTCGGAAGAGCTGTCAGTGCTCTTAACCACTGAGCCATCTCTCCAGCCCCCAGAATTCAGAGTTTCAAACACTTATCTTCTTTGCCTATACAATAACATTATTCAGAGGAGACCTGATGGCTACTCTACTCCTCTCCCTTGTGTACACACACACACACAACTGAGTTTTCGTCTTAAGAATAAGAGGTGGGGCCGGGCGGTGGTGGCGCACGCCTTTAATCCCAGCACTTGGGAGGCAAAGGCAGGTAGATTTCTGAGTTCGAGGCCAGCCTGGTCTACAGAGTGAGTTCCAGGACATCCAGGGCTATACAGAGAAACCCTGTCTCAAAAAAAAAAAAAAAAAATAAGAGGTGGTTTATTCCTGACCCATTTTGAGTGACCATGGCCCAGGAACTCAGATTTGGATTTCTCTAATTCTGAGTTCCAATGTAGAAGTGGGTCCATGGATTTTTTTAAAAAAGTTTTACAGAACAAAGACAGTTATTAAGTGAAGTTTAAAATGCATTTTGGGTGCATCGGAGAGGTGGGTACACTGGAAAAGTAGGTACACTAAGAGAAGTGGGTTCATCAGAGAGGCGGGCCCAGGGAGAGGGGGGAGGCTTCCTTTAACTTAGCTAACCACTCCTCCCACCACTTCAAAAGCTAAGATTGCCATCAGATTAGTTAATAGATTCCAAAAAGTTTGTTTCTATTAGTCACAAGATATTGGCTCTGACACAGAGGTAGGCAAGAAATGGCTGTTCCCAAGGACCAGAACTAACCCAAGCGGCAAACTAGCCTCTGAACCTGCAACATCCCAATCTCCCCCACAGGACCGAAATTGTAATCAGTCAGCCAGACACCGCTGCTTTTCAGTTTTTATGCACACTTCCCACGAATTCTAGTTACCCACATGAACTCATGAATTCTAACCATCTCCAGCCTTCTGATAACTAATTCTAGCCATCTGTGCACCCTCCAGTAAATGTCTGCATGTCTCACTTGTGAACTGGGAGTGCAATGAATGAGAGCCCTTAAGTATACACATGGAGCAAGGCACTGTGGGTGGCACCTGTCCATTGCTTTGTCACTGGACTCTGAGTACCCACAGCAATTAAATGGAGATAAGTCTTACCCCATTTCTGAAAGTTAGTGTTAATATATATTAATATAAAACATAGATAAATGCATAATAAATGCCTTGATTCCTGGCATGTGCTACATGTTTGTTATGTTATAAATAGTAAGGGCTCACCATATTTCAAGGTATAAAGGTTTCAGCAATGATATATCAACAACAACCAATTTGCTAGGAATGATGGCCACACTTTTAATCCTAACATTCGGGAGACAGAGACAGATGGATCTCTGTGAGTTCCAGGTCACCCAGAGCTACAAATTATTTTAAAACAATAACGTTTAGAATTTTTAATTATTTATATGTGTTTATGTTTATGTGTGGGTATATGCTGTGAGTGTAGGCGTCTGAGGAGGCCAGAGACATCAGGGGGACTTGGAGCGAGAGTTACAGGCAGTTGTGAACTGCCTTATATTGGGCAGTTCATCTGGGAACCAAACTCAGCTGCTCTTGAAAAGCAGTATGTACTCTTAACCACTGAAAAGAAGGAAGGGACAATAAAGTGAATAATTATGAATAACAGCTCATCGGTATGCCAAGAGCCATGCTGAGAGGCTCGCAGATTTCTCAATCACTCCTCCCAACCCCAGGAGATGGGGGTACTGCTGTCATCTCTTTTTCAGAAGAGGAAATTGGGCAAAGGGATCTTGAGCTTGCAGGACAGTAAAGACAAACCCAGCCCGAACCTATGAATTTCCACCACACTTCTGACCACGCCCACACAACAATCCTCCCGCCCACTCCTGTGGGCCACGCCCACAATATAAAATGCACCGCCTTCTCTTAACCCTTCTGCCCTGCCCCTCTCCCTCCTGACCACGCCCCTCGACGGTCTCGTCCACTCCAGTCAGTTGCCCTCAAGCCCCGCCCCCGGTCTCGCAGTCTCGGACGACTTTCTCGCGCTTAGAGTCGCCATTTTGCTGTAAGACGCCGTGCGGAGCTCAGAGCTCTCTTCCTTCGGCAGCCGAGGCTGCGGCAGGCCGGGCTGGGGTCGGGACCAGGTAGGCGGGCGGGAGCCGCGGCGGGCGGACGGCGGGCCCCGCGAGCCCGCGCGGTGCCGGGCGGAAGCCGTGGCCCTTGTTGCTCTGGGGCGAGCCCGGGGCCCCGTGTTCTGCTTTACCGGCCTTAGTGGATGATTGGCCTCCATTCAGACGTAGGAGGAGCGGCATGAGATACTCTGCATGAAAAATTTTTCCTCAATCTGTTACACTGTTGATAAGGATTTATTTTTCTTATTTTGATATTGGCACAATTTGGGTGTTTAGCTTTTGTGAGGGATACGAAAATACTGAACCCAGCTTGAGGCCTGAGGAAGTGTGAGTTCTAATGTTTTATGGTTTCTTTTTTTTTTCTTTTTTCTTTTTTTTTCTTGCTGTGCTGGGGTCGAACACAAGGTGAAACAGTGCAAGCGGCCTGCCATTGACCCATCTCATGCCCTAGTGCTCAACAGTTTAAATGCACAAATAAAAATGATGCATGCTACTGAGCCCCACTATAGGAAACCTTTCTTTTCCTTTAACTGCTGTGGTTTGTATCATTACCCAATTTTTGCAGAGATAATACACATATTCATTTGCTACTCTGTGGTTTAACATAGAGCCAGTGTCCCTGCTCTTAAATAATCGTGCAGTTTGTGGGGATTGATGGCACACCCATTAATCTCAGAGGCAGGTGGAAGGGATCTTGAGTTCAAGGCTGACCAGCATGGTCTGCATAGCGGGTTCCAGGCAAACAGGGCTACAAAGTCTTTTTGTTTGCTTGTTTTTTAATTGCATTTACCATCATTGACCATATAGCTCTATACTAGGGATAAACTCCAAGAATTGACAGCACGAAAACATAGTTCTGTGTTCTTTCTTTGGCATTTAATATGTATCTTTTTTTTCTGAATAAGGAATGTTTGCAATAGACATTTCAAAATCTGGGTATTTGTTTGATTCTATCGACTATAGTTCATCAGGTTACCAAGTCATGTTCTGTGTGACTGAGAGTCGTGCAACCTATTGATGTTTGCAAGGAACTGTATTACAAGTCAGGCTGCTATGGCACTCTGTCCCTTAGGGGCCACTGTTATGAGGAAGAGGCTAAGGAGAAGCTTTTACCTAGTATGACTTTGTTAAACAGTCTGGAAAGTAATGACAAACCTGTTTTCCTATTAAAACTGCTTTCCCGGTGTGGGGGCTGGAGAGCTGACTGGTTAAGAGTAGTAGGTGTTCAAGACTGAGTGGGTTCCAGCACCCACCCACATGGCGCCTACAACTACCTCTGACACCCTCTGCTGGTCTCCAAGAGTACCAGGCACACGTGGTGTGCAGACAAAACACCCATACACATTAAATGAATAAAATTAAAACATTTACTTCTCCAAATTTAAAATAGTTTTAGATCTATTTCCTATTTCTCTCAAGTTGTCACACACACACACACACAAAAAAAAAAAACTTTCAAAACTCTCAGAACAGAATTAGCCATAAGAAAGCAAAATGCCAATGACCACAGAATATGAAAGAGTAGTGTGCCTTCAGGTCTGCCCTGCAGTTTCTCAATTATTTTATTTTGAAGATGGGGGTTTCTCTGTGTAACAGCCTGGCTGGCTATCTTGGAACTCTTTGTAGACCAGGCTGGCCTCAAATGTAGAGATTTGCCTGCCTCTGCCTCCGGACCTCTGGGATTAAAGGTGTGTGCCACAATGGCCAGGCCTCAACTTTTATTTTGTACTTTTTGTCTATTTATTCTTAATTAATTAACTAAGTAATTTGTGTATTTATTGGTTTCCCAAGGCAGGGTTTCTCTATGTAAACCTGGCTGTCCTGGAACTTGCTCTATAGACCAGGCTGGCCACCAACTCAGAAATCCACCTGCCTCTGCCTCCCAATTAATAGGATTAAAGGTGCCAACACCATCTGCCTGTACTGTGTGTGTGTGTGTGTGTGTGTGTGTGTGTGTGTGTGTGTGGGTGATTAAACCCAGGCCTGCAGCACAAAGCATCCAATTTTCACTAAGGTACACTTCTAATCCATTTCATCAAGGCCAGCTTTTTTTCCCCATGCTGGAGTTGGAACCCAGACCCTGTGCATGATAAACAAATGCTCTTCAACTGAAGCAGATTTTCCAGGAGTGAGTTAATGAAAGTAACTCCTGTGTCCTTTTTGCTAACAAATGACTTTCAATTCTGTTTGGGAACTATTGTACCTGAAGTGAGGCTTTGTTCAGCATACACTGGTTGAACCTCTGCTGTCTGGACCTTCCATTTTGGTGGAGAAGCTGTTTCCAAGCCTCTGTCTTCATTGTCTGAGAGGTCTGCAGGTCTAGGCTATGGCTCAGGCTTGCTGTAGTGTAGGCCCCCAGCTGTCTTCCTCTAGCCATCTTTAGAAGGGTTGGTTATGCAGTGGATGCTTTAGAGAGGAAACAGGACAAAAGGTGCAGCTTTGTCATCTCTAGTATGATGATAAAATACGACGGCAGCAAATCCATCTAACACAAGTCATCTTGAGCGTGGAGACCGCTCCACTCATGAGACCTGACAGGTTGTCTCTTTCAGAGATGAATATGATTTGTTCTTCAAAAGGTCTTGAGAGCCGGGTAGTGGTGGCACATGCCTGTAATCTTGGGAGGCAGAGGCAGGCGGATTTCTTAGTTCGAGGCCAGCCTGGTCTACACTACAGAGTGAGTTCCAGGACAGCCAGGGCTACACAGAGAAACCCTGTCTCGAAAAACCAAAAAAAAAAAAAAAAAGGTCTCTGGAAAAGATGTGTTTTCAACCATGCATAAGTAATTTTCATATTCTAGAGTAAGTTTAGGTTAACATGAAGGCATTTACAGCACATGGGTGTGGGGAACAGTCTCTGTACTCTCCATTTCATAGGGAAACTACTAAGGAACACCGCCAACTGGTGATGCTTAGCACATTGAAGTAGGAGGCTGGTCTTGGTGGCACATGCATACCTTTAATCTCAGTATTTAGGAGACAGGTGGATATCTGAATCTGAAGCCAGCCTTGTCTTCATAGTGAGTTCCAGGCCAGCCAGGACTACCTGGAAAGTACCTGTCTCAAAGAAACAAAAGCACTGTTGGAATTTGTAAGTGGGAGAGAAAATGGAACTAGAGGCAGCTCTTAGAGGTGAACAGCTTGTGAGTAGGGCAGTCATAGTGATGTTCAGATGTCCTTTCTAGGTGCATGCCCTGCTTGCCTCTGCTGTTCTAGGGTGGGCACGCATTAGGATTTGGCATGGAACCCAAGGCATGCCGGTGCTAGGCAAGCCTTCTACTGTTAAGCTACACTCCAATCCTTATGTCAGAGTTTGACTTTATAAGCTGTTGCTCTAGATTCAGCTTTGGAGACCAGGCAGGCTGCTATGTTCATTTGAGCCACAAAAGGAGAGGCTTCAGGAGATGTCCTGGAGGATTCCAGAGTCAAGAGAGGCTGGGCTGTTGTGTAAGTCAAGTGTAGAATGTTTCATTTAAATCTTCAAGGAAAGAACCACAGGCTGCTAGGAGAGGAAGTTCTAAAGTAGAAATTGGGGTAATGGGCCTCAGAGATGAGGGCTCCAGTTCTAGGGACTGAAATCCTGTAGACCTAGCAGAGAGAGTATGAAGTATTTATAAGAGCCCATCCTATCCCTTAATACTTATGCTGCCCCAGGTCCTCTCAGGGTCTCTTGTATTATTATTTAGGAACTTCTTATTTGAAGTTTAGGGACTGTAAAGAAGTGGCCACACCAGGCATTTTACTGAATTGAGTAGACAACTGATGGTTGGTTGCTGCAAGAGCAGTAAGTGCTCATAGCCCTCATGCCCTCACTCCAGTCCTGCTGGTGTAGTGTTTCTTTTACACCACCCCATTTTTTGAAACTAAGTCAGAATCTCTGAAAGCCAGGATTGAAATACTTGTTACAGAAGGACAGGATAAGTTTTCAGGCTTTGTGGCTGTGCTCTGTATATCTAAAAATGATATTGAAATGGTCCAGGCTTTGGAAGGACCGGGCTTGACTGAGTAGTATCTGTTGGTAAGGAGTCCAGTGGTCCACAGCCACTTGTCACAGTGTGCACCAGTGGATTCCTTACCAACTTTAGTTGGTTGCCTGTGCAGACATTTGTTCGTGACTTATTAGCTTTAGGGACTTACTGCCCCGCAGCCTGTGTTGGAACTCTGGGCTTCCCATTTAGAATATCCCTTAAAGGCTGCTCTGCTACAGATGTGCTCTCCTAGCCTGGTGATCCTACCGTATGTGTGCAGAAAGCCTGTCTTAGATGATGATCCTCTGACCACAACATAGCCACACTGCGGAAGTTGAGGCAGCAGTTAGGAAGAATAGAATAGCTTGTCCTGTAACTCAAGATATTTGAACGAGCAGCTTACAGATAGTTATGGTGATACTCTTTTGAGCTAGAAACATTGAATGTGTTTTTATAGAGTTCAGTGTCTGAATGTGTGGGGAAGGCCTGAAGCAGTGTGTTTGTGAAGTGAAAGAACCCTAGCTGCCAGGGGAGGAGACCTGGAAGAGCCAGGGTGGGACTGGCAACTAGGAAGATGTATTTGTTTGGGACATAACAAATATTTTAACTTTCATAATCAAATAAAAACACTGAAACAAATCAAAACAGCCAAGTCAGCCTCCCGAGAGCTAGCCAAGCTGAGTAAACACAAAGACAGAAGGATGTGTGTACTTGGATAGCCACATCTTCACCCAGTCTCGCACTCTCCCTGTGAAGGGAGGATTCTTAGCCCAGAGAGGCCAGGCCCTACTCTTGTGGCCCTTGAGGACCACTCCCTTCAAGGTTATTATCTAGTCAGCCTTGTCTCAATTGAGGGGAAGGGATATGACAAATTGAAATTTGTATTTGTCTTTGTTTTGTTTTTGAGATAGGGTCTCTACTGTATTTTTGCCTTTCCTGGAACTCACTATATAAACCAGGCTGGCCTTGAACTCACAAAGATCCTCCTGCCTCTACCTCCTGAGTACTAGGTTCAAAGGTGTGCCCTGACCAAGTGCTCTAAAGCACAGAGCCACCTCCAGCACTGACAAGATGCATTTTAGATGTGGCCCAGAGCCACTACAGGGTGGGGGTGTGGGGAGCAGGTGTCATAGAAGGATCTGGGCCATTTTTTCTTTGTTTAAGGATCAGCTAGTTCATGACCTTGCTAATGGCTCTGCCATTTTTCTGTGTTAATCCAGGAGGAATTTTGTTGTCAGAGAATAACAGGAGGTTGTCCATAATTGCCTTTAAGCAGCAAACAGTAAAACACTGAGCTCTTCAGCTCCGCCTTTCTTGTAAGTTTTATTATTTATTCCCAGTGAGTATGAAAAGAATGGAGTTGTGTGGTGCCATTTGCAATCTTAAAATCCAAGGGTTGTACTTGCCCATACTATATCTTCCTTAAGATGAGAGCCACCATTATGGTGGCAACTAATTTCCTTCTGCTGATGTCATCCTTTGTTTAAAAACAAAATCTGCTCAGGTATATTTTATATATGTTGGTCCTTTATCTATATTGTTTTCTTCTAGGCTCTGAGAATTGGAAAGCCAAGAAGGTTTTGATGTTTTGTGTGGCGCCTCCTGAATTAGAAACCAAGATGAACATAACCAAAGGAGGCCTCGTGTTGTTTTCAGCAAATTCCAATTCATCATGTATGGAGCTTTCAAAAAAAATTGCTGAGTAAGTTCCAGTATTACCATTCAAATCCATTGTCAATATGTGTGGTAATTTTAAGTATGATAACCAGACTAGCAGTGATTATCAAGATCAAAAGCAGATATAGCTAGCCTGCACATCATCTGAATATACTCAGCACTACAGTGTGTAAGTGACCACAACTCCCAGGGGTGTAGTAGGCACAACTGTAGATAAATTATTGTAGGGATGTGTAATATTTGAGGATAGTTTACAGCTTATAGTTTATTGTAATTTTAAGAAACTGATTAAACACATATCAAATCCCTGTGGTGCATAAAACCTTGATATGAATATTGTGAGTTAATTGTGAGCAGGTCAGTCAAAAGCTTTCTTTTCATGTAATTTACATTTTAGTGTGGGAGCCAGAAAGAAGCAAGCTAAGATAACCAACCAGGTGGCTGTAGGTGGTAACAAATGCCAGGAAGAGGGCAGTGAGTACAGAAGGATGGGTGCAGTGGTCTGTCCTGGCTTAGCTGCTCAGGCACCTTTAAACCAAGGGACATCTAAGAACTGGGAGACTCAAATAAGCCATCCAATGAAGGCTGGTGCAGAGCCAACCCCTCTGCAGAGGGAGCAGCAGGTTCCAAGGCCTGTTACATGTAGTAGGGAGGTTGGTGCCTGTAGGGAACGTGGGCCGTAGAACACGGAGTATTAGGAAGATGGCCCGGGAAGCAGGAGAGACCGATTGGATAGGCCTTGGGTAGAGTGAAGTGGAGGTTCAGGGTAGGCAACAAACAGATATGATATAATATTTACTTTATTTCATAATTAGAATGACTTTTATCTTTGTCAACTTATAAGTCATCTTTAATAGTAAAGATGTTGGGTCTATTCTGTTGCCTTCTCAGCTTTTCCCCCTTTCTCTTCTCTAGGCGGCTGGGGGTGGAGATGGGCAAAGTGCAGGTTTACCAGGAACCTAACAGAGGTGAGCTTCCTTGGACATATGTCTTGTGGATCTTCTTGCAGAATGTGGTGTAATGGGTCATCAAGTTACCCTTGACTGTCAGACAGACTTAGTCATCTAGTCAGTTCTGAAAGCAGGAAGTCAGGCAGGCAAGGTGGAAGAGTGTGGTTTTCAGGATTTTCCTTACTAATGCCATAGAGAAATATCCCTGGTGCAAGTCACATGTAGAGGTTTGGTTGATGATTCTTGGGTCTCATTCAGTAAACACTGCATAAGTATAACTAGCTCCTCAGCTTGCCTGTTGGTTGAGATCATTTTGCTGTAAGTAACATAAATCCTGTGTGCCTATACTTTTAGTCTGTAGGTATGTGGGCATGCCCAGGACTACATACACACCCATGCTCAGTATGTGCTGCATTATTGCACCCAGGACCTCATGCATGCCTTTCTACTAAGCTGTACCTCTAACCCCAGCTGGTTATTCTTTATTTCCTCTAAGGCCACAAGTTAATTCCTTAAAATGTTTCTAGGAAATAGTTGAAAGAAAATGTTATTTAATCTTTGTATTTCTTTAGAGTGGTGGGTATTCTTAGTGAAATTATTCTAGCACGGATAGTTGCAGCTTATATGGACATGAGAATCTTACTCTCTAGTTTTGGGCAGTAATAAATGGAATAATCTCTGTATTTGACATGTTTTGACACATATAGTAGGTGCACAGTAAACAATCATTCTGTCCTTTCACTACAGGAATTTGTCTAGTAGTTCAACCTTTAAAAGCTCTTTCTCTTGGTTTTCCTAAGATGGTTGCTGCAGGGCAAAGTGTGAAATCTGGGAAGGTTCTTTTCAGGGAAACTGGGTGGGAGAGCTGTGGGAGGAGTGGGGCTGGGGCTGGGGCAGGCTTGTTCACTCCCAGGCTCAGGACTATGATGAAAAGTCATTGGTTTACTGCAGAGGAACTAACTTCTATATTCCTTACTGTTTGTAGATACTGAAAACCTGGGACAGGTATAGATAAAAGGTCCCAGGAGCAGCAGTACCAGGATTTAAATCCAGATCTCTTGTCTCTAAAACTCATTTGTAACATCACCCTCCCCCCCCCCATTCCTTTGTAAGCACACTATTTTTTTTTTTTTTCTAATGACGTTGTTAGTTTAGAATCAGTGCCTTACTACATAGCCCAAGCTGGCCTTGGACTCAGAATATAACCCAGGTTAGCCTCAAATTGAGATCCTCTTGCCTTAGCCTCCTGAATGCTGGTATAAAAGTGGCCATCACCACAGAGCACAGAGCCCACTAAAGCATTCTACCACTGAGATACATCTTCAGCTTGCAATTTTTTTTTTTTTGCAAATATTTTTTAATGAAAACTTTCAAACATATGAACTAGTTGAGAGAATAGTACCATGACTGGCTGTGTTGATATTTACCTTGTAAGTTTGGTGTTTTGCTATCTGTGTTGCATTTGAAAGTAAGGTGCAGGCATCCATACACAATGCCTAGATACCTGGCCATGTCTTTTAAACTTTTTTTTTTTTTGTTTTTTTGTTTTTTCGAGACAGGGTTTCTCTGTGTAGTCCTGGCTATGCTGGAACTCACTCTGTAGACCAGGCTGGCCTTGAACTCAGAGCCTGCCTCTGCCTCCCAAGTGCTGGGATTACAGGCGTGTGCCACCATGCCCGGCTTTTTGAAGGCTTTTTGCTGTTGCTAGTTTTATATGATACCTAGTCTCAAGTGATTGGAGTTTTTTTTTAATTTTTTTTAAAAAATTTTGATTTGCTTTTGTTTGCTTTTTTTTTTTTTTTTTTTTTTTTTTTTTTTTTTGGTTTTTCGAGACAGGGTTTCTCTCTGTAGTTCCAGCTGTCCTGGAACTCACTCTGTAGACCAGGCTGGCCTCGAACTCAGAAATCCACCTGCCTCTGCCTCCCAAGTGCTGGGATTAAAGGCGTGCGCCACCACCGCCCGGCGCTATTTTATAAATCAGAGTTTTACTTTGTAGCCCAGGCTAGCTTCTAACTCTGATATCCTCCTGTCTCGGCTTCTTGAGTATTAAAATTCTAGGCAAGCATCACAATGGCCAGGAGGTGACATGGTTTCTCTTTTGATGTGGAACCATACCCCACCCTGCCGTTTTCCTCTCTGTTGATGTTGCAGACCTGCCCTATGGAGTGTTCCATCCTGGATTTGTCCCTTGTTGCTAATTACAGATGTTTAAGAGCAGGGATAGTCACCAGTCTTTTATCCCATGGCATACTACTTTATGCCTCCATTCGTACTTGATGCTGGTTATATGACTGAATACATCATTTCTAGGCTGTATTCTGGGAGGACACAGCAGACACTACTTAAATGTGAAGGGAGAAGCCTGAGTTTGATTCAGAAGTGTGATTAATGGCGACATGCTTCATGTCGGTGTGTTTGCTGTTTGACAGTAGTCCTGGTTTCTATATTCTGTAAGTTTGGAAATTAATACAGACTTGGTACATGTTTTTAAGTTTTGAACTATATCTTCCCTCCTTTTCCCTTTAGAAACAAGAGTTCAAATCCAGGAGTCTGTGAGAGGAAAAGATGTATTTATCATCCAAACCATCTCAAAGTAAGTGCTTTCTCACTGCCTCTTGAGTATGCCTATTAGAGTCTGAAGACTAGGCCATACTGGAGAAGATTTAAGATTGGTGTGCTTTTTATTTGAGAAATTTTATTTGAGAAATGAAGACAACCGAACCCTCCCATTCTCATGGCAGGCGAGATGGTTGCTTCTAGATCCAGTTGAACCCAAGCCAGAGAGCAGCACTGTGAGCTCCTGAACACTAGGAGAACCAGGGCTCTTTACTGCCGAGCTCTCTGCAGCCCCCTTTGTAGCTTTTCTAGTGAAACTGCTGAGTTTTTGTTCCTCTCTCCCTTGATCTGTTCCTTGTTCTGTTTTTAAAGAGAGAAACTCTTGCTGTGCTTCCAGTCCATCCATCCCTAGATACCTCAGCCTTCCTAGCAGATATCACTGTGCCTGCCCTTTTCTAGATTAGTTCTAGACTGTTGTCTATTGTTGGTTGGTTTGACAGGGTCTTGTGTATCTCTGGCCTCAACCTTGCTATGTGGCCAATGATAACAAATTGCTGTTCCTCCTGTCTCCACTGAGTTCTGAGATTACAGGCTTGTGCCCTATGCTCAGTGCTGAAGGTTTAACCCAGGGCTCTGCATGCTAGGGAAGAACTCTTCCAGAAGAACTCTTCCAGCTGAACTGCATCTCCTTTTCTGTATTGTTTTGTTTTCTTAGTGTATTTGTTTTTATTCTATGTGTATGAGTATTTTGCATATATGTATGTAAATGTACTGCATGCATTCCTGATACATTTGGAGACCCAATGAGGGTATTTAGTCCTTTGGAACTGGAATTAGGGACAGTTCTTGGCCACCTCTTTTGTTTGGTTTTTTTTTTTAAGGTTTATTAATTTAATTTTACTTTATGAATATTTTGCCTGTATGTATGTACATGTACCACAGATGCCAGATGAGAATGTTAGGTCCCCTAGAACCGGAGTAACAGATGGTTGTGCAGTGTCACATGGGTGCTAGGATCTGAACCTAGATCTTAGACAAGAGTAACAAGTGGTCTTAACCACTGAGCCAGCTCTCCAGCTCCCACTTCTGTGTTCTTGTGAGGGGAAGTGGCAAACAGTAGACGCTCTCAGTGATAGACGCTGTTAAGTTTTTCTAGCAATCAAGAATCATGTTGGCAATTAGTTTCTATAACAGAACTGTTACCAGCTGACCCTGCCATTTGGCTGCACATAGGGCATTGAGCTCTGTCTTAACTAGGTTGCAGAAAGTGTGCATGCACATCAGGATCTTCTTTATGAGATACCAAGAAATAAACTGAGGATTTGTCACATTCAGCTGCTTCTTCATTGTATTGGTTGATTGCCTTGGGGATGGGATAATAGCAGTAGTAGGGATCAGCCTGGAGCCTCCTATTGCTGGGCAAACATTGTACCACTCAGTTGTACTGCCACTCCTTTCTTCATTTGAGTACGACTGATTTAAGCTAGTAAAACCTAAGACAGAGCTGGGTGTTGGTGGCGCACTCCTTTAATCCCAGCACTTGGGAGGCAGAGGCAGGCGGATTTCTGAGTTCAAGGCCAGCCTGGTCTACAGAGTGAGTTCCAGGACAGCCAGGGCTACACAGAGAAACCCTGTCTCGAAACCGAAAGAAAAAAAAAAAAGCCTAAGACAGATTTTAAATGAAGATTTCTGCCTGACATTTTCTATCATCCATTTGCTTATCTGAGTTATTAGTGGTGGTAAGCTTTTTTGGTACTCCTGGTTTGTTAGCCTCAGGATGACTTTCTACTCATTGCAGGTTCCCCTGCTTACCCTTCCTCACAGAATGCTTTTCTGAAGTTACTTTAATTCGTCTGGGATCAGGCTAGTTCAGTAGTAATAAAGCCTTCTCATCCAAATGTTGATATTCAATTATTAACAATATTTGTTGAAGATTTTCAATAATTGGGGTCCTGTTACATGTGTGAGATGCTTTCATGCTTGGAATAGATGATGATCTGGTAAGGGAATATACACAGAGAACATGATAAACCAGAAAAGGCAATACATCCCTGCAATCCCAGCACTCAGAGGCGGAGGCAAGAGGATTATTAGTTCCATCCTAGTGTCATCCACAAGGTATATTAGCCCTGTAGCATGCAGGTTGTATGCATCTGTGGCCCAACACATTTGCAGATGTCAGTTTCATGTCACAGTGCCAAAAGGTTGGCACTCCCTGCATAGTGAGACCTTCTTCAGAGAAAACAAAACAAAACAAAAAACAGAATTTGATTGATGCCGGGTACACTATAAAATAGTAAGTGCTGTGTGACATATAACACAAAATGAGGAGTCCTGGGGCTGTAACTTACTGGTAGAAAGGTTGGTTGTCTTGCATTCAAGAACCTCTAAACTCAATCCTCAACATTGCCAAAAGTTTAAAAAAAAAAAATGATGGGAGAAAGTTGGGATGATGGTAGTAAGAGGGCAGAGGGCAGACAAGGTAGGTCTCGGTGAAGAGCAGAGCAATGAGTGTCTAGGAAAGCTTGTGGAGCAGATGTCAAGGTGAAGAGAGTGAAAATAGATCATAGAAGGGCCTGTGAGGCCCTGTATAGCCCTGAGTGCTGGCTCCTGCTGTGGGCAAAATTAGGAACCATTTCAGGGCCTTGGGCCTTTGCACCGACTTCCACTTTAAAGAGCAAGCTGCTCTGTTTGGAGTGTAAACTGAGAGTCCCAAAGGGAGGCCCAGTGGAGGGGTGGTGAGAGAGTCATGAGATTCAAAGGCATGTGAAGAAAGGAGACTAGCCACCTTTACGCTGGTGCAGAGTAGCCTGAGGAACAATGTGGCCAGTGAGATAGTGGTCACAAGTTTTCTGATGATGCAGGCATTTGCAAGGAAGAACAGTTTCTACAGTTAGATTTTAACATTCAGATGGACGCGCCTAGCAACAGCTAGTTAGATTGCTTACTGAAGGGGTCTTGGGCTAGCGATAGGACCATAAGAGTGGCCAGTGTTTACAGAGCCTGAGAGGTGAAGGGGGACAGGGGGACGACACAATGAATGTTTCTTTGGCAGGTAGTGAGGGAACCAAGAGAGGAAGTAAAGCAGGAAGCAGAGGGACATTGTGCACCTACTGTAGGCACAGCTGAGAAGCTGCCTTAGAGGCAGCAGAAAGGCTAAAAGAAAGACTGTTATTAGCCAATGGATTTAGCCAATCCATTGTTGGAGGCTGTTGATGAAAGCTGGGGAGCTGCTTTGGAGACCAAAACTTCTTTGGAGTGTACATAGGAGAAAAAATGAGAGTGGGATTGTAGACTTCTTTCCTGATATGTCCTACAAAGACAGGCAAAGATCTGGGATGAGGAGGAGGAGGAGGAGGTCCACACACTGTTAGGAGTGAGGGGCAGGGAGAGTGAGGAAGGGTGGTGGCACCGGTCCTCCACAGGTCATGGGGAGGGATGGTGACTAGAGTGTAACTTTAGAGCGTTGTGAAAAGTTCCCCTCTGCTGCCCAGTGACTGAGAGCATGAGGTGTAGAAAGCTGTCTTCTGGTGAAAAAGCAGAGGTCATCTGGTCAGGAGCTGAAGGCGGTCTGAGAGAAGAGGGATTTGTCTTTTTTGTGTCTAATGCTTTAAGTGTTTTCATAGTCATAAGTAACATTCTAAGTGTCTGACATTATCCATGGGTTTCAGGGACGTGAACACCACCATCATGGAGCTCCTGATCATGGTATATGCATGTAAGACCTCATGTGCCAAGAGCATCATCGGAGTGATCCCCTACTTTCCTTATAGCAAGCAATGCAAGATGAGAAAAAGGGGCTCCATTGTCTCAAAATTGCTGGCTTCTATGATGTGCAAAGCTGGTAAGAATGACAGATTGATTGATTGATTGATTGATTGATTGATTGATTGATTGATTGAGACAGGGTCTGTCTATGTAGTCCTGGCTGTCTTGAAACTCACTACATAGACCAGGCTAGCCTCAAACTTCTAGAGATTTGCCTGTCTCTGCCTCCCAAGGAGGAGACTAAAGTTGTGCACCACCATGGCAGATTTGTTTTTGACCTTAGAAATTTCAAAGCATTATCTTGACTACAGTTCTAAAGAAAATACAGTAGTGAAACAGTTTATACAGTAGGCTTCCTTTTCCAGGAAAGATGTGTTGGTCAGCAGCTAACTTCCTGAAACCCTGGTGTGCCAGCCCCACAGTACCACAATGGGACATTTCACACCCCACCTAAGTGGCAGATACAGCACCAGTACACTGTCCTAGGGGAAGAGAAGGACATTACAAGATTTGGTGACATGAGATTTAAACTTGCCAATTATTTCTGGAACTTGTCATTAAGTGTTTTTTGGATCATGAGTATCTGAAATTATGAGTAGTATACCACAGATAAACTGGGGTCTAGTTTAATTAGAAAACTGTAATTTGCTAATTATTGGAATTTAATTATTGGAATTAGAATTCTGCTTCCAATTCACTAAGATGAAAATAGTACCAACTTCTGTTATATTTTTTCCTGTTACTTAACATTCTTGTTGATATGTCATATTTTTTTCAGTCATATTCAAGTTCTGAAAGGAGAAAAGTAATTTTGAACTTTACTTTTAGACTTTAGTACAGAAACCATTTTCATTTTACAAATAGTTGTAGTTTGTAAACCACATATATTATTTTCTGTTAAACATTTCCAGGTAACAGCCTAAGTATTATAAAAACCATTTTTATATTTTTTAATTAGTGTTCAGGTTATTATGTGTGTAGTCAAGAGGCAACGTTGGCCATTGTTCCTCAGGTGACATATACCTTTATTCTGAGACAGGATCTCATTGGTCTGGAGCTCTTCATGTAGGCTAGGCAACTTTACTGCTTCTTCCTGTTCTTCAATACCTCTTTTTCTTTATCCCTGGTACTTTTTCTAGTTTCACAACCCATACCTATATATATAAGTATTAAAGGGTAGGATCCACATATGAGAGAAGACATGCATATTTGTCTTTCTGAGCCTAGATTACTTTGTTCAATATAATTTTCAAATTAATTTTTTTACAAATTTATTTTTCTTTATAGCTAGATAAAGTTCCATTGTGTACATGTGTTACAATTTCATTATTATCTATTCATCTGTTGATGGACATTAGGCTGATTCTTTTTTCTTGTGACTATGAGTAGAGCAGCAGTATATGTGGATATGCAAGTATTTGTGTGGCAGAGCATTGAGTCCTTTTCATATCTGATAGATGGTAGTTCTTTTTGTTTGTTTGTTTTTTTCTCGAGACAGGGTTTCTCTGTATAGCCCTGACTGTCCCGGAACTCACTCTGTAGAACACAAGCTGGCCTCGAACTCAGAAATCCACCAACTTCTGCCTCCCAAGTGCTGAGATTAAAGGCATGCACCACCACTGCCCAGCTCTTTTTTCTTTTAATATGTATCTATATTTTGACTATTAATCATTTCTATGTACCACATGTTTGCAGTACCCTCAGGCCAGAAGAAGGCATTAGATCCTCTGGAACTAGAGTTCCAGCTGTCAGTTGCCCTGTGGGCGCTGGAACTGAACCCAATTCCTATGGAGGAGCAGCTATTGCCTTTAACCCCTAAGTCCCTTCAGCCCCTGGTAGCTCTCTTTTTAATTTTGTTAGAAGCCTCCATATTGAGGCATTACATTTTCATGGTACCTACATAAGTTTATACTTCATTAGCAATAGTGTTTCTCTTTCCCTGTGTCTTTGACAACAATTATTGTTATTTGTTTTCTTGGTGATTGCCATTCTAACTAGGGGGAGGTGAAATCTCATAGTTGGGCAGGGGGTCTTTTGTTTGTTTTTTTTTTTTAAGACAGGGTCTCACTAACCTTAAACAGCAGTTTACCATATCCAACTCAAAGTAGTTTTAATTTATGTTTCCCTGATGGCTCAAAATGTTAAACACACGTAAATATTTGTTGGCCATTTGTGTGACTTCTTTTGAGAACTGTCTGTTCAGTCCATTCATCTACTGAATGTTTGGCAATTTGAGGGTTTGGTTTTTGGGACTTTTTGGTTTTTTTCGTTTGTCTGGTGTTTAATTTGTGCATTTCTTTACATCCTAGATAACACCTTCCCTACCTAACATGTAACTAGCAAAGGTTTTCTCTTGTTCTGTAGGCTCTGTCCATCCACAGCCTAAGAATTTAACAGAAATCTGTGCTGTGGTGCTTGTATGTGAGTCTACATTATTTTTATTTATTTATTTTTTTATTTTCTATATTCTTTGTTTACATTCCAAATGCCTTCCCCTTTCCCAGTTTCCCCCTCGTGATTCTACATTATTAAAGGAGGCATGCATCACAAAAGTTTGCACAAAGGACTGAAACTTCCCCAGGTCACCACTTCTGACAGATACTTACTATAGAATACATTTTCAAAGTAGCTTTACAAAGAAGGCAGAAACAAAGCACAGCTTTAAAAATATAAACTCTAGCAACCTAAGCCCCGGGAAACCATATTAGTTACTTATGTTGTCTATGTGACAGAACACCTGAAAACACAACTGGAGGGCAAGAAACTTTTTGACTCACAGTACAATCCATCACAGAGAAGCTAGAGTAGCTGGACCTTGAAGCAACTCTTCGTACTGCATTTGCTGCCAGGAAGGAAGGAATGACAAATGTTGGGCTCAGCCAGCTTCCTCCTTATGCAGCCCTTAGGCAGTCCTCCGACACCAGCCCAGGCTGTGACATCTACATTTATAATGGATCTTCTTGCCTCACCACAGTCATGCAAGATGCTAATCACTCACATGTGTCTCCAAGACTTACCTCTAGGTGATTGCAAACCCTATCAAGTTGACAGTATTAACCACTGAACCCCTTTGAAACACTAACAACCTTTGACAGAGGAAACAGGCTAGCTCACTGAGTCTTTTGGATGCTTTCTCCTTTCTCTTACAGGCTTGTTCTTGGATGGACCACACAGGTTCAGCTCTTATTCTTTTGGACAATACTACTTCTTAAATGTTCCTGTACCTTTTCTGGTAATCATTTCAGATGTCACAGTGTGGGTGAAGAGGTCTTGGTACCTGATGTTGAGTTTTGCCATCCCTGCTAAGAAAAATTCTAGGAGATGCAATCAGCTGTAATAGCTCTTTTAGAAATATTTCTTGGTTAAGATTATCTGCTGTTTCTGTACTTTAAGGGCATGTTGTTGTTGTTTTGCTTGTTCGCTTGTTTGTTTTTTCAAGACAGGTTTTCTCTGTATAGCCTTGGCTGTCCTGGAATTCGCTCTGTAGACCAGGCTGGTCTCAGAGATTCACCTGCCTCTGTCTTCCTGAGTACTGGGATTAAAGGCATGTGCCATCACTACTTGGCCAAAGGTCTTATTTTTATTTATGTGTGTGCACATGGGTATGTGCACATGTATGTAGGTTTCTAGAGGACAAAAGAGGGAACTGGCATTGCAGATGGTTGTAAGCTTCCTAACATGTATACTGATAACCAAACTTACATCCTCTACAAATTATTTGTTGAGCTATCTCTCCGCCCCTACTTCAGATCTTCAAATGGAAGTGAAAATCGTACATCTAATATTACTAAAATTATAAGCAGTAGTGTCAGGTATTTATGATAGGACAGTGTTTGCTCGATCATTGTTATATAGGTGTCTTAGAGTACTGTTGACATGTTTAATTTGCTTATATTTGAAGGTCTGACTCATCTCATCACTATGGATTTACATCAGAAGGAAATCCAGGGCTTCTTCAATATTCCAGTGGATAATTTAAGAGCCTCCCCCTTCCTGTTACAGTATATTCAAGAAGAGGTAAGCTAGCTATAACTTTTTATGTTAATATTCTGGCATGGTATAGTTTCTGTTTCTTTGAGGTTTTCCTAAAAGACCAAAACTTTATGTAATCTGCTTAAAGAACTGTTATATTTCATAACTACAAGTCTCTAAAATTTTATATCTATAGATTTTTTTTTTCACTCAGCTCTTTTTCCCTGAATTTTGGCTAATGTGTGTGGCTGTTTTGTTTGCATGTAGGCATGTGAACCATGTTTGTGCCTGGTGCCCTTAGAGGCCAGAAGTGGGCATTTCTAGAAATGGAGTTGTGTGCCCCTTGTGTGCTGCTGGGAGTTATATCCTCATCCCTGGAAGAGCGCTGGCTGCCCAGCTGCTGCTTCACCCCCTCCTTAGGTTTCTTGCCTTATGAGTTCCTCGTTGCTGACTTTTTCATCCATTTCTCACATTTCTCATCCATTTTGCTGGCCTTTTCCTCTGGTGTCTCATTTCATCAGCCCTCTTTTGTTAATTTCTGAAGGAAGACTGTCTCTTTTATATCCGTTTTTACTTAATCTGACCTTTTGTTGGACCATGCAGAGGCAGATTCTATTCCATGATCTTACCCAAAAGTTTCCAGAATTTGTTAGTTTTATGAGTATTTGCGATCTGCTAATTCAGAGGCCTTTTACACGTTTGGTTTATGCCACACTTTGGTGTTTTGCTTTTAGGAGCTGTTGTTAGCACGTGGAGTGTTTCTCTGTAATCACTTTTCCAGAGAGGTTCATTTCTTTCTTTTTTTTCCCCCCCCGGATTTTTTTTTATTTTTTCCAGACAGGGTTTCTCTGTATAGCCCTGGCTGGCCTGGAACTCACTCTGTAGACCAGTCTGGCCTCGAACTCAGAAATCCGCCTGCCTCTGCCTCCCAGAGTGCTGGGATTATAGGCGTGCGCCACCACCGCCCGGCGAAAGCTTCATTTCTTTTTTTCTTTTTTCTTTTTTTTTTTTTTTAAATTTTCGGGATGCCTCCCAGCCGTGTTTGTTTGTTTGTTTGTTTGTTTGTTTGTTTTTGTTTGTTTTTTAATTATTTATTATATGTAAGTACACTGTAGAAGTCTTCAGACACTCCAGAAGAGGGAGTCAGATCTCATTACGGATGGTTGTGAGCCACCATGTGGTTGCTGGGGTTTGAACTCAGGACCTTCAGAAGAGCAGTCAGTGCTCTTAACCGCTGAGCCATCTGTCCAGCCCGATAGCTTCATTTCTTGATGGTATATTTAAGGGCAGCACTTTGGATGTTTCTGAAGCATGTTTTCTGGTTGACAATCCAGGCCTTCCTCATGGGCCTAGCTTTTGGTTCTTTGGTCTTGCCAGTGGTTCTGTCTGGTTGGCTGTCACCTTTCTTTGGCAGGGTTTGACATGTTTGGTGAACAAATAAAGGCATTTGTTACTTTTCCTGTTCGCCATGACAAAAGGATCTGACAAAAGCAGCTGAAGAAGGAAGCTGTGTGTTGACCCACAGAGTTCTGAGTGCTGTCATAGTGAGGAGGCATGGTTGACTGGAGCGGACGGCAGGCAGCTGGGAGGTGAATGCCGCTGCTCAGCTTGTTCTCCTGTTCAGTCCAGGACCTAGTCCATCAGTGCCACCCACATTCAGGGTGGGTCTCCCTCCTTAGTCAGCCTCTCTGAGAACACTCTTATAGATAGACCCAAAGGTGTGATGATTCTATATGCACTTAGGTTTACAGTCAAGGCAACCACCACAACCATTCACAGTGACTGAGTTAGGAATGCTTTTGAAAAGGAAGATGTATAGAATATCTGTGTTTTATGTTTAAGACACATTAAAACCAGTAATTAAAAATAATATGTTGGGCAGTGATAGTGCGCACCTTTTATTCCAGCTCTTGGGAGATAGAAGCAGATTGACTTCTGTGCATTTGAGAACAACCTAGTATACAGAGCAAGTTCCAGGACAGCCAGGACTACACAGAGAAACCTTGTCTCAAAAAAAAATTACAAGAACATAAAACTATAGAAGATAGATAGATAGATAGATAGATAGATAGATAGATAGATAGTTCAATTTGTCTTATTTACTGACTTATTTTGAGATGGACTTTTGTTCTGTTACCCAGGCTGATTCTGAACTCTGGGAATCAGATAATCCTCCTGCCTCAACCTCCTGAGTATTCACATTGTACCTGGCTGTAACTTCTTAGTTTTGTGAGATTGGCACTTGCTGTACAGGCCAGGCTGGAGTTACAGCACTTGGCTCTTGTCTTGGTCTAAACACTTGGCTCCTTACATAACGGTGTTCTGGGCATTGGCTCTCTCCTCCCAGGCTTCCTCAGGAGCTCATTTCTCCTGCTGACTAGCTCCTGAGCTGCTTGTTTGGACTAATCGTTTCCTCCTAGGTTACTTGGTTCTTTCACATCAAACCTTGATCTTTATATTTATAAGATTTCCTGTTTTACCCTCTGAAGACACAATGAGCCTGTTTTTATTAGAGTCCCTTGGTTTTATTAAGGGCTTTGTTGGCTGCTCTGCTGTCTCTTGGCAGGGCGTGATGTTATTTGATGAGGCAAAGAAGTGCATGAAACAGTTCAGAAAAACTGGCTAAAACAAGCTACCTAAATGAGTACCCTTTCTTTCTTTTTCTTTTTCTTTTTCTTTTTCTTTTTCTTTTTCTTTTTCTCTTCCTTTCCTTTCCTTTCCTTTCCTTTTCCCTTCCCCTTCCCCTTCCCCTTCCCCTTTCTTTCTTTCTTCCTTCCTTCCTTCCTTCCTTCTTTCCTTCCTTCCTTTTTCTTTTTCTTTTTTTCTTTCTTTCTTGCCTGAGAATACTGGGCAGGTGTATCTTCTCTACAAGCAAGTCCAATCAGCATTGTGTGTGTGTGTGTGTGTGTGTGTGTGTGTGTGTGTAATTTTTTTTTAAATTCACGTTACATCCCAATCAGCACGCCCTCCTCTCTTCCCAGTCTTAAAATTACAAATTCCACCTGGCATTGCTCCCTCCCCTTCTCCTTAGAGAGAGAAGGGATAATGATCATTTTTGTTCCTTTACTGAGGATATCTAGGTCTTTAGATGCTATGACCACCTGTGTTAAGATTCACAGTGTTGGGACTAGAGAGAGTTCGCAGGTAAGAGCACTGCATCCTCTTCAGAGAACCAGTTCCCAGAATCCACAAGGTGGCTCGCAATAGTCTATAACTCTAGTTCTTGGGGATCTGGTGTCTTCTTCTGACCTCTGCAGTACTGTGCATAAGCATGGTGCAGAGACATACATGTAGGAAAACACTTTTATACATAAAATTAAGGTTTTTTTTAATTGCCAATATCACATGAGGAAACAACAATGGGAATGTTCTTCAGTGGTCATTGGTACTGATTGGATTGGTTATGTCTCAAGAATAGTTTGAAAATCCTGCCAAGATGAACTCAGAAACAGCAAACGGCTTCTCTGCTGAAAAGCAGTTCCTTACTGTGTATGTGGACACAATGATGATGACATCTACCCTAATCAGCATTAGCACTGAGTACTAAAGTTTTCAACAGTGAAACAATTCCCAAAGCGGATGATTATCTAGTTGCTTGGTTTTGTTTGTTTTTCTTGGCGGGCCATTCTCAGGTTGCCTAGCCTGGCCTTAAAATCCTGATGCCTTTGCCTCCTGATTACTGGGACTATGGACATGGGCCACATCACCTTGCTGTAGGTACTTGGTTTATCTTTTAAGCTGTTTGTTTGTTTGTTTGTTTGTTTGTTTAGAGATAGGTCTTACTGTGTAGACCAGCTGTCCTCAACTCAGGGAGGTCTGCCAGTCTCTGCCCACTGAATTCTAGGATTAAAGGCTCTTAAGCCCTTTTATTAAGAGCAATAGGCTGAGCCGGGCGTTGGTGGTACACGCCTTTAATCCCAGCACTTGGGAGGCAGAGGCAGGCGGATTTCTGAGTTCAAGGCCAGCCTGGTCTACAGAGTGAGTTCCAGGACAGCCAGAGCTACACAGAGAAACCCTGTCTCGAAAAACCAAAAAAAAAAAAAAAGAGTAATAGGCTAACTGTCCTTTCACAAATGGCTTTCCTCAGCATGGAATGACTGTGGTGTATTCGTTACGTATCTGAACCACAGTATTTTAGAATATGATATTAACTTGGATTCAGGCTCAATGGATATCTTTCTACTATGAAATTACATTTGATGTGGGATTCATGAAAAGTCTATTTATTGAAACAGATTCACACCAGCCTCCTAGACAGTTGGGATTACAGACATACACCATCACACCTGGTTTGCTTCCGTTAACATTTTTTTTTCCCGAGACAGGGTTTCTCTGTGTAGCCCTGGCTGTCCTGGAACTCACTTTGTAGACCAGGCTGGCCTCGAACTCAGAAATCCGCCTGCCTCTGCCTCCCAAGTGCTGGGATTACAGGCGTGCTCCACCACTGCCCGGCTCTGTTAACATTTTTGTTCCTTGCTTTTTGAGGTCTCTCACTGAACATGGAGTTCATTGATTTAGCTAGATTGCCTGGCCAGTGTGCTTTAGAGATCTGCCTGACTCTCCACCTTTTATACCCACTCCCCTGCCCCCAGTGCCACTGCCTGTACTGGAGTTACAAACATAGGCTGCCACATTCAGCTTTTATGTGGGGGAGGGGCGGGCAAGCTCAGCTCATCCCACTTGTACAGCCATCAGCTTAGTGACTGAGCCACATCGCCATTCTCTCTGCTAACTTTTTAAAAGAACACATGTTCTACATTACTGGGTTTTTCTATATAGGTAAAAATACTCATATTGAGAACATTTTTGTTTTTATTTCCCAAAGGAAGATTTTGCTTTGAACTTTTTTTTGATGAAACTTTAAGTCAAATGATAATTTTGAATTTGTTAGAACATTCATGTATATTGGTTGGTGGAATAGCCTCTTAGAGATAAAGAAGTAATCCCAAGCCTCTTGTCTGTCACAGATTCCAGATTATAGGAATGCAGTCATCGTGGCCAAGTCTCCAGCTTCAGCCAAGAGGTAGGTGGGACTGTGTCCCCACTGTTTAGATTGGGCTGCAGCGGTTCCCTGAGTCCCTTGCTTTTCTTCCATGGATTAATTTAGTGTTCTCTAATGTTAGGTAGATATGTTAGTTTGTTCTTTTACCTTCAATCTCAGTTTATGACTGCCAGTCATATTTCTTTTTCCTTTTTTTAAGATTTATCATATATATATATGTGTGTATATATATATATATATATACATACATACATATACACACACACATACACATACATACATACATACATATGTGCTAAATCTGCATATACACCTGCATGCCAGAAGAGGGCATCAGATCCCTTTACAGATGGTTGTGAGCTACCATGTAGTTGCTGGGAATTGATCCCAGGGCCTCTGGAAGAACAGTCAGTGTACTCTTAACTGCTGTGCCATCTCTCCAGCCCCAAGCATATTTCTTAACCAACCAGAGTTATCCCATCTAAGGAGCCATGAGCCCTCATGAGTGCTGGCAGCTGAAGCTGATGCTCTGCAAGGGCCACAAGTGCTCTCGCCAGCCCTGCTCCTGTGATCAATACAGTATAATAAATGGTGTTGTCCTTTTCCTAAAACAAGGCAAGAGCAAAGAGTATCCACATCACTACGGAGGCAAGTGGTTTTCTATATGCTTTCAATCTCTGCTAAAAGTTGAATCCACAATTCAGACCCTGAGAGTCTAGAGGGACTGAAGTCTTTTCACAGTCCATGACTTTTATAGTGCATTTACAATTAAGTGCAACTACAACCTGTTGCTGCTTATAAGACTTTATCAGTATAGAAAATCACCCTGTAACCATTAAGTAAGCACCCATCCTTCTCGTACTGCCTCTGGGCAGTAGACACACATATCTGTGTGCTTTTTTAGATTTGCAGTCACAAGTATATGACCTGTGGCTAGCTTTCTTCACATAGCACCATGTCCTAGAGTGTGTTGTGTGACATCTCGCCGGTGACTACTGGGGACAGTGGCTACTAGCTAAAGTGGTGTCAGCTTTTTAATTTGTTATTGCTGCTGTTATTTTGGTGTTGGGAATAGAAGTCAGCATCAAACATGCTAAGAAAGTGCTGAGCCACACCCTAGTCCACATACCAAATAATAAATATTGGGGTATTTAGTAATTCTTATTAAAATATTCTCCCTGTTGTAATTCATCCCCTTTACTCTGAGCTCAGATACACGCATACAGAGCACCTTTTTTGTTTAACTGGGTAGCACAGTCCTGTTTCTGTGAGAGCTCTTCATATTTTTCTTAGTAATGTGAAACGGGGCCTGGAGAGATGGCTCAGAGGTTAAGAGCACTGACTTCTTCCAAAGGTCCTGAGTTCAGGTACCAGCAACCACATGGTGGGCTACAACTGGCTGCCATGGGATCCTATGCCCTCTTCTGGTGTGTCTGAAGACAGCAACAGAGTATTCATATACACAAAATAATTCTTGAAAAAAGAAAAAAGAAAAAGAAATGTGAATTCGTTTCTTGATAGAACCGTGCCTATAGTAGATGGCCTTTTTAGGTGTGCCTGGGAAGTTTTAGTATCACAGGACAGTTAAGGTGCCCTTCTACTGCAAAAGGCATTGTGTCTCTTTATAAAATGCTCCTTGACAGTGACTGAGCATGGGCATAGATTTCCTGGAGTGATTGCTAGCACTTGCCTCAACTTGGAGCAAGCGGAGATGCTGCACTTGTGAGGGTCCCCTCCCCCTTCCACTCACCCTCCCCCCAGGAAACTGTTTCCTAGCCTTATTCTTTATCCACCATTTAAATGCCCTCCCTGTTCCGAGGCGGCACTGATAAGTCAGTATAGTCTCCCTCCCCTTTGTTTCTCTTGAGCTATTTTTGTAAGCTTGTAAATGAAGCCTGTTTGTTTGTTTGTTTGTTTTTTGGTTTTTCAAGACAGGGTTTCTCTGTGTAGTCCTGGCTGTCCTGGAACTCACTCTGTAGACCAGGCTGGCCTCGAACTCAGAAATCCGCCTGCTTCTGCCTCCCAAGCGCTGGGATTACAGGCATGCGCCACTGCCACCCGGCTATGAAGCCTGTTTTTAATTGTTATTGGTATGGGAAAAGCAAGACTAGAATTATTGGGTTCTATGCCCTTGATAAAAGGATGGAAGACCCAAGGTCCCACAATGGGAGTCTGGCCCAGTGGGAAGGACGGACATGCCGTGTGGCCGGGGAACTAGTGAGGCAAGGTCTGTGGCAGTGCGTGGAGGTGGGTGGGGTGTGAAGTTAAATGATGGCATGATTGTGTTGGGCTAATTTTTGTTAATTTGACATAAACCAGAGACATGTCTGTGTGGTACTTTCTTGATTAATGTGAGAGTTCAGTTTATTGTGGGTGGTGCCACTACTGGCAGGTGGTTCTGAGTTGTATAAGAAATCCTCGTGAGCAAGGTATGGGGGCAAGCAGCACCCCTGAGGCCCTTGGTGAGGTCCTGTCTTGGCCTCTCACTGGTAGTTTGTGATCAGGAAATGTAAGCTACATAAAGCTTTTCCTCCAACTTGGTTTTGGTCTTTATCATAACAAAGGAAAGCAAATGAGGACAGTGGCATAGCGTGGGAAACGGGTTCTTTCGAAGAAAGATGAAGGGGCTGTGTTAATAGCTGACAAACTGGAGTGATGGACATTTCAAAGAATAAAGAAGGTCTTTTCACTTCTTCAGAGAGTGTGGTAACTGTAATCATTATGAACTAAGTAGCAGGGCTTCTTTCAAAATAAGTAGCTATAAGGAGAAAGGCTGTCCTCAGGGATGGTCAGCAGTTTCAGTCCTCCTGTGTCAGTAATCAGCAAAACAGACAGAGCATCAGGAAGGCCGCTAAGCACTGGGTCAGCTCGGGACTCCAGACTGCACAGTGGACACTCCGTGCTTAAAGCGGGTCTTGAGCTTAAAATGATTTAAGTTGGACCTGAAAAGGTGGTTCAGCAATTAAGAATGCTGGCTGCTTTTCTAGAGGACCTGGGTTTTATTCCCGGCACCCACGTGGCAGCTCATGTAAATCTCTGCTGGTCTCTGTGAGCACCAAGCACACATGTGCACATACAAACTATAGACAAAACACTCGTAAAATTAAATAAATAAATCAAATATTAAAAGAATAAGATACAGAAAAGGTGTCTAAGTATCATCCCTAACTGCAATTCCAGGGAATCCAATGCCCTTCCTGGCCCAGGCATGGCACCTGTGGTGTACAGACATACATGCAGGCAGAAGAAAAACTGTGTTAGTGATTTAAGTCATATAAACTGTCTATTCTTTATTTGAGGGGGTAGTGGGGCCCTTTTCTGTAGCCCACACTGCCCTTGAACTTGAAGCATTCCTCCTGTTTCATCTTCCCAGTACATGATGTGTACATGAGCCATCACACCCAGCTAGGTGTGGTAATGGTAATGGTGAATTCTGTCACACATTTGTGAGAGAGCAAATGCTAACTTTATAAAGCATCAGCAGATACATTCCTCTTTTCTATGGCCTTCACTCAGATAGCTGATATCCCAGTCATCAAAGAAGTAAAGTCCTAAAGCACCTTGTTAACAAACTGAATGAACAGTGTATAAAAGATGAACACAATGCCCTTTGAGCTCATCACTGGAACCTGAGGTTGGTGCAGCAGCTTTTAAAAGTCTGTGAATGTCAATCACCATGTTGAGGAACAAGAAAGAGAAGCCACATGATTATCTGACTCAAAGATTTGACAATGTACCTTAAGTAAACTAAGAAAAGAGGGGAGCTTTTTTTAAAATCAAAGATCTGTTAACTGATCTGACATCCCAGTGGTGAAAACTGCTGCTGGCCCCCAGCTCTAGAATAAGATGGCAGTATCTGACCTTTTCCTCAGATCCAGACAGCACTGAGGTTCTAGATGGTCCAGCTAAGAACTGCCCAGAGTGGGTGTGGATGCAAGGAGGGCTTGATCACTTATATAGGGCATGTTCACTTCAGTAAGCTTGTAAGATAAAAGATCCATATATGCTGGATGGACACCTTTAATCTCAGCACTTGGGAAGCAGGAGGATCTCTTTGAGTTTCAGGACAGTCTAGTCTACTAGTGAGACCCTGTCTCAAATCCAGCACCAATGTTAATTGGCTCCCAGAGGACAGTTCCAGGGATCTGACTCCCTCTTCTAGCATCTTTGGGGAATGCACTAATGTGCATATATCCACAACAGACTCATCTGAACATATAACTAAAAATAAAATTCTTAGTAATTAAAAAGGAAGAAATGGAAATAACTTAGTTTCCCATCAATAAGTAAATAAATAAACAACAACATATTCACATACTGGTAGACTATAACACGGCTGAATTTCCACAATACATTGAGTGAAAAAAAGTAGGACACTAAAGGCATACTGTAATCAGCATGCACAGAGTAAGTTAACCTTCTTGCCAGAAAGGAGATGGGTAGTGCCAGAGCCAAAAGGAGAAGTTATAGAGGCCCAAAGGTTTTCCTTGATACTAGTCGGACAGTTTACTGTCATCAGTGAGTCGATGCCAGTGTGGACATGTATTTGCCACATTCGAAGAAATTGGGAGAGCATGAATCTGATGAGTGTATAAAGATCTCTCAGAGGTTGTGAGGTTGTGTGCTTAGAGAATGAAGTTTCTTCTAGTCCCATTATGCCTTTATAAAGCTTTAAAAATTAATATGTAATACTTTAATGAGTCTTTAATGGTTGTTGTTTCACATGGTTAATTCTCAGAGAAGTCGCAAAGATAGTATTAGCAACTGCAAGAAAGGAAACTTGAGACTTTGATCCCAGCACTTGGGAAACGGAGGCAGGCGGATTTCTGGGTTCGAGGCCAGCCTGGTCTACAGAATGAGTTCCAGGACAGCCAGGGCTATACAGAGAAACCCTGTCTCAAAAAGGGAGGGAGGAAACTTGAGGCTGCAAGAAGAGTCCTTAATCAGAACTTAGGTTCTGATTAGCTGATGAAAGACCTGTGGGCTCTACCTACACTCGGTCTTCCTGAATCTGAAGTGGCCATTCTCTTTTCTTTTTGGTTTTGTTGGGTTTTTTTTGTTTGTTTGTTTGTTTGTTTGTTTTTGTTTTTGTTTTTTTTGCTTTGTTTTGGGTTTTGGTTTGTTGGTTTGGTTGGTTGGGTTTAGTTTATGTTTTTTTGTTGTTTTGTTTTGTTTTGTTTGTTGTTGTTCATTTGTTTTTCTATGTAACTCTGGTTATCCTAGAACTCACTCTGTAGACCAGGCTGGCCTCAAGGTCTGAGATCCACCTGCCTCTGAAGTGCTGTGATTAAAGGTGTGTACCACTACCACCAGGTGGTCATTGTCTTTTGTAATTATTCCTTTGGAAGAAACATTTTGCTTATGTTCTTTAGTGTCTTGCCCAGACATTGCCAAGCTGCCTTCTGGTTTTTGATTTGTGTCTAATGTTCTTTGCAGGGCACAGTCTTTTGCAGAGCGTCTGCGTCTGGGAATCGCAGTGATCCATGGAGAAGCACAGGATGCTGAGTCTGACTTGGTGGATGGCCGGCACTCCCCACCAATGGTCAGGAGTGTAGCTGCCATCCACCCCAGCCTAGAGATCCCAAGTGAGTATCCACAAGTTCCTCTTTGCCACTGTTCTCTGGGCTACTTGAATTTGTGGAGGTGATATTTTAACATGAATTATCTTCATCATCATCATCATTATTATTTGCTTTTATGTATATGCATGTGTATGCCACATGTGTGCAAATACTCACAAATGACAGAAGATGGTGTCAGATCCCCTAGAGCTAGAGTCCCAGGATATTGTGAGCCATCTAATATTGGTACTAGGAACCAAACTCAGGTCCTTTGGAAGAGTAGCAAGTGCTCTTAACCACAGACCCTTCTGCAGCCCATGGATTCTCTTTGGTGTGTGTGTGTTCACATACACGCTCATGCATGTTTTCAGACACACATGCTCATGGAGGTCAGAGGTCATGTTAGATATTTTTCTCAGTGCTTTTTATCTTTTTGTTTGTTTTTGAGACAAGGTCTCTCACTGGCCTGGAGCTCATCTGTTATCTGGACTGGCCGAGCAGCAAGCCCCAGGGATCCTCTTCAGCCTGGGGATTATAAACACGAATAACTATACCCAGATTTTTTTCTCTCTCTCTCTTTTTTTTAAACATAGATATTGGGAACCCAAATTTGGTCCTCATTTGGTATTTTACACACAGAACCATCTTCCTATCCTCTCTTTTAACTTTTTGAGTTAGCAAAACCTGATAATTCCCTTCCTGGTTGAATTAAAATAGCTGTTAGCCTTTGAGTCACAGGGCCCAAATTTAGGGAAGACTAGGAAAATGGTCGGCTACTTGGATTCAGGTGCATTACTTCTGGGAGCTGCACATCTGTTCAGAGCATGTATCTCAGAGCAGGCTGGCATAAGCAGGAAGTTTCTTTATGCCCAAAGCTGGTCAGCGCTATAGGGAATGCAAAATGCTGGGCAGGTTTTATGTATTTAGCATAGGGTAAGGCCTGACCAATCAATGTTAAATATATTTCTAAGTATTTTATTTGGGTGCATGTCTGCACAGCTAACTGCTGCTCTCTAAATGCTCAAAACTGCTTAGAACAAAAGAAAACCTGGAATTCCAATAAATAAAGTCAGGACACAAACCTGTCTATCTGTCTTGCTAAGTAGCCTGCATGGCTCCCCTTCTGATTCTGAGTCTTTTGTCCCTTTCCTGGCTCACATACGTGCCACACAGGAAAGCAGTGGTCCGTGGTACATTCCCCTTTTCAGGAAACACTTTGGGCATCATGTCACCTGAGAATTTTATAGCTGTTCATCATAATTGAGGAAGTTCCTTTCCCTTTTAAGTACTGGGATTTTTTTGTTTTGTTTTTTTAATAAAACATTAAATCCTTTTTGTTGGTGTTTTAGATTCTTTTTAGGTTTTTTGGTTTGTTTTGGTGGGTGTTTTGTTTTGTTTGTATTTATTTTGAAACAGGGTTTCTCTGTGTAGCCCTGTCTTCCTGGAACTCACTACATAGACTAGGCTGACCTCAAACCCAGAGATATGTCTGTGCCTGCCTCCTGAGTGCTGGGATTAAAGGCATGTGCCACCATGACTGGCAGCATTAACTACTTGAAGCCTTGTAAGTCTTTGTTCTGCCTTTGAGCATAGACACTGAGGTGTGTGTTTCATTCTGACCAGTGCTGATTCCTAAAGAAAAGCCCCCAATCACAGTTGTTGGTGATGTCGGAGGAAGGATCGCCATCATTGTGGTATGTACTTCTCCTTTATTGCTACCACCATTGTTCTTTTGACTTACCTGTAACTGTGCATAAAGACTATGAGGGGTTGTGCGACCAGGCTAAGCATCACGTCAGGTGGTGCCTTATGCTAGATGCTAACTTTGGCCCCAAACAGAAAAATTAATGATTTAAGAAAAAAAGTAGTTTCTATATAGCTACGTGAATATGCTGCAGCTGTTGGTTTCCATATTTTGTTTTTTATGGTTAAAGTGAAGAACAAAGTTGAGTGTAGTTTTAAACAGATTGGCAGTTAGGGTTGTAGTTCAATAAGGCCTTGGAGTTGTTTTTTGGTTGGTTGGTTGGTTGGTTGGTTGGTTGGTTGGTTTTTCCGAGACAGGGTTTCTCTATGTAGCCCTGGCTGTCCTGGAACTCACTCGTAGACCAGGCTGGCCTCGAACTCAGAAATCCGCCTGCCTCTGCCTCCCAAGTGCTGGGATTACAGGTGTGCGCCACCACCGCCCGGCCAAGGCCTTGGATTTGAACCCTAACACCACAAAACCCAAAACTCACATTTCATACATGCATATGAAATGAACAGATCAGGCAGCTGTGGAGAGAGCCAGGGCCCAGGGGCCATCCTCGGCTTTCCTGCTCTCTGCTCCCTCCCAGCAGAGGCTGTCATCAGCCTGAGAGTCCTCCATTCATGACATTACTGAACTTCACAGTCTACCAGAGTGCTGCTCTTAAATGTAAAAGACATCTGGGCATGGGGTTGGAGAGGTCGCTCAGTGACTAAAAGCATGTGCTGTTCCTGCACAGGACCCAGATTCGGTTCTCAGCACCCACATAGTCGTGAAACTGTCTGTTACTCTACTTCTAAGGAATCCATTACACACAGGCAGAACATTCGTACACATTTATCAGAAATAAAGACTTGAATGTTTCTATAAGTAGTGTGTCTGTGCACACAGTGACTTTGGATCCATGTGTGGTCAATCCACCTAGTGGTGCCCTGTGTGCTTGGAGTGCAGTGGAGACTGTACTTTGGTCTTCACTACCAGGTAGTATGTTATGATACCATACAGCTGATGCATCTGTTCTTCATATTAGACAGTTTTTGATTTTTCTTAATTCCCAATAATACTGCTTTGAACATTTTTTATACCATTTTCTGGTGTGTCACATGCACAAGAGTTTCTAAAGGATAGTTGATGAGTCGCTGGGTTTGAAAGTGTTGTAACAGGCTCCCACACCCCATCATAGGTACCTTGTGTTTTTAGCTGTTGTTTGGTGATTTTGTTTGTACCCTTTTCGGGGATCTCTTGTGTCATCCCACAGTGTTAAGCTGCCTGCTATTTTATTTCGTGGACATAGGGGGGTGGCAGGAGGTATAGATCCAGCACAGCGACTGTAGACCTTCTTCTCCATATTGGAGCAGTGCTTTCTTTCTCCCCTAATACTAAGGATTGAACCCAGGGCCCTGTGTGTGCTAGGCAAGTATCTACCGTTGAGCTACATTCCCCAGCCCTCTTTATTTTGAGACAGTTGCTGAGGCTGGCCTTAAACTATTTCTTCACTTCAGTCAGAACTTCAGCTCACAATCTTCTGCTACTGCCTCTTTAGTAGCTGAGATTTATAGGTCTGTAGTGTTAGAATCAGCTTAGATATGCTTTTAAAAAACAAAACAGCCGGGCGGTGGTGGCACACACCTTTAGTCCCAGCACTTGGGAGGCAGAGGCAGGTGGATTTCTGAGTTCGAGGGCAGGCTGGTCTACAGAGTGAGTTCCAGGACAGCCAGGGCTACACAGAGAAACCCTGTCTCGATAAAACAAACAAACAAACAAAAACAAGCATCAGCTAAAATGGTTCAGCAAGTAAAGATGCTTGTTCCCAAGCCCGGCAGCCTGAGTCTCTGGAGCCCGTGCCAACTGAGAGAGAACTGACCGCACAGATTGTCCTCTGACCTCCACACACATCTATGGCATATGTGTACATGCTTTCACACATGCGCATGTGCACACTAACAATAAATAAGTTTCTTTAAGGGTCTAGAAAGATGGCTCAAAGTGCTTATTTCACAACATAAGCACCTGAACTTCAATTCCCTCATGAAGTTGGGTAGTGCAGCTGTAATCTCAGTTCATCTACATGAGGCAGAGACAGAATTCCCAGAAGTCATGAGTCAGCACATGCAGCAGCAGAGACCCTGACTCATACAAGGTGGACCGTGAGGAGTGACACCTGAGGTTGTCACTGCAGAGGCCACCTGTACTCAGACACACGCACATATACACAAACTCAAAGTTTAAAAACCAGCATTTTATTTTGGAGTAGTTACAGGTTTACAAGAAGTATGAGATGCTTAGCAGGAAGGTCCTGCAGGCTCTTGACCATGCCTCCATGCGTCCACTGTGTGCTGGCTAGTTTTTATGATAGCTTGACACAGGCTAGTGTCATTTTGGAAGAGGAAACCACAATTGAGAAAATGCCCCCACTACATTGGCCTGTGTTCAAGCCTGTGGTGCACTTTCTTAATTAGTGATTTAATGTGAGAGGGCCCAGTCTATTGTGAGCCGAGCTATCCTGGGGCAGATAGTCCTGGGTTCTGTAACAAAGCAGGCTGAGCAAGCCATAAGGAGCAGGCTGGCAATCAGTGCTTCTCTGACCTCTGCCTCAGCTCCTGCTTTCACGTTCCTTCCCTGAGTCCCTCAGTGATGTTCTGTGTTGTAGAACTGGAAATTGAAGTAAACCCTTTCCTCCCCAAGTTGTTCTTGGCCATGGTGTTTCATAGGGGTAGTAGAAATCTTCACGAAGACACTTTTGCCAAGACTTTGGTATGGTAGTAATACATGCATGCATGCTGTGGCATACACACACACAGTACACACATAAATGCAGGAATAAATAAAATTAATAGAACAGAACTGCCAAAGTGACTGATGTCCATTACACTTTTTTCCCCCTAAAGACGGGGTCTCTACATAGTCCTGGCTATCCTGAAACTCTATAAAACAGGCTGACAGAGTTCTGATCTGTCTACCTCTGCCTCTGAGTTCTGGGATTAAAGGTGTGCACCACCATGCTTAGCTTTCATTATAATTTTTAAAATTTATTTAATATATGTGGGTACACTGTCACTCTCTTCAGACACACCAGAAGCAGGCATTGGATCCCCATTACAGATAGTTGTGAGCCACCATGCGGATGCTGGGAATTTAACTCAGGACCTCTGGAAGAGCAGTCAAGTGCTCTTAACCACTGAGCCATCTCTCCAGCCCCCTTAGTGTAGTATTCTTACAGACCTCCACACATAGGTACTTGTGCACCCATACATACTCACAAAGACATCTCTTAAGCAGAGGGGTGTGGGCTTGTGTGTATTCCCAGGAGACTAAGTAGGGGGATCACTTGAGCTCAGGTTCAGCACACCCTGAACAGCATAAGACGAGAAGACAAGTGCTGACATACCTTTGTCTGGTCTTTGATTTGACAGGATGACATTATTGATGATGTGGACAGCTTTCTTGCTGCAGCAGAGACCCTGAAGGAGAGAGGTGCATATAAGATCTTTGTGATGGCAACTCACGGCTTGTTATCCTCTGACGCTCCCCGGCTGATCGAAGAGTCTGCCATTGATGAGGTGGTAGGGCTGGCAGTCAGGGTGGGCTGCCTGGGTACTGGCTGTTTGGGTCCTTAACAGCAGAGCAGGGACAAGGATAAGCTCATTTTAATTAAGAATAGAAGATGCAAGCCAATAGGGTAGTCCATGACTTTAATCTTGACAGTCCAACATCAGTCTGGGCTGCAGAGTAAGACTGTGTCTCAAAAAAAAAAAAAAAAGGGAATGGATAAAAAATGCTTGTGCTTGCATCTCATTAACTGTAGCTTTCCTGTTGGAGTGAGGTATGGCCTGATTCAGTTCTGACTTGTATGAGGTATTATTCACCCACTTCCATTGAGTGGTATGGTGATGGTTAGAATGCTCTAGTTGTATGCTGGGCACCCAGCTGACGTAAGAGGACTCACCCCCTGCGAATTGTTAACCACACACTCCTTTCTATTCCCCTCCTTGCTTTCTCTTTGGATTTGTCCATATGCCCGTGTCACACTGTGTGGTCTGTAATGAAATGTGCTTCAGCATATTGTCTCTTCCTAAGATGATGGAAACTTTTGTTCACATCTTTTAAAACTTATTTTCATCTATTATTTTGTGTGTGTGTTGTGTATATATGAATGTAAGTTTTTTTTAGTTTTTTGAGACAGGGTTTTTCTGTGTAGTTCTGGCTGCCCTGGAACTCACTCTGTAGACTAGGCTGGCCTCGAACTCAGAAATTCACCTCCCCCTGCCTCCCAAGTGCTGGGATTAAAGGTGTGTGCCACCACCGCACGGCGAATGTAAGTTCTTGTATAGAGGTCAGAGAACAATTTTCAGGAGTTAAGTTTCTCTGAACCTATGAAGAAGAGACCCAACTCCAACCCCACCAGCAGTAACAGGAATTCCAGTTTCTCCAGGTCTTCCCCAACATTTGTTTTTTGCTGTAACTGCTCTAATGAGTATGAATGGTTATCAGATCTTAAAGCTAGAGTAGCTTTTCCTGATTTGTTCTGTATGTAGTGCTGGCCCTGAACCTAGACATTCACACACCAAGCATACACTCTACCATGAGTCATACACCAGTCCTGAGGCTGCTTGGGATCTGACGCTTTTATTTCTTGTGATGCACAGGTGGTGGTCACTAACACGATCCCACACGAAATCCAGAAGCTGCAGTGCCCCAAGATCAAGACTGTGGACATCAGTATGATCCTCTCAGAAGCCATCCGCCGAATTCACAACGGGGAGTCCATGTCCTACCTTTTCAGAAACATAGGCTTAGATGACTGAACAGTTCTCCTATGGTGGAACTCCCCCAGGTCAAGTGGGCAGCCCAGCATATGTGCTGGGAGGGCCCATGCCTGGCCAGATACACTTGACCCCTCCCCACTTCTTCCTGATTCCTGTGAAGGTACAAGGACCAGCTTTTTAATGTTGGTTTAGGTTTTTGTGAGTTTTGGGGGTAATTTTTATAACAGAAAGACCTCCTCTTAAATAAAAGAAGTTAAAACCTGATCGTTTTTAGTGTAACCCTTTTAAATAATACACTTGAATGAGATTTTTAAGCTCAGCCTTTTTTTAAAGTTGCTTGATCCAACCATTCAAAAAAGCTAAATAAAATGATCTGCTGTCTACTACCTGTAGTCAAAAAGCTACCGTTGGTTCCAATACATGACCTTTTTAGAAACGCTTTTATAAATGGGCATATAGAGTATGTGGCTGTATTTATTTTCTGCAACTAAAAGAATAAAACCTTGTGTTTGTTTTTTAAACCTCTGTATGTGGGTGGTTGTTCCATTGTGGAATTGGACAGCCACTGAAAACCTGAGTTACTTGGCTGCTTTTTCTTTTCAGCATCTGAGCTGTGTATACAGTGCTTCATCTGGTGAGGCAGTTCTTATCCTTATAGGTCCTCAGAAGCCCTGCAAGTTATTGATGCAAAGTCACTTAGTTGAAATAGAAGTAAGGCTCGCAGCCTTCATCAGAGGCTCAGCAGTCCCTTCTGCTCTCTTCAAAGTGCAGCCAATTCTCAGACCAAGCTGTAGTAAGTCATGCTGAGTGAGGGGCTGGGGCAGGGTAGGCATGGGGGGGGGGGCAGTGGAGTGGGTGGCACAGCAACATCACAGAGGATCAGTTACTGAAACTTGTCTGGCTTAAAGCTTTAAGTTTAGATTTCTGTGTGTAAGCAGAGTTCAGAAGAGGGCTTTGGATCTTCCAAAATTGGAGTTACAGTTGTTTGTGAGCTCCCATGTAAGTGCTAGGAACTGAACCCAGGTTCTCTGCAAGAGCAGTGGGTGCATTTAATCACTGAGTCGTCTCTCTAGCCCCTGAAGTTTATAGTTCTGTCCATTGTTCTTGTATAATGGAGCAGGCCTGACCCCAGAGTGCTAATGCCCACATGGCCTGCACTCTTACCAACCTCATAGTACTAAGGAAGAAACAGGTGTTCAATCCTGATTTTTCAAACCCAGTTTGAAAATACATCTTTGCCTTTGTGATCCTAGAAGGAAGGAAGGAAGGAAGGAAGGAAGGAAGGAAGGAAGGAAGGGAGGGAGGGAGGGAGGGAGGGAGGGAGGAAGGGAGGGAGGAAGGGAGGGAGGGAGGAAGGGAGGGAGGGAGGAAGGGAGGAAGGAAAGAAAAAAGGAACCCCACTCTTCACAAATAGGTAGGATTAGGGCATGTCTCCCTGACAGCTATGGGAAGAACTTTAGGAACACAGTGTCGGAGTGGAGTAAACAACAGCACAGCGCTGACTTATCACAGGAAATGGGTGCCATCTTGTAATGGCGAGTGGCTTCCTACATCTCCCCCTTATTTGTTATATAAGAAACCAGGCCTAGGGCTGCCGATCAACCATCAGGTTCTTGTTGGACCATCAGGGTGAACTCATGACCAACACCCTCTCACGTGCAATGAGATAGTCTCTGTGAGGTGCAAGGGCTGTGGCAAACAGCACGTCACCCATCCTGGTGCAATGTCCTTTTAAGGACTCGGGGTACAAGGGCTAACTTCTGCATGAGTAAAACTAATGCTTAAGCATGGACAGCTATGCTTCAGGGGAAGCACCATTTTCCAATGCAGCAAGTGCCTGTGTAATCACCACCTTGTCGTGTTTTTGTTGGGCACGTAGCTTGCACAGCAACCATAGCAGAAACACTCCTCCACAGCATATTAGGGCACCAAAAAGACAAACTCCCACCCACTCTTTCAGATGATTCTTGTCATTGGCAATCCAGGTTCCCAATCCAGCAGCGAAGGACACATGTACTCGGGTGGAATTCACATGGACGATGGCAATCCTCAATTCTTGTAGCAGATGATCAAATTCTCCGGACCAGTTCCCTGCAAGATGACTTAGACAAGCTCTTTGACAAATTAGCAGCATGGGTAAAATTCTGATAGGGCACGGAGGTAATACATAGCCCCGTGTATCGCCATTCACACACTAACTGAGCAACCTGACAAAGGGTATCAACTTGTTCCTGCACCAAATCAATTCTTTGATTAAGGATCATTATGCCACCTTTTAGGTGGGCATTAATATTGGCCTGAAACTTCCTAGGTGGGAATTGCAAGACAAAAGCAGTGCCTCAGCCGGGCGTGGTGGCGCACGCCTGTAATCCCAGCACTTGGGAGGCAGAGGCAGGCAGATTTCTGAGTTCGAGGCCAGCCTGGTCTACAGAGTGAGTTCCAGGACAGCCAGGACTACACAGAGAAACCCTGTCTCAAAAAAAAAAAAAAAAAAAAAAAAAAAAAGTAAAAAAGCAGTGCCTCACAAGTCTCCAGTGAGGCAGCTCTGAGCCTTTCATTTACTCAACTGTAAATTATTTTCTAATCTGAGCCTATTGGCCAAGGCCAGGCCCAACACTCATCTGTCCTGCAGGGCAGTAGCTTGCAACTGGACCCCATTGTATAAGGGTTGAATAACAAAAGGAACCTGAAATTTGAGGGTTCCCAGAAAAATTTTACTAGCTGTTTTTAGTAGTCATATCTACAGATTTTTCAAACAGTTTAAAAGTAACCTGTTTGATACCAAATAAATTTTCACGGAGATCTCTTTTTCAATCTTGGGTGGTTAAATTTTACTTTTACCACTGTATCCAATAAAGCTTGTGAAAAAGTGGCAACAGGTCATACTGGCCACAGCTGTTTTTAACTTACTCTTGAAATCATCTTAATTGCAAAATATGAGTGAGTTAAGAATCGTAAGCCTTAGATCAGACTCCAAACTTTAGTCAATGGTACACTGGCAGTTGTTAACCATAATTCTTTCTCTTGCAATATTAGAGCATAACTACAACTTTGGAAAGCAAAACCCAATTTTAAACAATTTATTCTCTTTAAAAATCAATGGCAAATGCATTAATTTCACATTACAAAGTTCAATTTAGAAGTATCTTTAAAGGCCTGTTTTTCCTGGGTTGGGTCATGCCACGTGTTATCGTTCAAGATAACTCCAAACCTGAGTTACCAGTTTTAAATTTTTTGTTACCAATGTAATAATTTTTAATCATGCCCAATAACTTATAAGCCAATACTCTATAGTCAAAACATGCAAAACATTTATACCTTTAAGACTAATCAGAACCAAAAATGAAATTACATGAATCTTATAAATTTGAACCAAACAATTGTTTTCTAGCTGTAATTCAAGAGAAAAAGCACTTTGTACCCAAAAGGAGAAATAACCATCAACCTACTTGTCCTAGAACTTGATCAGCTGCTGGCCCTTTTCAAAAGCAGCTTTTCTTTAGCTGTGCTTGACTCCTAGCTAATTGCAGAGCAACTTAAATCAGCCTCTGCTGTGTAAACTGAGACTGGATCAAGAGATGAACCTCCAGCAAATAAAGTTTTTACCATTTTTTTTACATGAAACACAGAACATCAGTCATTCAGACAACAAAACAAAACTCATGTGAACAAATTGGTGCACCAAAGTCAAACAATACACAGAAAGGGAAGAACACTTGTACCAGTACTAAGAATATCTCCATTGGGATCCATAGAGGAAACAGGTTGTCTCCATGTTTCCCCTTGTCCCCAGGAGTTTTGAAATCCATTTTCCTTTTCTCATTTTTCTATTGTTCCTTTCTTAACAAATCTTTTTAACTGCTTTATACTCCTTTTCAATTCTAATTTCTTTCCCTTTAACAGCTCCCTTAGAGCCACAAAAATTGGATACAAAGTAGAGTTACCCATACTTTCGCTTTTCCTTTTTAGCCTCTTTACTGAGGACTTTATTGATCCTTCCCGGAGACTTGAATTGGTCCCCCTTATCTGGGACTTACCAGCCAGCTACCCTGACTGCAAAGAGTTCTGAACTGCTTTATACAAACGCAAGTCCTTCTCAGAGCAGTTTATTCAGGATTCTTTTCTTTGTCGCTTACCCCCGTCATGTGGTTCTGGATCCTCCTCAGGAGAAACTTCCGAGGGGTCTTTGCAGGACGTTGATGTAAAGGTTCCCGGGTTTCGGCACCAGTTGTTGGTTGCGTCTATCTCGCCAGCAAGAATGACACGAGACAATCAGGATGCTTCCACAGACGTTTATTACGGGGTTGATTGCAGAGGCGAAAGACCCAGAAGGAAGGAATGGTGCTGCTTAAATAGGCCTAGGCTAGACATGCTTCTACCTGATTGGTGCACGCCACAATGCCTCATTAGCATGCTCCAGTACTGAGCTGCGGCCCACCAAACCTCTACTTGCGCATGCACAGTAGGGCGCGGAGTGGAGTAAACAACAGCACAGCGCTGACTTATCACAGGAAATGGGTGCCATCTTGTAATGGCGAGAGTGGTTTCCTACAAGTGTCACCATACAAGGAGGCTGGTGTGTGGTTGGGAATTCACTTCGGACCTGTGCTGAAGAAACTTCAGCTGTGACTGTCTGTCCGTCTGTTCTTTGACTTTTCTCATGCTCCCTTTAGAAAGCACTGGAGGAAGTAACCAGCATTTCGCTTTGAACAAGGGTAGCACTTTGTGGTAGTCTTCGGTGTGTAGGTCCCTGATGGAAAGGAGTAATGGAAGATTGCCTCTGGGCAGAGAACTCACAGACCTCAACTTCGGCTCCAGGGTCGAATGAGGTAGAGGGCCCTGACTCCAGCTGCCATAGGGCGTGTCAGAGAGCCAAGAGCTTGGAGAAGCTATCCCAGAGGAGCACAATAGGAAGGGCATGCGGGTTCACACACAGGCACATGTCTAGAGCATGATGCTAGAGCAGACAGGTCCTGGTAGAGGGTGGGTGGGGGCTGTGTTCGTGGTTAGAAAGTGCCATGGTAGCCGGGCAGTGGTGGCGCACACCTGAAATCCCAGCACTCTGGGAGGCAGAGGCAGGCGGATTTCTGAGTTCGAGGCCAGCCTAGTCTACAGAGTGAGTTCCAGGACAGCCAGGGCTATACAGAGAAACCCTGTCTCGAAAAAACCAAATCCAAAAAACCAAAAAAGAAGAAGAAGAAGAAGAAGAAGAAGAAGAAGAAGAAGAAGAAGAAGAAGAAGAAAAGGAAGGAAGGAAGGAAGGAAAGAAGGAAGGAAGGAAGGAAGGAAGGAAGGAAGAAAGAAAGAAAGAAAGAAAGAAAGAAAGAAAGAAAGAAAGAAAGAAAGAAAGAAAGAGCGAAAGAGCCATGGTGCTGAGAGCAGGGAGGGCCAGCCAGGAAGACAAGCTGGCCCTCTTACTTCCCCTCTCAGTGTAAACCTCTGCAACTAATCTTATAATTTCAGAGGTTCCCAGAGGCCCCCTAAGCAGGCTGCCTTCTCCACTTGGCAGTCAGAGATGGTGTAAACTTGAACTCTGAAATTCCATAACAGAAAAGACTGTTCGGTTGGACATGGTGCATGTATTTGTAGTTTCAGCACCCAAGAGTTTAAGGTAGGTGTGTTAATAGTTAAAGACCAGTCTGGCCTACGTGGTGGGATCCAGACCTGCCCAGGATGGGCCGAAGGTGGGGCATGATCATAGTGGTGAGAGAAGTGGGGTGTTAGTTTTTAACTTATAGTGACTGTAATACCATCTTGTGATAAATGTGTTAAAAATAATGTATTTGCATCATCGGGAACACAGGGTGTCACTGAGCACCATGAATGACTGTAGAGATAAGACAGGTCAGCCATCACCATTTGACTTTCGATTTCTTCTTTGCTCCAAGTCCCAGTCAAGTAGGTGTGAGAGTGGGGACCCCTAAGGAATCTCGTTAGTCCAGTGAATGTAGAAGTAGCTCTTCAGTTGGCTGTTTGTGCCAGGAAACAGCATAAAGTATGTTGACTTCTCACTAGCTTGGCCCTTCATTTGCTCAGAGTGGCCAATTTCAATGAAGATCTCAGTGTTCATCCAGGTCCCACCATAAGACCCAGCAAGGCCTCTGGGCTCCATCCCCTGAAGAGGTGAGAGCCTCTCCCACTCTTGCTTCTTACATTTCGTCTGTTTACACATCTGAATTCCTTTACTTTTGGGTAGACTAGGTAGCTTTGGTGACCACTGGTCATCAACACCTTAGCTCCTCAATTCATCGTTCTTAACCCTCTCAGCCCATGACCAGACCCGCTCACCCCTGCTGGGGTGGCTGCAGCCTCCTCCCAGGGTGCCTGTCTGCCAGTGGTGCCCTGCTCTCTCCCTCCGCCCCCGCTGGGCCCTCTAGAACTCTCTTGGATCTGCACAGCTATTGGGGTGGATAAAATCATGGCCCGTGAGTAGGACGTGCAGCTGTGACTTTGGTTCCTAACCTGCTCATTTCCCCTCTCACCAGCTTTATCTCAGATTTTACCTCCTCAGCCTGGGGATTTGGGCGTGTGGTTTTTGAGGTTGATTTTTAGCCTGTGGATTTTCTAGTTGGCTCACTCTGTCTTCTATGACCTGCTGGCTCCTTCTGGCTCCTTCCAGTACTGAGATTTCTCCCTTCCTAAAAAGGGGATAGGGACTTCCTAGTCAACTCTTCTCATATTACAGCTACAGGCCCAAGTTTGACCAGGAAAAAGCCTCTGGCCAGATTTCTCACAGCTCCTCCCTTTCATCAGCTCTGGCTGACTACTGTTCTATTACTCCTGTTTCACGCTGAGCAACCGACAGTTCACTTTCATTTTCTCCATTTGAACAAATTCACTCCAGATTGTTTTATAAAGGAACCCACTGTGGTAATACATCCCAAATTCAATGTGGACCTCAAGTTCAGTCCCCTAGTCTCTAGAGCCTAGAGGGTCTTCCCAGCTGCCAGCCCTTTCTATCACATACCACACACACACACACACACACACACACGCACACGCACACGCACACGCACACGCACAGGCACACGCACGCACACCGCCCCCAGCCATTCTGCTCCCCCAATAACAGTTAAGGCCTCCTCTGGAGGAGAAATGAAGCAGTAGTTAAGCTATCCTTAGGCACTAAGGGTGGGTCTCATGGTGGTTGGGAACTAATCAGTGACAGACAAATGGAACCCTCCCTTGAATGGACAAGTGACGCTGGACTAAGAAAGCCTTATACAGGCAAGTGGTTTCCTTACTGGGTTGGTCCACTGCGCTTAAAAATGACCAGTCCTGGGCAGCAAGATGGCTGGTGGGTGCAGGTGCTGATGACCTGAGTTTGATCCATGCCCCCACATGATGGAACTAATTTCCACAAATCATCCTTTAACCTCTGCATACGTGCCATGGCATCCACAAGGTGCGTGTGTGAGCATGCATGTACACTATATAAACAAATACATATGTGAACTAAGTTTTTTTCTGAAGGACCTCAGTCTAGAGATCCCACCATGAGATCGGTAAGATACCACTGGCTCTGAATGTTAATTATCTAACACTCTAGGTCCCCAAGATGAACACACCGAGGGTCTGCCTGCTTTGACCATACAGCAGAGCCGGAGCATACCCAGCAGTCCCTCATAGCCCTGTTTTGCCTGCGTTGTCTGCGTGATCTGAATCTGAACTTTGTTGAGTGGCCAGCTGCCTAGCTAACCTTTGGGTGGTAATTAATACTTATATTTAAAAGTTTTTTTAAAAAGCTGCCAAGTTCTGTGACAACTATAATGAAAATTGCAGCCCTTAATTGAACGCACTGCATGCGGGGCGTTGTCCCAACAGAGACAAAGCAGCTTTATCACTGCCCCGTGTGAAGTACAAGGAACCTGGCTCAGAGAAGTGAAGGACTTTGACCCCAAATGTGATGGTTTGTGTATGATCGGCCTGGGAGTGGCCCTATTCGGAGGTGTGGCCTTGTTGGAGTAGGTGTGTCACTGTGGGTGTGGACTTAAGACCCTCACCCTAGCTGCCTGGAAGTCAGTCTTCCACCAGCAGCCTTCAGATGAAGATGTAAAACTCTCAGCTCCTCCTGCACCATATCTGCCTGGATGTTGCCATGTTTCTGCCTTGATGACAATGGACTGAACCTCTGAGCCTGTAAGCCAGCCCCAATTAAATGTTGTCTTTTATAAAGCTTGCATTGGTCATGGTGTCTGTTCACTGCAGTGAAACCCTAACTAAGACACCAAGTATTAACCCAACACCCATGGCACCTGCATCGGCATGAAAGTGGTACTGAGGCCCTCAGGGCCAGAGCAGGGTGCTGGCAGCCCCAGCAGCTTAGTCTGTACCTCCCACCTGCAATAGGACAATTAGAAAAACCAGAGGAGATGTATTCCTGGCCATCTTCAGGGTCCAGCATTGGAGGTTCAGACTTAGTAAGCTCAGTGGTCCTGATCAGGGGTCTCACTTTGTCTCAGTGCTAGTCTCTCCTCCAAGGTGATCTCAGGTGGTATGTCTCTTTGGAGGCCAACTTCTCCAGCCCAGGTGTCTTAGTCACAGTTTCTATTCCTTCACAAACATCATGACCAAGAAGCAAATTGGGGAGGAAAGGGTTTATTCAACTTACACTTCCACACTGCTATTCATCACCAAAGGAAGTCAGGACTGGAACGCAAGCAGGTCAGGAAGCAGGAGCTGATGCAGAGGCCATGGAGGGATGTTACTTACTGGCTTGCTTCCCCTGGCTTGCTCAGCCTGCTCTCTTATAGAACCCAAGACTACCAGCCCAAGGGTGGCACCACCCACAAGGGGCCCTCCCACTAATTGAGAAAATGTCCCACGGCTGGATCTCATGGAGGCACTTCCCCAACTGAAGTTCTTTTCTCTGTGATAACTCCAGTCAGTGTCAAGTTGACACACAAAACCAGCCTGCACACCCACCAGGCTTCAGCCTTTTCCTTCTCTCAGGATGAGATCCCTGGGCCAAATTCCAGTTCCTTGGGGCCCATTGCCTCACTAGTCTGAGAGGTATGGGATGCCATATTGACCAGGGAAAGCCTAGAGACTCCCAAACCATACAAGTTCTTGGTTGCCCACCTGAATGTGATAGTAAGATACTGTAGCTGAACTCACCAGCCCCATGGTTACAGAAATCAAGTTGGAACCAAGCTGGGTGCTCCTTCCCTGCCAGCTTGCTTTAGTACCAGAAGGCGCCGCTGAGGAAGGTAAGGTAACGTTCCCAAGGTGGCGTGTCATTCTCCTCAGTGACGTTCCCACTGAGGACCGCATGCTTCAGTGAATAGCCTGCCACCCACACTCCTGCCAGCGTCCTAGCTACGTTTAGTGGGGCGCATGAGAAAGATGTGGAGGTTCCTTGAGAAGAACTTTGGAGGAAGAGGGCAATGGAGATGGGAATGACTAACCACCATACATGTGTGGTCCTGTGAGTAAGAACGACCCTCATGGCCGGGCGGTGGTGGCGCACGCCTGTAATCCCAGCACGTGGGAGGCAGAGGCAGGCGGATTTCTGAGTTCGAGGCCAGCCTGGTCTACAGAGTGAGTTCCAGGACAGCCAGGGCTATACAGAGAAACCCTGTCTCAAAAAAACCAAAAAAAAAAAAAAAAAAAAAAAAAAAGAACGACCCTCATGGACTCATAAGTCTAAATGTTTAGTCCTCAGTTAGTGGAACTGTTTGGGAATGGCCTTGTTGGAGGATGGGTGTCACAGCTGTTTCCAGGATAGTACAAAACCAAGGCAACATGTATGAAGCAACAGCAACAAACACATAAATAGTCACTAGTAACTCAATAATCTGAAAGAAAGTATTAACAGTAGTGAGGGCTGGTGAGATGGCTCAGTGATTAAGACACTTGTCATGCAAGCCTGACACCTGAACTTGATCCCCAGAACTCAAGTGAAGCCAGAAAAGATTCAACTCCACAAGTTGTCTTCTGACAACTTGTGTGTACAGTGTGTGTACTGTGACATGCCCATCCCTCCCTTCATATATATACAATAATAAAATTCTAACAAGACTGGCTTACCCACTCAGCCATAGGTCCCACACAAACGGCCTGTGAAGTGACTAATCAACAGCCCCTCAGCTGATAGACTTACCGCGGCTCCTCTCCAGCTCCTCCTACCTCAGCTAGACCAATGTATTTAATAAGCAATCGTCTGCCTTTTTCTGCTTTCCTGGTAAATTCACTTAGTGCTGTGTATGTCACCACCAGCCTGTCCTGCAGTCTACGTGGCACTTAACGAGGCTGTAACATTCTTTTTTTGTTGTTGTTTGTTTGTTTTGTTTTGTTTTGTTTTTTGAATTTGGTTTTTTCGAGACAGGGTTTCTCTGTATAGCCCTGGCTGTCCTGGAACTCACTCTGTAGACCAGGCTGGCCTCGAACTCAGAAATCTGCCAGCCTCTGCCTCCCAGAGTGCTGGGATTACAGGCGTGCACCACCACCGCCCTGCGAGGCTGTAACATTCTTAACTTGAAGCATCTCCATGAAAAAAGGGACTGTTGTCGCCAGGCTGTCTTCACAGGGTCCCTGGCTGGCCTGGAGCTTCCTTTGTTAGACCAGCTAGCCTGGAAATTCACACAGACACCTCTGCCTCTGGCTTCCAACTCACAAGTGCTGAGATTAAAGGCAGGTGCCACCATGAGTAAGTGGCGTTAGCTGTGTTGACACTTTTGAGTCTGGGCGGACCTGGCAAGCTTGGCTTGGCCGCTTATCTTCAGTCAAACAGACAAAGCAGAGAAAATGTATTTACTGTGCCCACCCTGGGAGGAAAAAACAAAAGGACCTGTGATACTTCCTGGTCCTCCAGAGGGCCTGACAGAGGCTCAGGTTTAAAGAGAAAGCAAGAGATATGTGTAATTAAATTATCCTGCTCAAGGTGTGGTCGTGACCCATTGTCTGCGCTGTGATGAGTTGTCAGATGGTGCTTCTCTCCTCGTCTATTTGGTACCAGGCTTTGGGCTTTTCCTTTACTCAGCATGAGACTCCTTGGGAAATTCCAGGATGTAACGTTACAACTGGATCCTTTGTTCACACCTTCACTGAAAGCCTGTGGGTAGTCCACAGCAGGCAGTAGGGGAAACCTGGGTGGGTAGACAGTTGGATCCTTCCCTCTTAGTTTACTGTGTGACTCTCACTGGGTTCCTTACTATCTCTATGCCTTAGCTAATCAATGCTATGGTTAGAATGTGAAATCTGCCCCATAGCTGGTGGCGCCATCTTGGGAGGTTGCAGAACCATGAAAAGCTGAAGCCTGTCTGGTGGACCAAGGGGTAGGCTGAGAGGGCACTCCATCCAACCTTACATCCAGCACTATAATGAGACCAGCATCAAACCACCATGCCTCCTCTGTTATGAGTCTGAACTGAAACTCTTTCTCTATGTTGCTTCTTGTCAGGTATTTGGTTACAGTGACATTAGGAGTGTTAGGTAGACAGCCTGGAGGCACAGCAAACACTCAGTAAGTGCTAGTGATGGTGACCGGGATGACTGGAGTCATCCTGAGCTGGCCCCAGGGCTCCTATTGAATCCTTGAAGCTTTGGAGAAGAGACAGAGATGATCAGGACTGGATTGCTGCCACCTGGGCTTGAGCACCCAAAAGCTCAGCCACTGGATCAGCAATCACAAGGGAAGGAAGAGCCACCAGGAGGTCACTGCCCAGCAAATGCAGGTGCTGCGCACGGGTGGGCAGTGACATTGAGGAAGTGTCACCTGTCTGGGTTTGATGAGTGAATGAAAGGTCCATCAAGTCCCCACAAGACTCTTCCCAGCCTTCTCCGGGAGAAGCTCCCCAGGTTGGGACCAGCCTGAACCGGCCCAGCATGCTTGAGGATTGCTCACCCAAGCCAAGGCAAGGGCTGCCGTCTTACAGAGCGCTCAGACCGTGCTGGAGCATGAAAGGCAATGGCCGTCCTACCCCTCGTCCTCTCCCTCTGTGCAAGCCTTAAGTCCTAAACACTCCAGCAGATCAGAGATGCAGTTTGTATGTAATGAGAGGATCTTTCTCCCATCTACCTGTTGTCTTCTATCGCCTATCACCTACATATCTATAACCAATCTATTATCAATCTGTTCATCTACCATCCACTATCTATCCATCATATGTCTGTCTGTCATTTCTCTACCCATCATCTCTCATCTCCCTATCTATAACCTATTAATTACTAATCTACCCATCTATCATCTATCTATCCATCATTAACTCATCATTATCAATCACCTGTCTGTCTGTCTACGTATCATCTATCTAGCCATCTAACATCACTTGTTTGTCTGTCTTGTAGAATCCAGAGCAAACTTCTGCTCAGGCCAAGCTCTCCTGCAGCAGCCTCTTTGCTCTGCAAATGTCAAGCCCCATCTTCAGAGCCTGCTTGTGGCTCTGACTCCCTAACAGACACCTCAGGTGCTGTGATGTCAGGAGAATAGCAGGTGCCAGTCTCACTTCCCCAAGGAAGTCTACAGACCTCAGGTTGCCAGGTTGCTTTGGGACATCAGAGGACAAGAGATAGCACATCCCTCTCACTAATGTGATGGGTGCACCTCAACTAGATTTGCCCCTCTTCCTCATTTTCTGCAGAGTTACACATTCCCTCTTGACCATTCAATACCTCCCTCCCTCCTCTCCTCTGCCACCCACAAGGGAATCAGAAACATCCTGACTCCATGAAACCTCCCCCTTCCTCTGAGACCTGTAGGGAGCAGCCTGTACTCTGTCTTGTGAGTCTGAACTGTCCTCAGAGCTCCTGACATGCACCTGCCCATTGGCCTGTGTTAATGCTTCTGATAAATCTCTTATCCAAAAAGATAGCCCACCTCAATGTCCCCCTTGAACCCAAGCCTCTATCTACTGTCTGTCTGTCTGTCTGTCTGTCTGTCTGTCTGTCTGTCTTTTACTATCCAGCTGTGCTATTTACTTTTTAGCCTGCAGAGCCACTGTCTTCCATCCCACTGCATGAAGCCGCCTGCCCCTTTTCCCTGGATGTGACATCCCCAGCCTAGGGGCCTCATCATGCCCACATCTCCTTGTCTGGGAGGCTGTGGAGTGTTTCCAGAGTCCTGTCGTGCTGTCTTGCTCAGCTCTGTGACTGTCCCCTGTAGGTGCAGAGAGGCAGGCAGTTGGCAGCACATCTATAGAGGGAGCACAGTCTGGCCTTGCGTGTAGCTTACCCGGTTCAGAGCATGTGGGACTCCTCAGTAGGGGCCTTCCAGCTCTTCCCGCTCATCCACACGGTGGACTAGTCAGACCCGCGCTACAGTTCCAGGACCCCTAAGAGAGAAAAATCCTTCAGTTGTCTCCCCAACAAAGGCTGTAGCTGCTTCCAGCTTGGAGGAGACTGACTAGAATACCCTCGTTCACTTCAGGTGAGGCCCACTTGAGAAGGAGCCTGGTTAACAAGGCCAGAATTCCCAGCCCCTCTCTGAGATGACCCAGAAGAAGCTGCTCTCTGGTCTGAATTCTCTAATGGAGGTGCTCACCTCCACGGCGACCAGCCTCAAGGTGATCATTCACCCTCCCTCCCACGTGAACTTGCTCCCCTCTGTGGTGAGTTCCAGAAATCACTCCTGACCTGCCACAACCTTTGACCTGGTTGTACTTGTCCATTTCACGCTTGGTGGGTACCAGTCCTCTGTGCCAGTTACACATTTGTCTTGCTCTGGTCCCAACCCCCACACGGCTGCCTGACTCATTCAGAAAGTGGTTCTCATGAGTTTGGAGAATTTCTCTTTGGATGGATGGATGGTTCTATAGTTCCAACACATCCCAAACCTCACTTACTGCAAACTAAAACTACAGAGTCAGGTGGAGACTTAAAGAGGTGCTTAGGGTATGATTCCCTGATCAACAGGTTATAGCTCAAGAGCGGGTTTGGTTTCGAGGGCTGGCTGTTATCTCTTGGATACAGGCCTCTCTGCCCTGCTTCTGGAGTTTTAGGGTTGCCCACCCAAAAGAAGGGCCATCCTATATGTCCCTCTAACCAGTTTCCAGAATAGTAAGCTGCATGAATCTTTATTCTTTATAAATTTCCTCGTCTGTGGTATCCAGTTATAGTGACAGAAAATGGACTGAGAGGCAGATAGCTTCTCAACAAGGTAGGGAAGTCCTCGTCTTTCTTGGGCTGAGTTGACCAGAAGGGCTGGGTCCTGGTCATGTGTGTAAATGTGGGTATGGCTGGGCACAGGAGCAGAGGGGTCACTTCTCCTGTGCTCGAATCCTTCAAGGCAGAGCAAGCAAATCCATTTTCTTTGTAAATTTTTCTTTGATTGGAGACAGCAAGGTTATCTGTCAGTGCCTTCTTTCCCGCGGAGGGGAGGTGCTAATGACTGTGGGTCCAGCCCCTCCACTCACATTGATGAAACCAACTCAGTGTCTTAGACACCGTTTGACCAAAACAACTTATACAGGAAAACATTTAACCAGGACTTGCTTACAGGCTCAGAGGGTCAGCCCACTATCATCACGGCAGGAAAATATGGCGGCAAGCACGGCATTGAAGGCAGTAATTGAGAGCTACATCCTGATCCAAAGGTAGACGGAGAAAAGACTGGGCCTAGCGTGGGCTTTTGAAACCTCAGTGACACATTTCCCCCAATAAGGCCACACCTAATCCTTCTAATCCTTTCCAATAATGTCATTCCCTAGTGACTGAGCATTCAGATATATGAACCTATGGCAGGGGGACATTCTAATTGAAACCACCACACTCAATAAATCTGGATGTCACCCAATGGGTCTTTCAGATTGGTGCAAATGGGCATCTGGTTCACAGACACTGCAGGCAAACTCTTGCACTGAGGCCAGCTTGCAGTAGAGTGGAGACAGAGCCGTTTAACCCTGCTGAAGCCTGGGCTCAGTAGAAACTCAAATTTCCTGTCTTGATCTTGTCGTACAAAGAAGCGTTAACCTTTAGTCTCTGCTCAGGGTTGCCAAGTAGCAGGCTAGGTGAGATTGCATGTCATGTGTTCCTGGTGGCAGACGCTCACTCATTAACACTTCTGGAAGGGCTTTGTGTAAAGTTAAACTCCAAACACGTCACAGAGCACGAGCCAAGCTCCTGAGCAGAGCGTGAGGGCAGCTGCTGAGCACTAATGTCCCCGGTGACTGGGTGGCAGGCCTTGGTGGAGTTTCAGCGAGACCAGAGCCACCACCGCCATCCTTCTGAGAGCCAGGTCTACATCCGCAGAGAACTTAACTCTGCCCCTTGAATGGTGGGGTCACACACCTTAGCCTTCAGCCTCTGTTCCTTGACTAGACTGAGATATCTCCTACACTGCGTGGTGGCTTTGGTCATGACATGGGAGCAGCTACAGAACGGGAAGGGGGTCCTTGGTGTTTGACAGGTATTGGGCCAGGCTGGAGTGGTAGGGAAAGGCATGGCTGAGTGGTGGGGTCAGGTCTGTCTTGCTTGCTAGAAAGAACAGTAGAAATAATGGCATTGGGACTTAGTGCCTGGCACAGGGGCTCTGCTGGCATTGTCAGGAGACACCATCTTGAGTTTAGATCAGCCTGCTGACTCCAGAGACAAGCCTGTCCCCCAGGGAGCTGTCCCTCCGATGAGACAGCCATCCTACCGAAGCTAAACTGGGCGATGGCATTTCCCTCAGAGCTGCTGCTTCCTCTCTCTCCCATCCCACTCAGAGTTTAAGGAGGTTTCTTTCCTCTGCCCGCACCCCTCCCAGATCACCCCAGTTCCTGCCCTCTGGGATTCACCTGCCACTGCAGAGCAAAGGGGAACCTGTATGCACTTTGAAGCGGTCCCCTGGCCACACCGTGGGCTGCAGATGTCACTTTCTCACTTGGTTTAATGATCAATTAATTCCACTCAGAAAGCCCTTCGTGACCTCGTTCCTCCTCAGTCTCTGGGCTTGGCGTGGTGCTTGCTGCAGGATGGCTGACAACTCCACTGGGGACGTCCATGCTGCGGGATCCCAGCTGAGCCTCACGGACATTGTTGTCATCTCTCTATATTTTGCCTTGAATGTGGCCGTGGGCGTATGGGTAAGAACCTCTCAGGCGGAACCGGGGCCAGCACATCCCTGGCTGTTTGTGTGGGTCTTAGTTGGTGGTCTGCTGTCTAAACACTAGAAGTATGGTGACTCCCTAGCTGTGCCCAGAATCCAGAAGCTGGAGGGTGTTCAAGGCTTGGAAACTCTTGACAGTCCTGCCCTGCTGCTCTCTGGAGAAAACAGACAGACAGTTCAAGCCAGCAGAAGATCCATTGACAGCAGACACCCTGTTGTGTAGTTGTCAGGCCTGTGCCTGGGTCCCAGCTACCCCACCACACCCAACCTCTGGGAAGGTCTGGCTTGCATGTAGATAAGAAGCCAAAGCAATGTGGGGAGCGACTTACCCAGGGGTCCACAGACTGGGGGTGGGTCCTACTTGCTGTCATCTCGATGCCAAGCTTTAGGGCGCTCCTAATGGGAGGCAGCGCAGCACAGCAGCCCCGTCTACCTCATGGCACCACGTTTAGGTCAGTTCCCCGCCTCAGCCTTGGAACCCTGAGGTTCTCCGTAGGGGACTGTTATCCCTTTCTTTTCTCCTATAAATCCAGTTCCAAGATAAGAGCCTGGAGAATGAGAGAGCAGACATGTTCACTCAGTATTGTAGGGCAGGGGCGGCACCTACTTCACAGGGTGAGATCTATTAGAGACCCGGTGAAGACAGGACCCTGCTGCCACCGTTGGACCTATAGCAGTGGTAGTTCCGGAAGGACTATAGTGGCTAGTGATATGGACAGTGGTGATGGTGGTGGTGGTGGTGATGATGGTGTGGTCGTGTTGATGGTGGTGGTGGGTGGTGGTGGTGGTGATGATGATGATGATGGTATGGTCGTGTTGATGGTGGTGGTGGTGGTGGTGGTGGTGGTGGTGGTGGTGGTGGTGATGATGATGATGATGGTGTGGTTGTGGTGGTGGTGGTGGTGGTGGTGGTGGTGGTGGTGGTGGTGGTGGTAGTGGTGGTGGTGGCACTAATACAATTAACCATGTGATCAAATGCTAAATGACTTACGGCCTTCAGCAGAGCTGGGTTCTTCTCTCATCCCAGTTGTGCTCCTTTTTTTGTACTTTTTGAATCCTGCTTTGGTTTGATGTTTTAATTTTCATTTGGTTTTGATATGAATGGGTGTTGCATCTGCATGTATGTCTGTGCACCATGTGCATACCTGCTTGGTGTCCATAGAGGCCAGAAAAGAGGGTCGGATCCTCCGGAGCTGGAGTTATAGATGCTCGTGAGCCAATATGTAGATGCTAGGAATTGAATCCAGATCCTTGGGATGAGCAGTCAATGCTCTTGACCATCGAACCCCATGGTGTGTGTGTGTGTGTGTGTGTGTGTGTGTGTGTGTGTAGTGTGTGTGTGTGTAGTGTGTAGTGTGCATACATGTGTGTGGTGCATGAGTGTATTTGTGTGTGGTGCGTAGGATGTGGTATGTGTGGTGGTGATTGTGGTGGTGGTGGTGTGTGTGTGTATGTGTCCGCGCGTGTGGTGTATAGTATATGGTATTGTGAAGTGGTATGTGTGTGTGTGTGTGTGTGGGTGGTGTGTAGTATGTGGTATGTGTGGAGTTGTGTGTGTGTATGGTGTGTGTATATGTGTGGTGTAGCATGTGGCATGTGTGTGGAGTGGTGTGTGTGTGTGTGTGTGTGTGTGTGTGTGTGTGTGTTTTACAAGGCGATGCTTTAGCAGCCCTGTCTGGTGACATATACCAACCGCATGCTCTAACCCTCTGTCACATTTACTAATTCTCACAATACCTCTAGTTTTCTTATTGGTAATATTCTATATTATCTATAACCTTCTATATTATCAATATAACGAATTATATGGACAGGCCTTGTCCATATGTGACAGGGAGCTTGTGCTCTCTCTGTCCACTGCTGGGACATTCCTGGTGCCTCTCCTGTCAGGCCTCCCTGTTTCCTGAGACACAGGGCTGAAATGAGGCTGATTAGTAACCTGCCATCTCAAGTGAACACAAGAACTGCCAATTTCTTGTTCCAAATCAAAGGCTAGAAATGATTAAGCTCTGTGGGGAGGGAGAGAGTCCCGACCGAGAGCCGTGTGACTCCAGCAAGCTGAGGAACTAATGAAAAACAGCCTCTTTCCGGCCAGATCAAACAAGTACAGCCTTGCCTCGAGCCAGCAAAACCCGCCTCCTGCAAAACACCTGCAGCCCCTAGCAGCCACCCTCAGCAGCCTTCCAGGGACAGGCTGGAAGATAGCTTGGTAGGTAGAGAGCATGAGGGCCTGCATTCAAAAACCCAGAACCCAGCCTGGCGGTGGTGGTGTACACCTTTAATCTCAGCACTGGGGAGGCAGAGACAGGCAGATCTCTTGAGTTTGAGGCTAGCCTGGTCTCCAGAGTGAGTTCTAGGACTGTCAGGGCTATACAGAGAAACCCTGTCTCAAAAACAAACAAAACCAGAACCTGTTCAAACCATGTACCCATGAGGCCAGTGCTTCCATGGCAAGGAGATGGGAGGTAAGTAGGAGAATCCAGAAGTTCACAGTCCTGCCAGCTCCTGGTGTACCTCTGACCTACACACACACACACACACACACACACACACACACACAAATGAGGTGTATGTGACCAGAAAGATGCAGCAGATCTGATGGTGACTTTGGACTAGATTTCCAAGTAATGGTGCTGAGGGTTTGATGCAAGGGGGAGCTGTTAAAGAACCAAGTGACAACGACGCTGTTTTAGAGTACACTCGGTCCCAGCAGGCCAGGCTGAGTCAGAATGGAGTCAACTGGGGCAAGAAAGATGGCCCAATGGTTAAGAGCACTGACTGCTCTTCCATGGGACCTGGGTTCAATTTCCAGCCACATGGTGGATCACAACCATCTGTAACTCTAGTTCCAGAGGATCTGACACCATCCTCTTAGTTTCTGAAGGCCCCAGACATGCACATGATGCAAGACACACATATAGGCAAAAACACCCATTCACACATATAAAAATAGAAATTCTGGAAAACAAAGTGGAGACAGTCACACGGAAGAAGTCCCACTTCCCCAGTGTGCAAGCAGCTTCTCCCTCGACCCCCCCAAAATGTCAGAAGGAAGAGGCTCTGCTGCCTGCGAAACAGGCCAGCTTCCATCTGAATGCTAAATACAGTTCTCCCTGCCTTGTTTCTTGCACCCAAACCCTAAAAGAACCCAAGATCCCTGCTCCTGCCCTGCCTCAAAAGGACAGTTACTTTGGAGTTGACAGTTTAGACGTTTTGTTGCCTTTTTTTTTTTTTTTTTAAACCATTTGTAAAACCAACCCCTCTTGCTTGACCAACAAGAATGGTCGTTCTGCCTTAGGAAAGCAACACAGCCCAACTCTGAAGCAGGAAATAAACTAGAAGCGGGTTAACAGTGTATCTTCCCCTGGCTGAATAACATTCCCTGGTGTGGATATGCCTGTTTCATTTCTTCATCAGTCGTTGGACTTCAGGTTGTTACCACTTTGGGCTATTTTGGATGCTGCTGCTGTGAACATTCTATATGCGTGTGTGTGTGTAGGCATGCTCTCTCTTTGCGGGTCACATGCATCACGACGCCCAGCGGATGAGGAGCTGCCAGGCATTTGCCAGAGGAGAGGCGGCAGCAGCCTCCGTTGGCTGCAGTTTCTGCCTTTTGCTTTTCTTGCAGTCGGCTTGTCGAGCCAAGAAGAACACAGTGAGCGGCTATTTCCTGGCGGGCCGGGACATGGCTTGGTGGCCGGTGAGTTCACCTACCTTCTAGCCTCTGCTTTGTCCATGGGCTGACTTCATCAGAATCTGCATCCCTGAGGTCTCTATATGTGCCTCAGTCAAGGTCCTTGTCTAATACCCGCTCAGTGGGATAAGCCAGGGTGGAGACCCCCCTCTCCCCCAAGTTAGCTGGGTAAGGACAAACTGCTACACGTTCTGTAAAGGGCTTTGAAGTCTAAAAAACTCTGGAGTTTTTTTGTTTGTTTTTGTTTTTGGCCTTGTGGCTTACCTGTGGGTACCCCAACTTGTTTACCTGAGCCTGGGATCCTTATATGTGAGCAGGGTGTGCTCCCCCTTTAGACCTGCCAGGTTGGAGGAGGTGTTTCTGGTTTGGGCGGAGCTAATGTAACGGACTCACAGTGATCACCTTTTCTTCCCCTGCAGATTGGAGCCTCACTCTTCGCGAGCAGTGAGGGCTCCGGCCTCTTCGTAGGACTGGCGGGCTCGGGCGCTGCTGGAGGCCTGGCTGTGGCAGGCTTTGAGTGGAATGTGAGACTCAGAGATGGGCACAGCCCGTGGGAGGGCGGAGGTAAAGGGGGCAGCCGCGCTGACTGGCCCCCGCAGAGGGTGGCTCGCAGCGCCGTGTATCAGTTGGGGTCTGCCAGACCGTGGCACGCAATGTTCCACAGGAAGTTGGTCTGTAGATACGGAAGGCTGGGCATCCCAGCGGTCCAGAGACAACCCTAAGACGCTCCCAGCTTCTCAGAGCAAAGTAGGAGGGGCTGGGGGTAGCCTCAGCACTACTAGTCTCTGCCACATGTGGCTGTGTGCCAGGGCAGGGCTACTGAGAGCCGTGCCCACAGCCCTCCCATGCCTCTGTCCTCACAGGCCACATATGTGCTTTTGGCGTTGGCATGGGTGTTTGTACCCATCTACGTATCTTCAGAGGTGAGTCTCTTCTTGGGGCCACGGCAGTGGCTTGACCTTCACCAAGTTGGGAGGGGACAGGCAGGAGCTCTGGGTGGGGCTGGCCCTCCCCAGGGCTCCGTTGGGAACACTTAGCCCTCACTTCCCTTGTCTCCCCAGATCGTCACCTTGCCTGAATACATTCAGAAGCGCTACGGTGGTCAGCGCATCCGCACATACTTATCTGTCCTGTCCCTGATGCTGTCTGTCTTCACCAAGATATCGGTGAGTTGCCCCCGGCCTGCTCCTGCATGGAAACTGTCAGGATCTGGGCGAGCACAGCCTGGGAGGGGCCTTAGAGACTAGCTCACCTGGAAACTAGTGAGTGCACCAGCCAGGGAGAGAATCTCCTCATTCCCCAGCTAGGCAGGAGGGTAGAGGTGATGCCATCTGAGCGAGTCACAGTGAGCCACATCTGACCACTAGAGGGAGCCAAAGGCCTCACCGTGCCAGCCAGTTCCATGCTCTAAGTCGAACTGGGCCTCCTGCCTGCCTACAGCTAAGGACCTGGCCCTGAGCTATCAGGAGCAGGAAGCTCACTTCCAGTCTTAAAGTAGGAGCTCAGGGCCTGTCTGGCCCAAGCACCTGGTTTTGCAGAGAGGGAACCTGAGGTTGTGGGGAAGGTCAGCAGGCTTTGGGGTCGGCCCCACAGTTGCGGCAGGCCCAGTACAATTCCTCGGGAAAGCCTAACCTCCATCAGCTGTAGGCTCCTGAGAGGAGCTGGAGCCTGAGTCAGCCACTGAGGGAGCCTGCACAGCCTCATCCCCTGCCTCCTGTGGAGGTCAGGATCAGCATCAGCCTACCACAGCCTTTCCTGGATGTTCCGCTCTGTGGGGATTTCTCTCGGATCTGGAGGGGCCTGGCCTTGAATTGAACTGTCCCTCTCCTGCTCTACCACTCATCCCCACCCCTTTCCCACCAAACCCACCTCCTGGAAGCCAGGCAGAGTGGGGGAAGCCGGTTCCTGGCCTGTCCGGGGTGCGCTCTTCCCTGGGAGGTGGGTGGATACACAGGCAAGCCGAGGCTCTGACAGGGAGAGATGGGGCCGGCCCTCAATGGAGAGAAGGATGTGGCGCTCAGGGGAGTGCCAAGGGAAGAGAGGGGCCTCGTAGGAGGTGTCTGGGGGCCATCGCTAAGGACACTTTCAGGGCGGGAGCCTCTGAGGAGAAGCTAGGTCAGCCACAAGAAGTGGCAGGGACTGGGGCACCCTTGCAGGCACGTTCTAACATTCACAAAACCAGTCAAGTGTCACATCTGCCTCTGGGACAGATAATCTGCTCTGAAGGGCAGTGGTGGGACAGGAGACTGCAGCCTTAGGGTATGAGAGGCCAAAGAGCTCCAGAATTGGAGAGCTATCAGCCAGCGGGGAGGGGGTAGCCAGGGCCAACTTTACAGAATCTCTCAGCTGATCTGGGGGTGAAGGAAAAGGAATATGGGCCAAGTCAGGGTGGTTCCTTTCTTATTTAAGACCTTACACTGGGAGGCTTCAAGTGGGCCACTGGGCAGGGCATCAGAGGGCAGAGGGACGCTCAGTACATAGGAGGGGCCTTCGAGGCAAGCTCGTCTACCAGCCACTGAGTTCTTCACCAAGGTCATGGTGGCCAGGCCAAGGCCAGCCAAGATCTAGGTCTCTGTCAGAACCACAACAACCAGGATGTGGCTTCAGACTCTGCCTTGTGGGTGACTCCGAGTTACCAGCTGTAAATGGGGAGCAGTCACGTCAAGGTCCTGTCTCAGCACCAGGCGGCTGCCTGCTGAGGCTGAGGGCAAGCGGGAGGAGGCTCTAATTGCTGCGCTTGGGTTGGGAGAGGCTGGGCCCGCCCTGGGTCTTGGCTTCGGAGTGGAGCTATTTGAAGTGCGTGGGCCACACTAGGCCCAGACACAGAGCTCAGGAACGCCTCGCCTGTCTGTACAGCCCGTCCAGGCAGAGGTCACAGAGCCCTCCTGCTGCTGCTATTCAAACAGGAGCACCAGCACGCAGACCTGCTGGTAGGGGTGGAAAATCACAACCTGCGCTCAGAGCCAAGAGTCTGAATGTGGCTCCGTCACAGTGGGGCTCTGGGCCAGTCAGTTACCTCTAGAAAAATAGGGAAGACACCACCTACCCCTCAGTAAAGGTCAACAAGGTGACCTATCACACCAGAGGCTCCTGCTAACCCACTGACCCTCTCCCCAACAGCTGCACACTGCCATATTGGACCCATGCACTTCCACAAACACCAGTGTCTCGGGGCTCTGCACTGCTCTTGTCTCCCCCTGTCTCTCTTCTCTGGGGATGCACGCCCTGCCTTTACCTCTCTGGATTCTCACAGCTCTCCTGCTCCCCTTTCTCCACAGGTCTAACCCCATTACTTTCCCTCCCTCGTTCTTCCTTCCATTGACATTTCTGAGATTATGAAGGGTGACTTAAAAAGTCATAGGCAAGCCAGGCGTTGGTGGCACACACCTGTAATTCCAGCACTTGGGAGGCAGAGGCAGGTGGATTTATGAGTTCGAGGCCAGCCTGGTCTACAGAGTGAGTTCCAGGACAGTCACGGCTACACAGAGAAACCCTGTCTCAAAAAAAACAAAACCAAAAACAACAACAACAAAAGTCATAGGCGAGTGTAGTGACTCATCCTTATAATCCCAGCATCCATAGACTGAGGCTGAAGGATTGCTACGAATTCAAGGCCAGCCTGGGTTATAGACTAAGATCCTGTCTCAATAAGTCAAACAGAAGGGATGCACTCTCCATCCCATTTTCTCTCCACTGCTCTGCCCAGTGCTCCTGTGCACCCATCCTGCCCTTACGATGGGAGGAGAGAACAGCCAGGCACTGGCTCCCACCTCCAACCCTCCTTTGTTTTCCCCTGTGGAGGCCTAGAGAGTAAATTAGCTCAGCACTGAGCACCACAGCCCCTGTCCTGACGCAGTCCTGCCTAACCACGGACAATTGTGCAATGGGATGGGAGGGCTTAGCCTTCAGCTCGATCTCTAATCCAGGGAGACATGCCACTTGGTGTGCCTACCATGTGCTTGGGTGTGGGTGACCAGGCCAGCCCCGAATGCACTTTCCAGACAGACCCTGCACACAGACAGGATCCTGGTGAGGAGGCGAGCACAGAGGAGGCAATAGACACAGAAGAGCCCGTCAGCCTGGGTCTGGAGGCCCAATCTTCCGCCCAGTGGGTACAGGCTCACTCTTCTTCTTGCAAAGGCAAACACAGGCAGGGCTGCAGGGATTGCAGGGGACAGGAAGGGAAAACCGAATGGGTATTTGGAAAGAGTTCCCAGTGGCAGGAGCTGGTGAGAGACAGGGAATGGTAAAGACAAGCAGGCCCTCCTCTGTGCTGTCCCCCTCCAGCCTGAGACAACCCTCATAAAATGGGCAAGGTCTCGGATAGGGAGCATAGGCGACCACCGGAGGGGTCACAGAAATTCTGTTCAGTTCCACAGAGGAGTACAAGAGAGAAAAGGATAGGGTGTCAGGAAGAGGGCACAGACCAGCGCCCGGGCCTGAGATGCCCAGCCTCCTCCGCCTCCTGACACGGCATGGAGGGCCCATTGCCATCCGGTGGACTCGCCGAGCTTCCGGTGGCAACCTTAGTGTTCCAGCTCAGGGCTGTGCGCCCAGTGGAGCTGCTACCCCCAACCGCCGCCCCTCCTGTCCAGTGAGTATGGGGTACATCATGAGGCAGAATAGGGCTTTGGGGGCACCCCAGCCACAGGGTTCCTCCCCCAGGTGTTTGAAGGTCCAGGGTCCCGCAGCAGGAAAAGATGGCCTCATCTGCTCCCTAGGACCATGGGACCTTAAGCAAGGCAACTGCTGTCCCATGTTGACAATCATCCGCTAGCTCATGTTGAGCGTTAGAGGAGCCGCTGAATATGTGACCCTCAGGATGGTGCCTGCCACACAAACACATCTCCACTATCAAGACAGGCAATATGCGAAGAGCTTCCTGGGGACAACTGGGCTTTGAGAGCCAGGTGGGTATAAGACCAGACAAGGAACCCTTGTTGAGCTTGGCAGGGCACAGCAGTGTTGCTGGAGAAGAGGGTTGTGGTTGGGTGAGTGTGGACTAGTCATACCCACCCCACAGTAGCAGAGGCCTGACTTGCCTCACACCTGAGAACGGTCCTTTCTTCAGGACACGGTTGTCCACTGCCGTCCTTTGGGCTGTGTCTCTGAGTTTTGCTATGATAGGCAAGTTCCACTACTCTCTTGGCCTCTCTCTCTCTACCTCTATTTTAAGGAGTTAGGTTAGACTCTGTGGCTTCCCCCAGATGGCTAAAGAAAGCCAGTAAGTCCCAGGGAGGGCCCTCGTCTTCCGGACCTTTAATGCCAAGCTAATTGGTGACAGGTTGGGGGAGCTGTGGGGGCGAAAGGCTGAGCGCCTCTGGCTGGCTGCTGGAAGCAGGCTTGTTCCACTTATCCTGGCTTATATCCGCCGGTGCCCTGCTTAACACATAGGGACCAAGATGGCCCGGGAGGGAGATGACCTGCTCGTAAGATACTAGACTGGACCACATAGGACAGACCTAGGTCCCCATAAATAATTAGTACAAGGTCGAAGCTTCAGCTAGGCAGTGGGTGTCCAGGCAGGCCTTACCGGTGGGGTCTCCCTTGGGACAGTAGAGTTCCACCTGGATGATGTGCAGGGCCCTACCCCTACCCCACCCCTCTGTGCTCACGCCTTTCGGCTGTTCCCATGGAAGGCAGGGAGGAAAAGGCGACAAGTGTGGTGCTGTGGGTCAGACCGGGAGCCCGGGGGATGGGAAGCAGAGGGCAGACAGCTCGAGGCCCCGGGGACTAGGATCTGACGACTAGAGGTGGCACAGCGCTGGAACTGAGTGGCCGGGCAATGGCCAGGAAGGGACTTTGGAGTGGCTGGCTCTCCGTTGGTCTGCTGTACCCACCCTTTCTCCTGGCCAAGTCTCACCTGGCAACACCAAGAGTCACTTTGAGAAGTCTCTCCCCCATGCGCCATGAACCCAGCCTCTTCGGTCACTCTAAGCAGGGTCTTGCCAAGTCCTTTCTGCTCAAGCTGAAGGCTGACCTTTCCCACCTTTCCCACTCTGCTCCCCACTACACACACTCAAAGCCAGGGCCCCAAGGCAAGCAGAAAGACCAGGTTAGAATCCCCAGATAGTTAGGTCTCTTAAATGAAGGAAGGAACCAGCAGGGAGAGGTGTGAGGGGAGATGGGCATGTAGTCTCCATGAGTCTCTGGAGTTCCTCTTGGATGAGTCCTTGTCATGTTCCCTTATGGACTGAGGGGACAGGGCCCTTTCATATACTCCCAGGTAGAGGCCAAATTCAATGACAACACTGTTCTCTGATGGGCACTGGCCACTTTGAATTTTATTGTGACAGTAACATCCGCCATACATCTGAACATGACACACAGCCAGCTCTCCCCCACCCTCAACCACCCCACCAGGAAGTGAACAGCTGGGGGTGGGTCTCTTTCTCTTCCCTGGAACACCCACACCGAGCCAGGTCACAAAGCCAGTGAGTACAGCGCCCGACTGAGCCCTGTATCTCACTGTCACATCTGACTCCTGCCCAACTCTGCCTTCCCCAGATTGACCTGTACGCAGGAGCCCTGTTTGTCCACATCTGCCTGGGCTGGAACTTCTACCTGTCCACCATCCTCACGCTCGCCATCACGGCCCTGTACACCATTGCAGGTACAGGCCCTGAGGAGCCAGGGATTTGTGCAGGGGAAACCTCCCGGCACAGGGGGCCGATAATAGCCAGTGGGGGAGGGGGGCAGAGGGGGAGGAGGGAACCAGGTGGGGATCAGGGCCTGGCTAACCTCTCAGGGACTTTGGTGCAGCTCACCCATCTGCAAGGACAGAGGCCCCACCAGCAGCTCTGGTGATGAGGTCAGTTCTGGGACGCTGCCTCCAGCATCCTTGTCTCTTGCAGGGGGCCTGGCCACTGTGATATACACAGATGCCCTGCAGACGGTCATCATGGTGCTGGGTGCTGTCATTCTGGCGGTCAAAGGTGAGGTTTGGGGGCTGGGCATGGGCGGGCTGTCCCTGCACCTGGAAGAGCTCTAAAGGTTAAGCCACAGTTGACCTGCCTCGCTGGGCTGGTGGCTTCCTAAGCTGATGATGGGCTGCTTCCTCCTGCCGACAGGGGCGCAGTGGGGAGGTGCTGACTAGTCTCCCTCAAGGCTGGGCAGGCCCCACAGCAGGCAGCTGTGCAGCACACAATTAGCAGACCACAAAACTGCTGAGGTGTTTCCTCCAGTGCTTAAATTGGGTAGAGTCCTAGGAGGTGTTGCTGTCTCCTGCCAGACAAAAGCCTGCAGGGAGGGAGCTCTGCTGACAGTAACACCAGCCTTTAAACAGACAAGGGAGTTCTACTCCTACCCAGGGAGGGAAACAGCAGTGGGGGAGGGCGCAAAGCTAGGCCTCAAGGTCGGTGCTTTAAAGGTGAAACCTCAGCTCAGGCTCTGGAACCCGTGACAGAGCCTGCCTCAGCCACTCACAGATTCCTGGTGAAACACACCCTAGCCTGCCTCAGCTCCTAGCTCCACACCCTGCTGGGAAAGGGGGCCTGGGACAAAGCTAGAAGCTGCCCTACACCCAGCTGTGTTCCCCTTTGGGTAGCAACCCCTGTATCTCCAGGACCTAATGGTCAGATACGGGCTGGACGAGAGGGCAATGAACCACAGACACAGCCAGGCTTTGGCCTTGCACCACCCAACCCTGAGGTAGATAGGACATGTTCCGGACTCAGAGGAAGGACCCCTGGCCTGAGCCCTACCTGCTAAGCCTGCCACAAGGCTCCAAGGAACCTCTGCCTTCCTTCCCTGTGTCTTGGAAGGATGGGGCCACAATGCCAGCAGTGTCTTAGCTCTAGTGAAGTCACAGCCTTCAGAAGTCCAGGTCATGGCTTCAATACTCGATGACTCAAACACAGAGAAAACCACTTCCACCTCCTCAAAGGGCCAGTCCAAAGACTGGCAGAGAACCCCATACCCGAGGCCAGCGGGCTTCCAGACACTAGCCATGAATCCTGCTGGCCAACAGGACACTGTGGGCCCATGTGCAAAATGCTCATTTAATAGTTATTTTAAATACAAATAAAATACTCTATTTCACCTTTTTTCTTTTTTTAAACCTCAACCCTTCCTGGAACAGGAAAGCTGAGGCAGGGGTTCCAGTGTGGTACATGAAGTCATCTGTGAGATGAGGGTAGGAGGGTCCTGGGAGTCAGGGCCACCCAAAACCAACCCACTCTGCCCAACCCTCCAGCTTTCGACCAGATCGGTGGTTATGAGCAGCTGGAGGCGGCATATGCCCAGGCCATCCCCTCCAGGACCATCCCCAACACCACCTGTCACCTGCCAAGAGCAGACGCCATGCATATGTTCCGGGACCCTTCCACAGGAGACCTCCCGTGGACTGGGATGACCTTTGGTCTGACCATCATGGCCACCTGGTACTGGTGCACTGACCAGGTGAGCGCCAACACTGCCCATCCCCCACCTGCTGCTCTCTGGGCGGGGTTGGGTCCATCTAGGCTGCTAGGGTTCCTTGTGGTCTCGGGCCCTGCGCTTGGAGTCAGAAGGGGCCCACTGGCTGCCACTTGCCCTGGCCTTTAGGTGCTTTGATTGAGACAATTTGGAGTATGGGATTCCGAAGGGACTGGGATGCTCTTCTGTGACCCTGAGCTCTGCTCGGAGGCGCGTGTTTCTGACTGGCCTTGGGCTCCCAGGATCTGGGAGCACTCTGGGCGTTGGGCCACCCTTGGACTGCCAGTGGTGGGGGCCTGCTGTGGCTGGGCTTGCTTTCTTGGAAGAGCTCTGGGTACCATCAACAGCAGGCCGGTAACGAGGAGGCCCTGGGGTCCTTGAGGTAGTGCTTCCATGTCGGTGGAAATGCTGGCCCTGGAGAGAAAAAGGAGAGTGAGGTCCTGGGCGGTGTGGGAGGATGAACAGGACTCTGGCTGCATAACCAGGCAGAGCCTGGTTTGCCTGACACTCAGCAGAGGGTTTAACCAGTCAGTGCCTCAGTCTCCTCATCTGTAATATGGACTAGGATCTTCCTTTCGTGGTTTGTGCTCATTCCATCCATCTGCCAACAGGGTTAGATATGAAGGGGGACCAGAGCCGGTTGTTGGCAGCAGTGTCTCCATCTGCGCCTGGATGTCCGATGAGGACTGAGGTCATTCTGACCTCTCCTCATCATGATCCTCCAGATGTCCTCGGACCCTCATCCCTTCTCTGGGCATAAGGGATCAATGCCTGCTCAGCCTGTGGGCGGCCCTGGAGATGTGGAGCAGGGAAGGGCCCTGTGGTGGGCATAGGTCCACTGCTGGTCACTGGAGACTAGAGCCCCAGCCACACTGAGCCCATCATAGGATAAGCCAACCAGGCCATGCCAGCAGCTAGTGAGGACCGTGACAGTTTATAGAGTGTCTGTGCACACACACCTGCCTCCCTGTGAGTCCAGCAGGGCCAGCTCAACTCACAGGCTGAACATTAAGGCCAGAGACAGAGCTGATGTGTACCAAATGGAAGATTTCACATGGATTCCCAACAGTGGGAACCTATCTGGCTGGGGGGCCAGGGTACTGGGAGGCTCGGCCCTCACTTCTACTTGGTGACCTGTTGCTCTCAAGCAGGGCTGCTCTCCTTTGGGACCCCAGATGCCTGAGGCTCCCATCTGGCCGTTACCTCCTGCCCAGGTCTTTCAGGTCCTTGTAACAGGCTCAACCCTTTTCCTTTGAGGTCAGTGGGCCAACCCAGGAGGGTGAAAGGCAGTCTGGAGGATTGTGTGCTAGGAGATTAAGTGAGCCCCACTCCCTGCCTCCTCTTCCTTCTCCCACTGGGCAGGCCAGGCCCAGCCCCACCGCTCTGGGTAGAATGCCATTGGGAAGCAGTTCCCGTGGAGGCCAATGAGTCGGCATCTGCCCTGCCCTCTTGGCTGAATGAGTACCGATGAGGAACGAGGCTTAGAAAGGTCCCCACTGAGCATCCTGGGGGCTACAGCACCAGCCCTGACCCCTCGCCTCTCCTCAGGCTGGGTTTGCTACAGGATGCCAGGTCTTGGTATTAAAACAGACCCTGGGCTCCAGATGACTCTCACTGGCACCTGAGGGTCTGACTCAGCTACAGGTCCACCAACAGTGCTGACCACTTTGTCATCAGAAAGCCAATAGCAGGCCGGGCATGGTGGGACACACCTTTAATCCCCAGCACGTGGGAGACTGAGGCAGGCAAATCTCTATGAGTTCAAGGCTAGTCTGGTCTACACCGAGTTCCAGGTCAACCAGGGTGTCATGGTGAGACCCTGTTTTAAAAAAAGAAAAAGAAGGGGGTGGGGAGAAAAGAGGACAATAGGAAATGAAGTCTTGGTGAAGCTCTGTCACCCCTTCCAGGTCTCACTGCCCCTGGGCATAAAGCAGAAGGGCGCACAGTAGGCCTCCTGGGATCCTGTAGCACAGGAGGCTCCTGATTTCTGGGCCCAGCTGATATGTGTGACAAGAGGTGAACTGTCTTCCAGTTGGTCAGCAGCATCTTCCAACACAGCCATGACTATAAAAACAGCTAAGAATGTCAGCACGCGCGTGGCCGCCCAGGCCGAGGGGCCAGGCCCAGCAGCTCCCATACCGAAGCGGCCAGCCATACTTGGTTGGGTGGTGGTGACCCATGTTCAGATCGGGGACACAGGCCTGAACGGTGAAATGGCCAAGCCAGGGATGGGAGAACACGTTCCCCCCCCCAGGAGGGACAGGCAAGCTGGGGAGCGGGGGTTCCCTGTACTGTTCTCATTTCACTCATACTCCGAGACACCTGGGACAACAGCATCTGTCCCAGGGCCAGCTGCTCAGGGTCGGCGTTAGCAGCCACATGGGAAGGAAGTGAGAACAGCTACTTCCTGTCTGGGAGTCAGATCTCCACAGTGAACAGAATAGCACAGGAAAATACATTCAGAGTTACACATGTATAACCCAGGGAAGCAGCTACGCCATCAGAACATTTGCTCTAACCAGTGACCCAGAGATTCTCCAAGTGCTGGACCCACAAGGCTGTGGGAAACCTTTGTGAAGCAAGGTGTATCACAGATATACCCCAATCTCTCACTTTCTCCAGAATCAAATCCAAATGTGGTGACCTATACTTTAAATTCCAATTGGGGGGCCGGGCGTGGTGGCGCACGCCTGAAATCCCAGCACTTGGGAGGCAGAGGCAGACGGATTTCTGAGTTTGAGGCCAGCCTGGTCTACAGAGTGAGTTCCAGGACAGCCAGGGCTACACAGAGAAAGCCTGTCTCGAAAAACAAAAACAACAACAACAACAACAAAAAAAAAAATTCCAATTGGGAGACTGAGGCAGAGGGATTGTTGTGAGTTCAAGGCCAGCATAGACTATATAGTTAAGCTCCAAGCTATCCTGGGCTTTACAGAACAAGACCCTGTCTCAAAAACGGAAGGAAAAAGTTCAAACTAGTCACAGAATCAAATATCAAATCTGAGAGGGGCTCAAATGTCCCGTTCCTGCAGATCTGGAAACTGAGGCCACCAGGATCTACCTAAGGTCCTCAGAGGAGACAGTGCTCTCAGGCAGCATCTAGCAACCCCCACTACCACTGAAGTACAAGGAGCCTAGGGTTTAGGGTTCTGCCTGTCGTGTAGTCAGTATAACATCTGCTCCCAGGATTTACCAGGGAATGTCTGTATTTAGAAAGGTCCAGGAGGTGTGTGTGTTGGGGGGTAGTCTAACACCCAGACCCCCCTTGGCTCTAACACACCCCAGGGAATCCGTGCTTCCCTGTTGCATGGAATAGGCGACTGTTGCCTTGGGATAAGTGTAGCGGAAGGGCGTGGGGTGTCAGCTGTGCATGCACGCTGGCTGGTCACCTCAGCTGGTCCAGGGATCACAACACTGCATCTACTTGTGTCACTTCATGAGGCCCATGAAGGAGATGCTGATACAGGTCTCCCCAAGGCTGAGAGTCTTCATCTCTTTTCTTCTGTACCCCAGGTTATTGTGCAGCGGTCCCTGTCGGCCCGGAACCTGAACCATGCTAAGGCGGGCTCCATTCTAGCCAGCTACCTGAAGATGCTGCCCATGGGCCTGATGATCATGCCAGGCATGATCAGCAGAGTGCTGTTCCCAGGTAGGATGGGCTCTGTGGCCATGCCTGCAGGAGCAGAACACCCAAGGCTTTAAGGCTTTAGTCTACAAAAGCCACCGTGACAAAGGAGGGATTGCTCTTGCCCAACATGGAAGAGAAAGGGACTCTTTGTGACCCTTAGGAGCACAAAGAAATCTACAGGGAAGTAGCTTAGCATAAAGTCCAGACAAGAAGGTTTCACATCTCTGTGACCAGCCACTAAGCCTGGTCTTCAGACTAGGGTCTGTACCTTCTACCTGGTAGGATGTATCAGACCCTGTAACTCTGGGTATGTGGGAGCTGGCATATGTGCAAATGTGTATTTTTAAGGTGTTTTGGAGACTCTAGGACTGAGAGTCCCAGGCCTGCTAATGACCAGCCACATGGTGTAGTCTCACTCTTCCCCATTCATCACCTCTGTCTGTAATATACAGGGGTTACAGACAGAGGATGCAATGTCCCAGGACATGGGTGTTTTGGGCTCCTGGGGTGACTATAGAACACCTGGGGACGAGGGAGCAGACCCACCTGAGGCTGCCTGTCCACGGGGCATTGTGCCTGTATCCTTGATGAATCTATATCTTCTCTGCTCCGACCCTGGGCCCACAGGGGGCCACTCAGGGGACCACCAAAGGTTCCTCTGGTTACATGAGGGGCACTGAGCTGTCTTCGGGGTGGGTGGCCTGGTCCATTGGCCATCTGCTCCGAGTGGCGCCTCTGGAGAGGTACTGATCGCTCCCTCACCTCAAAGTACTCGTCTGACATGGATGAGGCCACTGAAGGTCGCCGGTGGTCAGGGCCAGGGCCAGAGCTGCCTGAGAGGCTGTCCTGGTCACTGAGGGTCACGTAGTCGTCGTCATCATCCTCATCATCGTATAGCCCATTGGGGAGTCCTGTCTCCAGGCCATCAGTGTCATCCTGTGTCACAGATGACTGCTGCTGTTGTGGGATCTCGCTTTCGCTGGTTGTGTTTGGTAGCCTGGGGTCTATCCCATTTTGGGGTGCCTCCTTTTCTGGGGTATCCAGGGCCCAGCCAATATCACTAACATCCTGGGCAAGTACACTTGCCACAGGGACTGTCCGGGGCTTAGGTACAGGAGCCTGTGGTTCAGGGTTCCCCCGCGGGAAGCCATTCTCAGCTGGGACCACATCCTGGGAGTCCCTCGGTGCTGGGGGAGGGCAGGGTTCTGGGCAGGGACGGACCCCCTGGCTCTGCTTCCATAGCTGGTGCTGGGTGCTGGCATGGGCTGTGTCACGGATCTTGATGCGGTTCATCTGGTTGGGCTGAGGGTTCCAGATATTGGGATCAATGATGTTGATGTAGCCCAGGATGTCACTGCCAGGCTCTGGATCTGGCTCCACCCACGTGGGCAAGTACTCAAACATGTTGGCCCTTTCCAGGTTGAGCAACCCTGGGTGGACAGGTGGTAGCAGCTCAGAGAGATCCCCTGGGCGCTCAGCCACTGCAGGGCCCCGCAGCCCAGGGGGTCTGGTAACCTCCTGTTTGTCAGAGGAAGTCTTGGCAATCTCATCCACACTCTTGGCCTTGACAAGTGCATACTTGGGGTTGACGAGCTTCTTGGCCATGGTGCCCGTGGGGACCAGAGGCACCACAGTTGGTAGCACAATGGGTTCTGGCTCTGGCTCCTTCTCCATGGGAATGTCCTTGAGACTGACACTCTGGGACATAAGGTACAGCTCCTGGAACTGCCGATCAAACATCTCTACTACCTGACCAGACAGCACAGAGATCACATTCCGATCCGTCCTTGCAGCTGACCATGTGAAGCTACAATATAAAGGCAGGATAGGTGGTCAGGTACAGGGCACATGTGCCTCCCTGATTTAGTGAGTGCCCCTGGCCTGAGGCAGTGGGCATCTACCTCTAGCTGGGGTTTGTCAGACTGGTCACTGGGCCCTAGGATATAAACACAGGTGGCAGGGGTAGGGCAGGGGTAGGGCAGGGGTAGGGCGGGGGTAGACCTGAGTCTAGGAGCCTATGTCTAGCTCTTCCCCAGCAAACCCCTGGGGCTCTTCTGGACTCATGAAGGCAGCATGGGAATGCCCCCTGTAGCCTTGGGCCCCAGGAACCGCCCAACACAGTGGCTGTCACTGGTGTCTTTGCTGTCATCAATCCAAGAGTGACTGTGGCAAATCTGCCCTGCCTTGTGATGGTGTAAAGCTGGCTCTAGCCCCGGAGAAGGCTCTTAGAGTGACTTTGTAGAGGTCTTGGGCAAATTCACCGTGACCTAGCCCACCCTACCCCTGGGCCAGTGATTGTGTGGGATAGAACAACAGCCTGCTTGGACAAAAGGCTTCCCTGCCTGCCTCCAGAGACGGTGGGTGGACCCAGTCCTGCACACAGCTCAGCAGTTTGGGGAGCAATGAACTGGAATAACCAGCGTGTCACATGCAGGGATTAAGGGCAGAAACCAGCTGCAAACCAGAGGCAACTCCTCCCCAAGTTGCAGAGGAGAATCACCTGTAGGAGCCACACACAGCCCGATCTCCATCCACAAACATGAACTTCTGGGCCAGGACACCCTTGAACTTGGTGGCTGATCGTGTGAAGAACTCGGTTCCCCCGCTGCTGCGTACCCTGAGATTCTGTGTTGGGAGACAGGGAGGCAGAATTAGACAACTACAGGCACTGGTTTCACAGGCAGGGCAGCACACCGCAGAGCCAGAGGCAGTGTGTAGGGACTGAAGCCCAGGAGTGGGGTGCAAGGTGAAGAGGGGAGTGGCAGTCTCTCTGGACTGAGGGGCCAGGCAGGGGGTGGAACCTGGGTCTTCCAGGATGACTGACCGCAGGCCTCTCCCCCTCGTGCATCCCGTCACTAACCCTGCTGAGAAGGCTCCCTTGAAGGCACTCAGGGAAAACTCTTTCTCTGGAGATGGGGCATGGTCTGGCTCCAGGGAAGGTCTCATGAGTGGTTAACTTCAGTTGAGTACAGGGGATGCAGGAGCAAGGGAGGTCTGACTGAATCTAAGCATAAAGGGACTGTAGAGGTAGGGGCCATCTGGTTTAAGGCTCAGCAGAGCTTCCTGACTGAGCTACTTACATGAGGCTCACGTGGTGGGAGCTCTGGATTCAGACACTGGCTGGTGACACAGTCTTCATCAGACTGAGCTGTGACTTGCCTGTCTGCTCTCTCCCACTCAGTGCTTCCAGGTTACTAACTGCCCACGGGCTCGTTTGTTCACTGACCCCTGCTGAGGCCCACAGTGGCAGACAAAGATGGCAGTGACAAGGGTGCTACTGTGGAGGTGGCAGTGGGGCAGTGAGTCAAAACAACACGTTGGGATGTCCAGAAGCAGAGGAGTGAAGGAAGGTAGGGGCTGGGAGGCTCCCAGGAAAGGATGACGTGGGGCAAGGTGGGAGGGCAAGCGCCTCAAGGGAGGGATGCAGAGGCCACAGCGGAGGAGCAGGCTGTCTGCACTGCTGGGCCGGACGCTAATGAAAGAGGCCCTGCTGGCTTTGTCTGTGGCCAGCAGGGGCCATGGGAGAGAGCACACGCTAGACCTGTACGTCAGAACAGGGCCAGCATGTGGGGAGGCTGCATACATGAATGGGCGCTCAGGAGGCAGAGCTCAGGGAAGCTGGTGCGTTCAGGGAGGCAGCCTGAGTGAGCATGCCACCCACTGCAGCCTCCTAGCCAGGGCTTCCTACTCCCAGACTCCACTGGTGGCCCCGAGCACTATCCACAGAAGTTGACAGGGGTGGCTCTGGGTGGGTCCCCGCATGATGTCCACCCAGCTGTGGGGTGAACAATTAATTGTCTTGTTGTTGGGCCCATCCTAGAAGGCAGATAAGCTGTTTCCAGGGCCAAGCTCACTCCAGCCCCACCTGTCCACAGGCCTGCCCACAGCCAGCTCAGCAGGAAGCTGGCCAGGACCCAGGACAATTAGCACTCGTGACTTTGTACCTAATACACTGCATGCTCAGGGACCAGAGGTTGGAACAAAGATCTTAGAAACTTTCCCTGTCACCTGTGCCAACCACAGCCCAGTTCTGTGGCGTCCTGTGGTCTTACCATCCTTACAATTCTGTGTGCTGGAGCCGTGCACCTACATAGGCAACTAGCCAACATGCTGCTTCCGCTGGTGTCTATTTACCCCAAACTTCTGTTGTTATGAAAGGCTCAGAAAGCTGTAACTTTCATTTCAGAGTAACTCAGCCATGTGAGAGGCAGGCCTGTGATCTACTGTGAGATCCGAAACAAGCCCCTGGCCCTCTCTAGGCTTTAGTTTTCCTGTCTGTAGAGTGGGGATTGGCCCTGAACCCATCACTCATCCACCAGTGGGGCTGGGTAGCAGGCAGGGGCTTGCAGCAGCTCCCCCCACCCCCCGCCTCCTGGTTCCTGGTAGCCTCGCCCCATGGGCCTGGCCCAGATGAGGTAATGTCTCAGGTGTCTGGGCTCGCGTGAGCAGAGGTGGAGGATCCCACAAAGCTGCATTGTCTCAGGTCCTGGGGTGCCCCTAGTTGGGGATAGGCAGGCAGGTGGAGGGTCCTTAGACTCTTTCAGACCTCCACATGGCACAGTGGGTTGGGTAGGGCAAGGCAGAGAGTGGAGGTGAGTCAGGCTGCTCTAGCCCAAAGTGCTTGTGGTGGACACAGGTTTGGGGTACATTGTGCTGGTCTCCATCAGGCTAGCCTGGGCCTTCTGGTGACTCAGACATGGTGCCACATACTGGCTGAGCCTCTCCACACCTCAGCTTCCTCACTGCAGCACGTGCCTGTCTACCTGGACACCTAGATGGGGCTGAGTTCTCACTGGGGACACACCAGGATACAAACTCTGGAGCACATCTAGGATAACCTAGACTGTTCAGGGAAAGCAGAACTGCTAGCCACACCTGGTGGCCAGCATAGGAGGTGATGAGTTTTTGTCTTTCAATGTGATGTAGGAGATGACACTCCTGACCTTAGCAGGGTAAAAGCATCAGTCAGCCATGCCTGGACCACAGGAAGTGCGAGGAGATGAGCTGAGGTGGGAGGCAGGGCCGTAGCTCCCCCTGCACCTCTCCCCCTGACTTATGAACAGACATGATATTCAGTGGGAAGTCCCTGGTGAGCTGGGACTTACCCAGCTCTAAGTCTTGGTGTTAGTACTCCAGGCCCTTTCTCTAGGATGACTGACATGGTGGGCTAGGTCACTGTTGGGCTGTACTGACACTATGATGCTTAATAACAGCCCTGTCTCTACCTACTGGATGCCAATAGTACCCTGATTCATGATCAGCCCAGGGAGCTGAGCCTCTTTGTCCCCAGATACAAGCCCCTGGCATATATCCTTACCCATTAGTGGCCCCAGCCTAACCACAGAAGATAGGACATGAGTTTACTCAGGAAGGGACAGGGGCTGGAGTCTAACCCTTCCCCTTCCCCTCCATTCTCCTCAACAACCCCAGCTAGAGCCTGGTAGGACACAACTTTGGTCTCTGGGCCCAGTCAGGTATCCACACCATGTGTCTCCCAAGGCTGCCGGATGGCTCGTGTTTCCTTGCTCGCTGGCTATGTAGTCAGCTCAGGTGGCTGCTGGTTTTTCCAGTTTGCCTACACAGGCCACAGAGCTTTTCACATTGATAGGTCTTTCACAGTCGTGGCTTGGATCCCACTGGCTCATGGATACCCCTTAGCATTAGGGTCATCCCAATATAAGACTTTGTCACTGGCCTGGCCCTATGACCCTGGGAAGGGATAAGGTCAAAAGGCTAGGTACCCTTTTCAAGGCCTGCTGTCCATGTGGGGGATTCACATTCTTACTGCCTTCAAGGCCAGGAGATGGTGCTCCCTGAAGCAGCTGGGGCCCACATATTGGAAGAGGCAATGTATACCAGTCCCCTTCATGTGGTGACTGGGAACAGGGTCAGTCCTGGTACTAACAGAACTGCTGGCAAGAAAGGATGGCTCCTACCAGACCGCTATTTTGAAAACACTGAAAGCCACCTGGCACTCAGAACAGAGCTAGAGGCATGTCCCTAACCACATAGTGTCAAAGGAACCTCTGACTCTCTCATGTCTACCACAGTCTCCTGTGCTCTGCACAATAGCCCTGCCAGGGCCTGGAGAGATGGCTCAGCAGTTAAGAGCATTGACTGTTATTCTAGAGAAACCAGGTTCAATTCCTAGCACCCACATGGTGGCTCACAACTATCTGTAACTCCAGTTCCAGGGGACCTGATACCCTCACACAGACATGCCCAGTGGTAAAACACCAATGTACATAAAATAAAAATAGAAAAATTTTAAAAATAGCCCTGCCAGAGGAAAGGCATGGAGATGCGCCCACATCCTACATGAACAATGAAGGCCCAGAGCCAATACACACCTATGGTGTGATGACAGGACACTTGATGTCTGGTACCTGATACCCCATTGTCACAAAAGTGACCCTGCCACAGCTATCTGTATCTTGGGCCTACAGGCTCTGGGGCAGGTTGGAACAGGGTTGGGACAGGGCAGTGGGTGGCTGAGAGCAGCCCATGGTTTACCAGCACAGGAAGTGATCCTGTGCTGAAACAGGCCTAGACCCAGCCAGCCCACGGCAGGGAAGTTGGCCAGGAGGACAGGCTCTCCACAGTGACACCTGGCAGGGCTGTACTCCCAAGAACCTCTGACCACTTGCCTAGAGCTATGGTGAGGCTGGTCCAGATGAGAATTAAGAAGCTGGGGTCATTTCTTGCCCATGAAGGTGTCTGGCTCCTGTGATCATATCTTTTAGACATGGTAACCTTCCCAGAAAGGAAGGCAAGAGGGTAGAACTGGACAGGCTATTGAATCCAGCAGGCTGCCCTCCTGCCCTGAAGGTCCTGCGACAGTTGAAGGCTAATAGTGGGGTAGGGCAAGCCTCCCATAGCCCCTGTCTTAACACCAGGCTGTCAGCTGCACACCTCCTCAGCCTTGCTATCCTGAACTATCAACTGCAAGCAACTCTCGGAGCCAAGTGTCCCACAGTGGGCAGTGGGCAGTGAGCCCTGTGGACATCACTAGAGAATTCTGAAAGACAGGTCTGTGCTCTCGTTGTCACTCTAATTCCTTACTTATCTTTCTGTGAGAGCCTAGTCTGAACAGCTGCAAGTGTCTTGGCTTGGATACCCCCATAAAGCCATAAGCAGAGTCTTAGAACCATGGAGCCAAGTCCCACTGCTTCCCATGTCCTAAGGTTCAGACAGCCCCGGACCGAGGAGACACTGAACAGTCTACTGAAAAGGGCCCTCAGACACTCTGGGGCCAGCTCTTGTCTGCCTCCCTTAAGAGGGCATCTGTCGAGTGACATAAGTGTTAAGCACCACCCGTGTGTGGCAAATGTATGGAGCAGGGACCTTACTGGAGCTCCTGAAGGTGCTACTGGTCCACGGAGCAGCCAATCTCAGTCATCTTTTTTGAACTTGTACACAATGGCTCTTTGGCATGAGTTGTCTGCCACCCCAGAGCCATTTCCAGGTGCTAATTACATGCCAGGCAGGTGTGAGGCTTAGGGTCAACCTACCTGGAGACCACATGAAGAAGTCCCTGAAATTAGAGACCGGCAGCACAGCAGAGATCTCACACCCACTTGAAAGGCTCCACAGGGGCCCTTGACAAATGCTGACAAATTACAGGTTCCAAGCCCTGCCACTGTCACCAGCCCTGTGTGCTGACCATCTGGAATCTGTGTTCCTATCACAGGCCTCCAGCCTGGGGCACTTGGCCCTCATCTCTAGTTTATTGGCAGTGACACCAGCACCCACTTCTATTGTTTTCATCTGCAAAATGGGGATGACAGATCCATGACGACAGATCCGTGCCACTCCACACAGGTTGTCAGGAGTTTAGTAAGTTAAACTATGGAAAATGGCCTGAGTAGTCACACGCTGTGACACCAGCTGGTTCTGCAGATTTCTCTCGATGCAGGACAGGTGCTGTACACAGCTGCTAGAGGACTCAGGGAAGAGCCTAGCCGCCCCGCTGGGTTTACCTAGCCATCAGGCTGATGACATCTTGGAGCCCAGAGTGGCAGGCAACAAGATTTCAGACACGGCAAAGCCAAGTGGAGGAGCCAAGCCTTGGCTTCCTCTTCTCCACCTCCTTTCCACTGTGACCTCTTGCTCCAAGATCTACCTTACTCTGCTTAGGGATCTCAAGTCCATTTCAACCCTGACCTTGGTATGGGGATGTTTCCTGTGTCTGAGCCAGATCCTAAAGCCAGCCAGCAGAACTGATGAGATAAATGGGGGCTTAGGCCAGTGAAGGACTTCCTGAGGGTCAGAGCTCAGCAGGTGACACGGTATGAGCTGCCTGTGGAGGCAGTGAGCACACACCTGTCACCAGAGGTATGCAGGCAGACAGGAAACCTATGTGGCATGGCTAACACAGTCTGGCAGGCGCTTTGGCACCTGGTTGAAAGCATCAGATCTGTGTTTATCTTATCTGCCTGTTGGAGGTAGTAAATATCTTATTCCTCAGGGCATTCAAGTTGTGTGACCACCTGGCAGAAAGCTTCAGGATGACTGAACTCTGTGGTATAAGGCACTGTCTGCAAGGCAATGTTTGTTGACTGACTAAATGACTACCTGCTCTCTAGCTGCCCAAGCAAGGAACAACAGCTCACCTTGAGGTGCCCCAGGTGCATACGGGCCCGCTCGCACATGTGCAGAAAATACTTGACATTATTTTCATCCACAATGATGTACACAGCCACCTTCCTCTTGAAGCCAGCATCCAGCAGGTCCTTGAAGATGTCCACGTCAGTGAACATGTCCATGACCACAGCTATCACCTGGGAACAGGAAAAGACTGGGTGGTTTACCAGCACAGCAATGAGGACAGCACCCTTGCTCCTCCCAAGCTACAAGCCTATGAAAGCCTAGCTCCAGCAGTCCTCAGGGGGAAGGTCCCAAGCTACAAGCCTATGAAAGCCTAGCTCCAGCAGTCCTCAGGGGGAAGGTCCCAAGCTATAAGCCTATGAAAGCCTAGCTCCAGCAGTCCTCAGGGGGAAGGTGCTGGGAGGAATGCAGACATGTCAGGAGGGTGCAGACGGTGAGCCAAGAACAGGGCAAGGTCTATGTCAGAGTTCCACATGTTCCACTGGTCCTCAGGGCCTCCTTCCTCAACCAGGCTGACTCACAGATGGTACTGCCACCAGGAAGTTCCAGTGTGGCCCTGAGCCCGGCCTGGCCAGGGGCTTTGCCCAGGAACCTGCATTGGTACCCTCCTGGGTCAGATTCAAGAAAACTACTCATGCAGCCCTTCCTGGCTCCTGAGACAAACCAGATGCGGCCATAGTCGGGAAGAGGCCAGCAGACGGCATGGCCACGAGCTTGTACTTGCTTTAGTCCTGGGCGGCTGTAGATTACAGCGGCATGCCATTCTGGACTAGACAGCACCCACGTCAGCATGTGCCCTACTTGTCACTTGCCAACACCTATGCCCACCACAGGGAACTTCCACTCTCCTGAACCTGAGGTCAAAGTTTATCTACCCACACCTAGCCGCCTCAGAGAACCAACTGTCTCAGTTCCCCACCAACCAGAGCACAGTGGTAGAACTCAGAGTGCGGACCTGGCCCCCAGCAGAACACAGTAACAGACCAGGGATGTTGCCAACTCAAGTGACAGCTCCCTACACTGCTCCTCCCCTCACACTAGCAGGCAGTGCCTAAGGAGCTTTACATGGAGGTTCCACAAGTCCCTGGAGAGTTGTGACAGTGAGCTGAGCTCATGAGTGTGGCTCAGCATCTTCCTTCAGTGAGATCTGTCTACACAAAGTAACAAGAGGCTACCTGGAGCCTTCTGGGGACATGTCTACACGCCTGCAGTGAGCTCACCAGGCTAGCTCCTACAGGCCCATCGGGGCTCCTCCCCAGCCTCTGGCCCCTGCTGACGCCTGCTGCTCATCTGGCACAAAAGTCCGAACTCCTAAGCAGGAGGCTCTAGGCCTGTCCTGCGGAGAACTCACTGTGTGAACCTAAGTTAAACCCTTAAATAACTCTAGGCTCTTGTTTTCTCATCAGCCAAACAAGACTCCATTCATGAGAAGCAAGCACACTCAGGGCAATCAATGCACATCTAGGACCCTAATCCAGGGGGTCCTCAGACATCCCCGTGTTCTCTTCTTTGCAGGCAGCCTTGCCTCTGATGCCTGACTCCAACCTCTCACAAACAACAAAGTGAGATCCCAGCACAGCAGGGCAAACTGAGGCCAATGAAGTCACGAGGCAAGTTTAAGCACAGTGAATACTCCCCACCCCCAGCTGGGTGGGGCTGTTGCCTGGTCCTCTTTTGACCCTATGGTCTTCAGGGCCTGGTGGTGCTAACCTGCTCGGGTAAGGGGGCTAAGCCCTAGGGATCCCAGTCTTCAGCAGACAGCTGCGTACCATCTCTTGGGGGCTATCTGGTGGTAGAGTGGACATGGGGCTGATACCAGCAGGGGTAAGCTAGAGCACAGTGTCAGCACTGGATGAGGACGTGCTTTCCACTGCAGAGTGGGAGAGGTGAGGGACCTAAGAGGGTCCTACCCAGCATATGCTCGACAACAGCCAGAGACCGCTGGGGAAAAGACTGCGGTGGGCTCCTGATGAACTGTCAGTCTGCTGGACTGACAGACTCGGAGTGGTAGTGTGGGGAGATGTTCCAGGGATCTCCTTGCCTGGGATCCACAATGTCCTCCTTGGTTAGGCCACTCCTAAGCAAGCAAACAGCTTTATGTACTGCCCTGGAAAGAAGCCTGACCTGGCTGGCACACTGATTCCTGGAGGTTCTCCAGCCCATTTGCACCCCAGATCCGTCACAGCTGGTTCCAAGCTGTGGGCACCATGGCATATTGAGATGTGCTCCAGCAGGACAGGAACCTTGTCCAGAAGTCACAGGCTGCCAAGGTGGACTTGTTAGGACCCACGCCCACGGTGGATCCCTTACAGGGTCCCATGGCTGACCCTTTAGGCATTGGATTCTGTCCCTAGGATGGGGAAAGGAAGACTAAACAACTATTGGCTAATATTGGAGGGGAGAGCCGCCTGGTGCTCGTAGAGTCTGAGATGACCCTGGAAATGGTAGTGTGCACAGTGCTTTGGTATATGAGGTAATGCTGGGAGATTTCCCACCACCACCGAGCACCTCACATCTTGGCCTATCCATGGTCAGGTCAGGTCACAAAGGTTTCTTGAGAGCTCCTGAGACATTAGGTTATACTGGCTTTGTAGATGGGGGTACGGAGGCAGTCAGCGACAGAGGCTGACACAGGGCTGCCTGTCCCTGCCTTGCTCACTCCCCCAGCCTGGGATGTCCAGGGTTCACAACTCCCAACATCAATGTCATCACTCCTAGATCCTCACAAATGCTGCAATCAGCACAAGAGAGGACCCAGAAGCACCATGCCCAGGACCAACTAATTAATTCCCTGTTTGGATAGCCTGTCTCATTGTGACCCTGAGAGCTCATCAGTTCTCAGGGAATTTCATCTATCAGTGAGACAGGGGGTGTGGCCCTGGAATACCTACAGTGTTCAAGGCCTAGTAGTAGCCACCTCCCATCTTAGGCCCCTCACTTTCCACATCTATGAAATGGGGTAATGGATAAGCTATCAAAACCTGTCCTTTCTGATATTCTTGCTGAAGCACCTGCTATTATGCCCCCTAGAGCTCTGCTCACAGTCCAGTGGAGCCTGTATAAGTTGGCTAGAGCATCCTGCCATGGCTATAGAATCTGTGAAAGAACAGTTTGGTATCTGCTCCTCGGAGAGGCTGTAGTCTCCAGCCTTGCCAGGTGCTGACACCAGCCCACGGTTCCCAACACCCACAGTAGCTTCTTCTAGGCCCCTTGTGCCTCCAGACTTCACTTAGAGCAAAGCGTCCTCATGGGACAGTGGATGGACAGGTTTCCCCACAAGTGCCAGAGAGGAGGGACGGTGAGGCAGCCAGCTGATCTAAATACACTGGGGTACTGCCCCAGCCTCGGACTTCCCTCTCCTGAAAATTCTGACCCCACCTGTCCCTTTCCCCCAAAACATCCTGCCTTCCATCCAGGCTGTCTCCAAGGTCATTTGCTGATTCTGCTCATCTTCAGAAAGCTGTTTAGGGCTGGGTAACTCACTCATGGAAAGAAACATGTAAGGCTAGGAGAAGCCTCCAAAGGGACAGCTAAAGCAATATGTAGTCTTCATATAGGATATGGGAGGCTCATGTCTTCCTAGCTAGGACAGAAGCCATTCTGACACATGAGGCCTGTAGAGAATCTGCAAAAGGACACTGCCTAGGTAGTGGGCAAGGAAGCCTGAACCAGGTTTAGGCAAACAACAACAACTACTACTACTTCTTCTTCTTCTTCCTCCTCCTCCTCCTCCTCCTCCTCCTCCTCCTCCTCCTCCTCCTCCTCCTCCTCCTCCTCCTCCTCCTCCTCCTCCTCTTCTTCTTCTTCTTCTTCTTCTTCTTCTGTTTGTTTTTTGTTTTTTCAAGACAGGGTTTTTCTGTGTAGCCCTGGCTGTCTTGGAACTCACTCTGTAGACCAGGCTGGCCTCGAACTCAGAAATCCACCTGCCTCTGCCTCCCAAGTACTGGGATTAAAGGTGTACACCACCACTGCCCAGCTAGACAAACTTCTGCAAAGGGCCACATGTAAACAGCCTAGGTTCCCTATTCCAAATGCCTGGATCTGTCCACGTGGCAGACAGTGGCATGATGGCAGGGGATGCATCTGTACTCCAGAAGTGGTGAAGAGGGAGTGCAGGGTTTGGTGTGGCCAGTGGGCTGCCCTTATCCTATGGCCTATTCTGCTCCTTCTTAACAAGGGTTCAGAGCAAGGCTTCGCTGTGTTCAGCTGGGCCTGGTACAGAAGGGACAGAGAGACTTGTCTGACATTCTGAGGACCTAGGTTCCATGCATAGCCTACACCCCACCCCAAAAAATGTTTGTTTCCAAGAAATTTCACTGCGTTCCACAAGAAAGCTCTAAAATATTTAAAAGAACAAATATACACCAGCCTACAACAAAGCCCACTGTTTCTACACTTAATAGAGAATTACTGTTTAAGGAAATGGGAAAATGATACTCACTGAAGGTGCCAGGCAAGGTGGTGCACACCTTCAATTCGAGCACTCAAGAGGCAGAGGCAGGCAGAGGACTGTGAGTCTGAGGACAGCCTGGTCTACAGTGTGACCCTTCTTAAGTAAGTAAAAGTATGGACGAAAAAAATCTAACATGAAATGAAAATATATTCTGGATGCCTTAACAGTAGGTTAGAAACCACAGAAGAACAGTGAATTGAAGGGACAGCAGCACCAAGCATGCAAATGTTACATAGGAGGAGCATGGAGAAACACTAAGTCATCAGTACCCAGGGAAGCTTCAAGAAGTCTAACAGAGGGAAGCTGTCGTCTTGGAGAGAGAGATTAGAAACATACATGACTAATTAACAACTGCACTTTACTTCTTCACTTGATAAGAATGGAAGTCCACAAACTCAACGACACACAGAAGAGATGGGACGCTAAAGCACATAGAAGTGTATCACTCAAAAATAGCAAATTAGACTCTGAAGAACAGCTGGAAGGAAAAGACCACTGCATATGGAGGAACCAAGCCACGCTGACATCTCACCAGAGTCAGTGAGAGAAGAGAGAGAGCAACAGCTTCCAAGCACTATGGGAAAACAACTGCCCTCCTAGAAGTAGGCAGTGAGGGGAAAATAACTTTCAAAACCAAAGATGAAAGAATTTATTCCTGACAGCCGTGCACAGCAACTGTCACCCCTTGTGTATATGAAGAGGCTGAGGCTAGGGGACTGCAGCCAACTCCATGGTGGAGGCCCAATGCTTCCCTCTCAGTCAAGGTATAAAATGGAGACGGAATGACTGTCCTGCCTACTTGTGTTCTAGTAGGGGGCAGGGAATCTTACTTCTTAGGATGAAGGGGTCTGATTCAAGCCACACAAAGAATAGTAGGCCACCAACATTCACATGTCAGAAAACAGAGTGTCACACTTCCCAAAGACATAGTCACAGTCCAGGGACATACACTTCTCCCATTGTCAGGATCATGTATCTGTCCTGCCTCTGACTCCATGCCACCCTCTTCTAGAGCCCACCTTATGCTGAAACAGACCAGCCTCAGCCTGTCCAACCCTGCCCTGCCTTCCGGGGTCACTTCCTCACTCCAAGATTCAGTTTCTCTACTTGCTATGGCAGCATGAGGATAGGGTGGGTCTCCGAGTACTCTTTCCATCCTGAAACCCAGCTGCTGCTTGGGACAATGCTACCTATTAGACGGAAGCCCTATTAAAGCCCAATAGAGGATGGCTTCAGCCAGCAAGTCACAGACAAGAAGCCATGCTGGTCACTCCACAGGCCCTGAGCAGAGCCCAGGGGTATGAGTGCTGTTCTAAGACTCCCTGCACCCCATGAAGACAAACCTTCCCTCCCTTCCTAGGGCTTGGTGATGCTGAAAATAGTGCTGTAGTTATGGAGAGTGTTGGTGACAGGACTGCCCTGTGTGGCTCTTGGTGACTATAAAGATGGAGAGTGAAGGAAGAGACCTGGTATTAACTGGATGCAGCTTGGCACCACATACCATGAGACCACATAACACGCTGAGGGACAACTCATGCTCTCTTATGGTCATTTAAATCTCACCTGGACTCTGACAAGCAGGTTATGTGTCTTACTGAGGTTGGCCAGGTACAATAGTGAGGAACTCTTAGGTGTTGCCAGAGACAAGACAGAACTGGGCTTGGACCTGAGTCTGCCTGACACTAAAGCTGGTCCTTCTAACATCCCACATGGAGTGTACCCTGGAAGTTACCAGCCTGTCTGGGGACCTGTCCAGTGGGTGTCAGTCATGAACCCTAGTGTAGGCAAGTGGCAGGCAATCTAGCACTTCTCTCAGGCCAAAAGATGACCTTCGGCTTCAGGGTAACTTTCCAAACTACCATGACTGAGAGCTCCACAGAACGAAGTACAGGCCCTATCATACCAAAGACCCAAAGTTCCACCCTAATCTATGCTTTGGTCTCATCTATGATATGAGCAGGTAGCAGGGTCCTCTCCTGGAATAGCAGAAGTACTCCTTCTAGGCAGGGCACATCACCATTAAGATGCAGGTGCTTGCCATGGGGTGGGGAGCCTTGGAGAAGTCTGGAGCCAACACCTGGGATTATGCTATCTGATGGCTCCCACCCCAACAGGTGCGGCCTGGCCTAAGGCAGGAGCTGCCCCAGCAGGCAGAAGGCAGCTCCTGGCCCACAGGAACTTGTGTTGGGGGCTATTTTGGTGCAGTCATGTGCCTCCATATAAAAAGGACACACCCTGAGGCATATACTGCTAGATGTTGTCTGCAGATGTCATTGTGCTCAGACTTTGACAGCAACACCACCACTAGATAGCATGCATGCCTTTACAATACTGTGGAAGGCATGCAGGCCAGTAATGACCGAGCCGTCGCAATGTGGTGTGTGGCTAGCCTGCAGTGGTGAGGGACATGGTCCCCAGAGGGACTGGGTAGAGCCGTGGCTCCCCATTCCCCGCCCAGCACGACCAGCTTTCCTCCGCCTCTGGCAGCCCAGTGTCTAGGGGCCCAGGAGCCTGTGAACATGCTTTCACTGCCCTGAGCTAAGCAAGAAGGGAGCAAGGTGTAATGGGTCCACTATGGGATGTGGTTACACAGAGCCTGCAGCCCAGATCCTCCAGTTCTCAGCTCTGAGGCTTTGGGCAAGTTGCCCACCCTCTCTGAGCCCTACCAAACCCTGGATTCCTTCTGTGGACAATGGAGGCAACACCTACTTTATGGAGCTGTAGCAAGGATTACACAGAGCAGGTAAAGTGCCTGTTCAGCACTTGGCATACAGTTGGTATTTAATAAATGCCTCATTAAGCTGCCTCTATTCTCCAGGAGCCAAGTGGCAGGCCCAGACTCCAGAGTGTGAAGGCAGGGATCTGACAAGAATGATGTAGGGTCAATCGGGCACCATGAAACTTGGCTCCTCTTTCTTCTTGTTGTGTGGCCCTGGGCAAGAAACCTAACTTCTCTGGGTCTCCATTTGTAAGCCCTGGCTGGAAGACATAAATTTGGACCTAGTTGAGGGCCAGCACCTGACACCTCAGCTTCCTTCTGTGTCCTTCACAGTAACTTGGGAAAGATGTGACACATGATGCCCCTGGGACTGGTAAGGGGTTAGTCCTTGTTAGGGTGGGCACTGGGATCTGCTGGAAGATCCTCTGACTGAGGCCCAACCCCACCCAGCCTCACCCTCTGGAGGCCACACTTGCTCTCAACCCTCCCAGGCGTGATGCTACAGGCCTCTGGTATGCAGCTGGAACCCAGGGGAGGTTCCTCCCAGGCTGGGGGAGGGTTGGGAGACAGGGGCTGCCTCAGAGGGGAGCTCATGAAGACGGGCCAGCAGTACAGAGAGCTTATGCTATCAGGGTATGCAACCACTGTTCCCTGTGCAGGTGAATCTAGGATCCAGGCAGCTGGACCAAGGGGACAAAGAGGACCCTTCCCAGTCCTCAACGCCTGAGCCCACTTCACAGACAGAATGGCCAGGGCCTGGGGAGGCGGCGGCACCAGGGCCCATTCTCATACTCCTGTCTCTTTCTAGTCAGACACTTCCAGTCTTCAGGGAAGGGAGGATGCAGAAGAATAATCCTGACAGAAACACGGCCACCAGGGGTGGCTGAGGTAGCGTGAACTGAGTGTGTGCTGTGTCATTTCCTTGCCCCAGGGTCTGTCAGTTGTGCTGACTACTGGGAGAGTGACTCAGTGCCAGCAGCCCTGCTGCAGAAGCCCCCGTGGAAAAGGGCTCGTCAGCAAAACCCCCATCCCAACCCCTGGAGGCTGGGTTTCCCCTAACACTTAAAAAGGGGAGAGGGGCGGTCGGTGAGGGATAAGCCAGAAGAGCGCCTGCAGGGAGGAGCAAGGAGAGGGCCAGCAAAGCGCTCTGTCAGCAGCCACTGGCGTCTGGGCCTGCCCGGGGAGGCTGGGAAGCAGCAGGAGGAGGTGAAGACTCAGGCTACCCAGGTCAGCTGCTCCTCCCAGGTCCTGCCTGTCACTGCCCTGCTACCAGATACCACACTCCTGGGTAGGTCCCAGAGTGCAACAGGCCTAAGTGACCTTAGGCAGGGACAACTAATGAGTCTAGTCTGTTTCTCCATGTGAAAAAAAGAGGCAGATAACACTACCTGAGATTATAAAGTGCTCATACTCCACTGAAGCTATTATTACAGCCTTCCCACGTATTGTGTGGGCCATAAGACAAAGATCGGGGAACAGGGACTCACACAGGTCCACAGGGGAGGGGCCTGGCCCAGGACAGCACACTGGGGGTGTGAACAAACCCTTGATCTCTGTAAATGGACATGCCCTCTGTCAACTGAGGCTCCCATGGGACTCCATGCTGTGGGGAACAGGCTCCGGGGGAGGAAGCAGAGGGCAAGGCCTCTCCATGATGGGCAGCAGGAAGTCGCCCACTACGGTGTCACATAGACAGTGGAATTGAAGGAGTGGAATTGGGTGCAAATGAAGCTATTCGTCTGCAGGGAGTGGATACATTTCAGCTGTGGGCACAAGGATGTGGACAGGAAGCCCTAAGGGTACAACTTGGCCCCAGGCACCCCTATCTGTCCCTATCACTGGCTGGCCTATGTCATTCTGTCTGCAGAAGATTAGAGCCTGTAGCTGTTCCCAGGCCAAGCTGGAAAGTGGACACTGCCTCCTTCCTGCTGTAAGAGCACTGGCACAGCAGGTCGGACCCCACTCGGAGTCTTTCTCCCTCCTCTCAAGGGACTGGGCTCTGCCACAGTGGAAGTCACACGGGCCCTTTTAGGGGCAACAGATTCCCAACTATTCTCAGATGTCCAGAGGATTATTCCGTCCTTCCTCCTTCCTGCCACCCAATACCCCATCATCACAATGGCTAAAGATGCAGTTTGTACCCACAGACTAAAAACCCTCAGTTGGTGGCCCCGTGGACAGAGCCTCCACTCTGCTGGGAAGCCGAGCCACCTCAGCCTCTGACCCACTTTTGGTCTCTCTGCCCAAGAGCTCCCCAGGCCCTGCCAGCCAGATCAGTCCCCAGGGTGGACATCTGGCCTTGTACACTGACCGCCTCATTCTGGACCTGGACAGTGAAGGGGTCAGACCCAGCTAGGAACACTCTCACTGACAGACCTGCTCCAGATATATCACAGCTTGCTGGGCTGCCCTGCCTGTCAAATCAGGCACACCTCCGCTCACAGTCATGGCCACCCAGGTATGGCTTGGCTGTCTGTACAAGCAGTGCACCTTGCATCTCAAGATGTGTGTCAGTGTGTCAGTGTGGAGCAGTCACTCAACACCAGGGTACTGTACAGCCCAGCCAGTGGCTGTCAGCTAAGGGGATCCACACAAGGCCTGAAAAGCCTCTCGACGGCAGACCACAAGCCAACTAGACACCCTGACCTCTTCCACTGGCGAAAACCTTCAACAGGTAACACCGGGCTCATCCTGACACTCTTGCCTGGACAGCTGCTGCTACTGTAGCACTCAAGAGAAAAGCTTGGAGAAACACCACCAGGCACTCAGCACTGCTAAGCAGCAGCAGATAGATTTTCGCAGGACTCCAGACCCCTGCCAGCAAGCTCATGTATGTGTGCAAGCTTCTATCTGTTAGTGGATCTGAGATGAGACAAGGGAGAGTGGGTGAGAGAAAGCCCGGATTCCTCCTGTACGGCTCATGCACCGTATTCGAGGAGCTCAGAAACACTCCAGGTGGGCCCAGAAGCCCATAGAGCCTGGACGCCCAGCGCCACCTGCTAGAGGTGGTGGACATTCAGCTGCTGATCGCCGCAGGAAGCAACCAAGAGGCCAGTCAGAGGTCCTGGGGCTGTCTCTGGTCCCCATGCATGCTGGGTGAATGGGGTCTCGCCGTGGCGCCTCACCTTCTGCGCCTGGCTGATCATCTTGCGCACCACCTCCTTTATGTGCGGCTGCCCGTCGATGGGTGGCTGCATGTAGACGCTGGCCCGGGTCACCCCTCGGTAGGCAATGGTGTCAGGCCAGCCCAGGTCCAGCTGCGGGATGGAGCGATCCGACTTCTGGGGCCAGTACTCCAGCGAGGGCAGCGGCTCGGCCGTGGCTGGGGGCCCGCCCGCCGCGCTGGTATCCTCGCTGGCATCCCCGCCCCCGTTGTCCTGGAGTTCGGGGCGACGGCCTGAGACTCGCGGGTCCTCAGAACCCGGGTCGTACACCTCGATGGCCTCCACGATACGCGAAAGCTCCAGCTCCGAAAGAAAGTCGCGGATGTTCTCGCGCTTCAGCACCTCGTAGAAGGCGTCGCGACCCTGGGCCACCAGGGCCTCCAGGGCCAGCCTCTGCTCCTCGCTGTAGAAGAACTCGGGCTTCGACTCGCTGGAACGCCAGTTCACGTGGTTGTCGTCCAGACACTGCACCTGGGAGAAGGCCATGGCGGCCCTCGCTGTGGGAACGCGGCCCGACGGGGTCCGCGCTCTTGGGCTCCCGGGCCTCGGCGCCTCTGCGAACCGCACCTGAGGGAATCAGCAGAAAACCGTGGTCCGGGTCAGAGGGCGGGAGGGGCGTGGCGAAGGAAAGGGGCGTGGTTGTGGATGTGGGCGGGGCGGGGCGTGGTGAGGGAGCCGGAGCCGTCCAGGGCCGCGGTTGTCTTCTGCTCTTTGGAATCCGCCGGAGGTTCCCGGAGTCCTGGGTATAAGCTGGGGCTGACAGGGAACCTCGCCCCAGTCAGGAGTAAGAGCCGGGACACAAGCCCAAGTGGGGCTCGCAAACCCGGAGGAGGGACTTGCTTACCGAACAGGTGGCGCCGTGCAGACCGGACGACCCGAGGAACCACAGGCGATGGTGGTGGCAGCGGGCTGGACCGCCGGTGACTAAGGGCGGTCCCGCCTACCCCTCCACCTTCACCTGGGGTCACGTGCGGCCCCGGGGGCGGGGCCGGAAGCTGATTCATCCTCCTCAGACGGTGCAAGCCTTGACAATTTGCTGCCTCAAGCCTCACGGAAGCCTTCCTCCGCCCCTAGTCCTGCTGGCGATCCTGGTCCCTCTCTAGCCCAGTTCTGACTTGCAGGTGGGATGCTCAGCTGTCCAGTTATAGACGGAAGGTTGGGTCATGGACCGAGCCCGGCTCCACCCCCAGCTGCTTCCACACTCTTGCTCTCCATGTGTACCCAGCAGATACAAAATAGTCCTGAGCCCAGCTGCCTGCTGGGATCCCACCTATCATAACCTGGTGCACCTCACATGCCTGAGCCCTGAGACAGGAAAGGGTGGAGAGGACCACGCTGTGCTCGGACCCAACTCTTGGCTGTCCCCCAACAATGGAGAGCATTGGGTCTGTATCTAAGGGCAGGATATCAGGTGCAGGTTGGCAAAGCCCATTAAGCAGACAGAGGGCTCGCTCCTTCCTGAAGCTTCTTGTTCCAGGATGCCAAGCCAATACTGCCCTGTCTTCCTAGCCCACCTACCACCTCTGGGCCAGGATGGAGCTGGTTTGAGCCCCAGTAGACCCTGGCCTTGACCTACTGAGGACTGCCTCATGACATCCTCGGACCCCTCCAGACTTGTCCTCACTGCCCATTTTCCTGCCAGGCCTCCTTGCCCTGCATCCCCTGCCTTCAGAGCCTAGTTAGCACCCTTGGGGTCCTCATCATTGATCCCCAGACTCAAACCCTTCACCCCTAACCTCTGAGTCCGCATCAGGCCTTATTCCAGGTAAACACTGTGGCTCCATACCCACTCTTGCTTGGCACTCTTGCCCGCCTCCGGCACCTGAATCACCTCCTGACCTCCCATTCCCAAGGAGCAGAGAGGGACAGTGGGCTGAGTCTTCAACCCTCAACAGACATGTGCTGGACCTCAGCTTATCCTCTTGTTCTTACCACTGCAGAGTTCCTGGCCTCACTAGGGAACCTGGCCCTCTGGCTGGAAGGCTCCTTATCTGCTCCAGTCTTGGTCAAGTCACAAGAAGCTGTAAAGAGTGAATGGGAAGGCTGTTCAGACCTCTAGCCAGTTTTCCCCAGTTTCATCTGATATGACTGTCAGACCTTTAGGTCATCCACAGAGCTGCACCAGAGCTCACCTGTGTGTGTGTGTGTGTGTGTGTGTGTGTGTGTGTGTGTTTGTGTGTGTGTGCGCGTGCGCTGGGGAGGCAGGTATACAGCTTTGTCATTATGTATAGATTTAACAACCATTACCATCATGATGTGCACACCTGTAATCCCAGGACTTGGAATGCTCGGCGGGAATTAGAGAATTGCAGGCTGGAGGCCAACCAGAGCTAGCAGGATTGTGACACTGTAGATCCCTTACTTATTAGAACTAAGCAGCCAGGTTCCCCGCCCCAACCCTGGCAGCCATTTTCTATCTCCTGATCCTGTGGAAATGACAGCAGTATCATTAGCAAATTTCCTGAGTGCGGTCTAGAGCTCTGGGCCATCTTCTAGCCCCACCAACAATGTGAATGCCTTTCATGTGGCCGACACATGCTCATTATACATTTGCATGTTTGTGTAGGATATTATTGTGGTTACTTATTTATTTTGCAGTGCGAGGGATGGAGCCTAGCCTTTTATATGGTAGACAAGCACTGTATACTCCAGTAGTCTTATTGTGCTATAAATCCTGATGGCTTTTGTTGTCCTAGTTAGGGTTTCTATTGTGCTGATGAAACACCGTGGCCAGTAGCAGCTTGGAAAGCTTAAGGGTTTATTTTCCATACACTTCCAGGTAACAGTCCCTCCTCCAGGAAGGTCAAGGTAGGAACTCAAGGCAAGAACCCAGAAGCTAGAATTGAAGCAGAGGCCATGGAGGGGTGATACTTTCTGGCTTACTCCACAGACTTTCTCAGTCTACTCTCTTAGAGAACCCAAGACCACCAGCCCAGGGCTGGCAGTACCCACAATGGGCTGGCCCTCCCACATCAATCAACATTTAAGAAAATGTCCTGCAGGCTTGTCTACAGCCTGGTCTTAGGGAGATATTTTCTCAAGTGAGATTTCCTCTTCTCAGGGGTCTGTCTGCCTGCCTTCTGTATGTCCTCGTCAGTGAGGGTCCGATGTAGCTTTGCCCAGTGCCTGCTGGCTTCCTTTCTGTTGCTGAGCCTCTGGCGCTCTTTGTGTATTGTAGATACAGAGTCTTTGGCATGTAGAGGATGTGTGGTCTCTCCCAGTCTGCAGCCCGCCTCACGGCACTGAACAGAGGTCGTACATTCTGAGAGGGTCACTTCACCAGCTTTACCTGTCACAAATCATGCTTTTGGTATGGTGTCAAAGAACTGTTGATCTAGCCCCAAAAGTTTGATCTGTTGTTAATATTCCGATCTGTGATCAGTTTTGAGCTGAGTTTACAGAAGGTTTGATAGTCGAGGTTAGGTTGTTGTCATATCCAGGAGGAATCAGCCTTGGAGACATTAAAGCATTACTCAGCACCGTACAGCAAGGGTCTGGGAAAACCAGTTTCCAGCTGGAGCCCATGTGCCTTCTCCCAACACCTACTAGCCAAACAGCATGTGGGCAGGATGTTTGGCCCTCGAGATGGCCAGGATGTCCTCGATGGAATGGGGCAAGCATCTTGATTCGTTGCCCTTTAAGGCCATGCATCGGCAGCTTCCTAGGAGAGGGTCATTCAGTTGGTCAGCAAACTTAGGCAGCATTTACCATGTGTTGGCTGTGCTAGGCATGTTTGAAACCCAGGATTCTCTCAGGGACCTCATAGCCTTAGTGTGATGGGGAGCAAGTGACAGAAGTTGTAAGGTTATTTATTGGTGCTGAGGAGGGTGTTGCTACCAGACCTGGAGAAGCCAAACATGTGTGAGTTCAGAGGAATGAGTTTAAATCCCTTAGGCTTATGAGGAGGGAAGGGAGATCCAAGGAATGGGAACAGCAGATGCGGAGACTCAGAGATGTCCCTAAGAGCCTGGGTGCTGCCTGCTGTTGGGGAATGAAGGTGGTCAAGGTTTGGCACAGTCCCGTCCTTGTGACCCCCTGTGGAGTGTGGGGAAATGAAGTGGTTTCTGGTTCCTTTGGAAAGTCAGTTGTGTTGGATGGTGTTTTGCTGGGGCAGACGCGTGAAAGAGCGTTTTCATGAAGAGGACACAGGTGAAAGGCTAAGGCGGACACAGGTGAAAGGATGTTTCGTTAAAGCATACATGTAAAAGGACACATGATGTTAAGAAGGACCCAATAGACAGTGGATGATTGTGGATGGTATTGGTACACCTTACCATTGTTTATCGGTCATTGTTTGTTGGGACTCCATAGAGAGAAACACACCAAAACACTTCTGGTGGTGTGCTGGCAGCTTCTTGCTGCTTCTGAGGACTCAGACCAAATGGCAGAGTGATGTCAGACTCACATGCTGAGGCAAGACCCGTGGAGAATACGTGATGTTTGGAGGGCGTATGAGTAGGACCCAACGGACAATGCAACACTTCTTGGTCTTGAGTCTTTGCTGATCTTTGCTTCATTAAGAAAGAACTTCTCGCCGGGAGGTGGTGGTACATGCCTTTAATCCCAGCACTTGGGTGGCAGAGGCAGGCAGATTTCTGAGTTCGAGGCCAGCCTGGTCTACCGAGTGAGTTCCAGGACAGCCAGAGCTATACAGAGAAACCTTGTCTCAAAAAAACAGAAGAAGAAGAAGAAGAAGAAGAAGAAGAAGAAGAAGAAGAAGAAGAAGAAGAAGAGGAAAAGGAAGGAAGGAAGGAAGGAAGGAAGGAAGGAAGGAAGGAAGAAAGAAAGAAAGAAAGAAAGAAAGAAAGAAAGAAAGAAAGAACTCCTGGTGTCCCTGGTGGTCCTGGTCCCTCCTGCTGACTTGTGCTGATTCTGCTGAGGCCTGGCTGTCTCTGCTGGGTTGTGCCACTGCTGCTGATTTGTGTTAGCTCCCGACACTACTGAACTGGACTGCTGGTATATTTGTGTAGTGTTTGAGTGTGGGTCAAGCTGACTCCAGTGAACTGCACTGCCAATTTCCTGACAGTACAGATGGGATTTGCTCCAAAGAACAATTTCTAAACAGGTCCACTGCCCCTGTATCCTAATAACCTTTCTTTTCCACTACTTCTGGTGGGTGGTGGGCTAGAAGGGAGGTTTAAACGTTTAAGAACCATTATTAAAATTAGGGTTGAGAAAAATGAAAGTTTACAGGGAAACTTCCCAGGATGGTGCTCAGGACAAGCTATGGGCAGACTGGTAGGTAGAAGGAGCAGTGAAGAGAGGACATCCTGTCCCCAGGAATCAAGCTGGACTTGGCACTGGCCACAGGGAAGGAGGATGGGGGGGAGTTCCCGGCTCTGGTATGGCACCTTGCAGGATGGACAGATGACCTGGTAAAACAACAGTCTGCAGGAACCCCCTGGCTGCAGAAACTAGAACTCTTGCTGGCTCCAACTGCCCTAGGGTGGCACTCTGGGACTCTATCAACCTCTGCTGCTGTCCCACCCAGGATCCTTAGGAAGAGCTCCTGTGAGGAGTCTGAGTCAGGCACAGTGAACTTGGGGGATCCCCTCACCTGGCTTTAAGAGTCATTATGTGCTGGGATGCTGGTTCTTCCTCCCAGGAGGGTTGGGTTCTCCAGTGGCAGAACCAGCAGGGCTGGGCCAGGATGCAAATCTGTCTATGAGTCCCAGGCCCATGAGGTCTCACGAGCCTTCTACGCAGACCTAAGCTCTCTTCTGGGACTATCTGTGTGTCTCAGGCAACTATTTCTTCTTTGGTGCTGTAAAACTCCCCAGGTTAGGAGATGGGAGAGAGTACCTGAACTGTGTGGGGTTGGTCCTGAGAACCTTTCTCCCTTTTCCTTCTAAGTCCTCCCTCCCTCCTCCCTCTTCCCTCCTCTCACTTACTCATTCTTTCATTCAGCAAAAGTTCAGACTGTCTCCTCTGGGCCCAGCCCTGGGCTGGGCGATGCCTGGAACTTGAGATGATTCAAACTGGTGTCTGCCCTTGGGGTGCTCCAGCGCTGGTGAGGAAGGAGGCATAGTAAACAAACAAGAGGAACTGATCCTGCTTCAGGAGCTCTAGGCAGCTGGACAGGTGGGAGCAGTTAGGAGCCTCAGAGGAGGAGCAGGAGATAAACAAAGGTGGCCATGGGTGTGAATGGGACAGTGGCACACAGGGAGGAGAGCCCGTGTCTGCCGAGACATGGAGGCATTCGAGCACAGGGTGTGTACAAAATGCACAAGCTGGTAAGATGGTCCTGGGAGCCGGGACGCTAGACAGAGGCTAAGGGTGGTGTGCTGCCCCATGATGTGCAGGCGTTCCCTCTCCTGCCTCTGCTTCCCACTTTAAGGAGGGTAGTTGAGACTGGCAATGGGTGGACGGGTGGAGAGGCAGCAAGCACCAGAACAGGGTCACAGGTAAAGCACAGCACCAGGAACCCCTGGCTTGGAGCTGGGAACAGGAAGCAAGATGAGGGCCAGTAATGGGGGCAGCAGCAGGGAAGATAACCAGGGAGCAGAGCCCCAGGGACTAGTTCTGGGAAACTGAGGCAAAGAGTCATAGGGACCACCGATCCAGCTCAGGCTAGTCTGAGGGGAGTGTGTGTCTGTGTCTGTGTCTGTTTCTGTGTGTCTGTGTGTCTGTGTGTGAGACACAGGTATTATTTCTCACAGATGATGTAGGCTGTGTGGTACCATCCGAATGTCTGCGAGCCTGTGGGGCTGAGATTGGCTGCTCCAACATTGCCTACCCGAAGCTGGTCATGGAACTGATGCCCATAGGTGAGTGTCTATGTCATGTACAGATGAAAAGTCATGGTGAGTGAGGGTTGGAATTGCGGGATCCATTCTGTATCCTGTATGAGTCCCTGTGCCATCCAATCGGCCAGACAGAAGTGCCCATAACTAAAAACCAGGCTTCCCACGCCAGCTCTTTCTCCTTCCTCAGACCACTTGGCTGGGCTCGTCTGCATTTGGTTTCCAACACCCGTATGGAGCCTCTTACCTGTAGCTCCAGTTCCAGAGGACCAGACCTTCTCTCCTGGCCTCAGAGAGCTCCTGCACATGCAGATTATAGACATAAATAACCCCATGCAAGAAAGTATAATACACATAAAAGAAATCAATCTTAAAAAAGGAAGGGCTAGATAGGTGAGGTGACCTACCAAGGTCCCAGGCGTGTGTGTCACCTCTGCAGAAAAGCTGCCTACTGCCTTTCTGACCTTTCCATGAACACCTTCTCCTATGAAGAAGCTGAGGCCCAGGATGGCGTGCACTCGGAAGTCCACTGCTCACGCCTTTGAGATCGGGAGTCCGGGACCCTCGGCACCCATAGTTACAAGAATGAGCTCCCCAACGATTACTGTTGCCAGTAAGAAGAGCCATGGGCAGGCTTCGGCTTTCCCCCATGGTTCTTTGTGGTAGCCATGCTAATCAAGTATTGGGTAGTGAGTTTCCCAGCCAACAAGGTGTGCAAGCAGGAGCAGCAGTCTAGGGCTGGGGGGAAGTCTCACGCTAAGCCCGGGTCTCGGAGACCTGCAGTCTCGACTCATCTGGATGCTCAGATTCTTCCCTCCCTCCCTCCTTCCTTCCCATGGGGCCAACCCCAGATGTGGATACACAGAACAGGGAATAGGCCTTGGCTTTGCTATGTGCCCGTGGAGTTATGTAGAGCAGGCCACTTCTCTGCTTGGAGCCTAATGTCCTCATGTGTAAATTGGGGATAATGAGTCTACCCACCTTAAGGGTTGTTGCTAGGATTAAGCCTAATGACTCACAGGCAGTGCCTGGCACGGGGCCTGACCACACTGTGGACTCCCACCTTAGACTTCCCACTTCCCCTTCCATACGGAGCCAAGGACTCAGCCTAGCACTGACATACACTTGTTGGGTCTCTTAGCCCTTTCTAAGCCTTGAGCTCCCTGTCTGAGAAATGGGTACAATAAACACCAAGCAAACCCATTTCCTAAACACCAAGGAGGTGGAGCAAGAAAGTGTTGGGTGAACTAAAACTCAACTCAGTTTCCTTTGGGCCCCATCCTAATCAGCCTGAGTAGTGTGACCAGAGCAGGTCACAGGATGCCTGGGAGTCACACAGCAGAACTGAGGTCAGGTTGTACCACCACCCCTTTCTAGGAGCGGAAGGAGTCTGTCTGCTAAAGAGGAGGGAACACATAGGAGGTGACCAGACTGAGCACCCCGGCACTAAGTGTTCTGAGCCCTTTTGAGCCTGTAAATCCCCAAATGCTGCCTTGCCTGGCTAGGGACCTCTCGCTCACAGGAAATAGCAGGGTGGATTTCTTATGTCTTCCCTCCACCAAGGCTCTTTCCCAGAGACAAGAAGTAATCCACCATGCCTGCTGGAACTTGCTGTGTACAGGAAGTGGTGTGGCAAGGAGTTCCAGAGAGTAGGCCACTGTCTGTCTAGGTGTGGCCTCCCAGCACAGGGTCCCATGCCTGCTTTCCCTGGCCCACCATTCTGCCCCTGTCCCTGAAGCTGTCTTAGGCTCTTCACTCTCAGGTGGGTTGGATCTTCCCCGCAATGAAGTGTTGGGGGCAAAATGGTTTGTCAGCTCAGGATCTACAGAAGGTAGATACCAGAACTGAGAACCGCCAAGCACTGGGTAATTACTTCCGGGCTTCAGGCTCCACCCACTTTCAGATGTTTCCCACAGCCCTGCCATAGGCTGCCCCGTGTCTGCTCCCTCCCCGCAGCAGCGCCGGGTCGCAGTGAGGGCTCTGTTCTGCCCACAGGTCTTCGAGGGCTGATGATCGCTGTAATGATGGCTGCTCTCCTGTCATCCCTGACCTCCATCTTCAACAGCAGCAGTACGCTCTTCACCATGGACATCTGGAGGCAGTGTCGGCCCAGCGCAGGAGAGCGGGAGCTGCTGCTGGTGGGGCGGTATGGGAGAGGCAGCGAGGGACTTCCGCAGAGCCACTATCTGCCTGTGGGGTCCTCACCAGATTGGGGTTTTGAAGCATGCATAGGAATTTGCTTCGCAGAGAAAGGAAGAGGCCAATTTATCTGGGGTACCCTTGTCAGCTTCCCCAACCACACCAGAGAGCTTTCTGAGCTTTCTGGTTTGCTCAGGCTACCCTAAATGGAACCCAGAGCTAATCCTCAAACTGGCCACACCCAGGCCACAAGGGTGTCCCTGTCTCAGGCCTCTGGGGACCTGCCATTTCCTCCTGCCACTCAGTTTTAACTTACTCAGCTCAGCACTCAGCCCACCTATGTCACCTGCTAAGAGTCCTGTCCTCTGTAGAGCGAGCACTCCCCACTGTGCTCCAGATGCCTCCCTCCCTCGAATGAGGGACCATAATGCGCCCTAACGAGCCCCCTGCAGGGCACTTCTGCCCCACCCCGGTGCTGGGCCCTGTGAGTGGTGGGACAGGCCAGGGCAATGGAGAGTGGGCACCTAGTGTGCCTGCTCCTTTCCCACTGATGAAGACTTCTGCTGGAGCCTGGCTGCCAGCCTCGGGCAGGGGATCTCCCAGTAGTTGCCCTGTGATGCAAAGCAACCAGCTTCTGTGAGAAGAGCCCTGTTGGGGCATGCCTAGGAGCCAGGGTGTCGTGAGCTCATCCGCAGGCAGGGAGCCTCTGGCCTTTGTAGCCGGTCAGGTTCTTATCTACCAGATCTGGTCACATGACTTCTGGCCACCTGTTTGCTCCTGACTTCTCTGCAGCTGCTGGGTAACCAGAGGCTAGTCCTTCTGAGACAGCTTTTTCCTTGAAAGAACCCTCTTCAGATTCCCATCTCTTAGACCCCGAATCTGGACATCTCTCTGTCCCACAGTGGGCTCCCCCCTTCTCTGGCCCGGGACTGTAGTAGCCCTAGCAGCCTGGCCTGTGGCCCTCATGCCTTCTGTCTGCCTGGTCTCCCAGAAGCTGGCTCCTCATAGTTCTTACTGTAAGCCAGAGCGCTGTCAGAGTTGGGGTGTTGTGAATGGACAGTGGTGCCCCTTTACCCCTCCCCCCCGCCCCATTCTGTGTCTTCCCTTGGTTCTATGTCCAGGGTTCTATGGGCACCTCCTCCCCAGCACACACTGTGCCAGCCACCTAGGAGAGATTGGAAGTGAACGCCCCCTGGAGGCTGTTTTAGGAAGTGGCAGCCGCCTCCTCATCCGGGGACTGGGTTTGAATGATGGTCAGTCCGATGGCCCGAGGTCTGTAGTGAGAACACAAGGCCCTGGAGCTGCTAGGCCCTCCGGCTGGAGGGTGGAGGGCGTGTCCCTGGAGGCCACCTGGCTTTGAAGAGGCCTCGCCCAGCTGTGCACCAGTCTAAGGGTTAATTAGCCTCAATCAAAGCGGCACCTCCTCTTTCTTCCACCCTCTGCCCCCAGCCTGGCCAGATGCAGAGTGGGAAGGTGGGGGTGGGGGGGTGGGAGGGGAGCCCCACCTTCCCACACCTACCTGCACACAATTCCTCAGTCTTGCACGGTGCCAGGGACATGGGCTCGCCCACTTTACTTTGGGCTGAGGGGATGGAGAGAGAATTCAGCCAGGTGGGATTCCAGCACTAGCAGGGTGGCACCTTCGAGGCCTCAGGATTCCCCCAAGGCCCCTAGACCTACACTGCCCCTGGGTTCCCTCAGGCGTGGGATGGGTGGGAGGAGTGGGGAGTTGTTTGCAAAGCCAACTCCAAAGTACCATGACTCTCCAGCAGTCTCTGGAGGAGCGAAGTGCCAGAGGGCCACTAGTGGGCAGGTTGGGGTCACCCACCAAGGAAAGACTGAGCTGGGAAACGGTGCGGTTTCTGCCAAGAAGTCAGAAGATCTGTGAGTGTTCTAAGTCCCACCAGGCTGGCTCAGATACGAGGGCCACTGTGTCATTCACTGTGCCCGAATGCCTGGAGAGCTCCAGGAAACGCTGCCGGACCCAAGCACGTGCATGCCTGTAGATGTGGCACACAGAGCGGAGACGGCAGGAGCAGGGCTGAGTGACGGGCACAGAACCACGGCAGGAAAAGACGCAAGAGCCCCCGGTTCTTCGTGGCCTGTGCTGAAATGGGCAGAGGGGTCCAGAGGCAGGTTTCGGGGAGCAGGGGTGGGGGAGGGGCATGCAGAGCTGAGGCAGGGCTGGCCTCTGCCACCTGCAGGCTGGTCATCGTGGTGCTCATCGGTGTGAGCGTAGCCTGGATCCCGGTCCTGCAGGGCTCTAACAGTGGTCAGCTTTTCATCTACATGCAGTCAGTGACCAGCTCGCTGGCGCCCCCTGTCACCGCCATCTTCATCCTGGGCATCTTCTGGAAGAGGGCCAATGAACAGGTGGGTGGCACAGACAGATCCGGTGGGGGTCCCTTAAGGGTAACCCCGCAAGTTTAAGCTCTTCATCTGTCTCCTCTCCCCAGGGGGCCTTCTGGGGCCTGATGGCTGGGCTGCTGGTGGGCGCCCTGAGGCTGGTCCTGGAATTCCTGCACCCGGAGCCCCCATGCGGCCAAATAGACACGCGGCCGGCCCCCCTCCGCAGCATACATTACTTGCATTTTGCCATTGCCCTCTTCCTCCTCACCTGTGCTGTGATGGTCGCTGGGAGCCTACTGAGCCCGCCCCCTCAGCAGGGACAGGTGAGGCAGTCCTGTCTCCTGACCTGTCTCTGATGGAATCCTGACTCTGCTAACATCCACATATTCCCACGGTTGACTCCTAACCCTTCCTGGCCCAGACTCCATCTTTGTTTGAACTATGCTTCCTTCTTTAGCTGACCAGCATCTTCTCTGGGACTGCTCTGTCCCTCTACATCTCCTTGAAAACATTTTCTCTGCAGATTGAAAACCTCACCTGGTGGACTCTGGCTCCGAACTGGTCCTTAAGAACCAAAACAGGTAAGTGGGTAACCCGGGCATTGTTCCTCAGGCTGGGACAGGAGGTGTGGACACTAAACTACAGTCTTCATCCCTCACCGGCTGCCTCGCCCTCCTCTAGGTGATGGCCAAACACCACAGAAACGCGCTTTCTGGGCCCGCGTTTGTAATTTCAACGCCATCTTCCTCATGTGTGTCAACATTTTCTTCTATGCCTACTTTGCCTGATGCTGCCAGGGGAAAGGCGGGACCCTCAAGCCCTCAGGACCACCTTCCCTCCTTGGACAGGAAGGCCGAAGGGAACAATGTGCCCACAGATAGACAGTGGGTCAAGACCAAGTATCTGGCAGAGCCGGCAGACTGGAAGCTCTGAAAATATAGTGGAGAAACATTTCAAAATCAGCACTTAAAAACGTCAGATATGGGGAGAAAGATTGACATCCACTGGTTAATGTTTTATTTTGAATATGCAGGTACGGGTTGGGAGCGTAGGGGATGCCAGGCTCACAGCTTGGAGGGCCTCCGTCCGGCCAGCCCTGGACTCAGGGAGAACCCCAGGTGCCTGCAGCCTGGGCTCTTCCAGGGACTAAAGACAGCCACCAAGGTTCTCTCTCTGTCTCTCTTTCTCTGTCTCTGTTTCTGTCTGTCTCTCAGTCTCTGTCCCCCTCCCCACCCCCCAAAGCCCACCACCATGCCAGGCCCTGCCAAGTCTGACTCACCTTTCCTGACCTGAAGATGCTCTGCCTCTGGGTAGCAGCAGCTCGGGATCCCCCTGTGGCCAGGCGCCACCCCCTTGTGCTGTACCTTCACTCAGTGGGGGCCATAGTCTGGCTGTTCCTCCTGATCCTGCATAGCCAAGGCCTCCAAGCCGGCCTCTGCCTGTAGCCAGCAGGAGGGGACCCACCGCATCGGTTCTGACCCTATCAGACCTCTTCCGATGGGATTCCCCTCTATGTGACCTCATTCCGGTGCTGGTGGGGTAAGGCCAGGAGGCTCCAAGCTGCTGGAGTGGGAGGAACTTTGCACTCTTATGGAAGCTGAGGTTGCCCGGGGCTAAGCCAGTTCCCACTAACTTACACAACCTGAAAGGCCTTTGGAAGATGGGCAGCAGTTGGCCGCTCAAGGGAAACACTTTCTAGCTGGGCCCTAGCCGTTAGCAGTTGGTCCTCAAGTCTGGAGAGGATGGCCCTTGTCAATGGCGGGTGATGTCACAAACCCAGAGACCAATGGGAAGCAGTCAGGCCGGGACTCCCAGCCTGGTGGTGACCAATATCGGTCCTGGCTGGTGTGAGGAAGCCGAGCCCAGGGCATGGCTCCTCTGGTCTGGTGTGGTCACAAGTGTACCGGCTGCACGTAGCTCCGTGGGAAGAAGCCCAGGCGCCCGCCTGCCCGGCCTCGCCACCAGTGTGGGTCCTCACGCTCTACAACTTCCACGATGTCACCTCGGCGGAGGCTGAGCTGAGATGCGTCTTGTGCCGAGAAGTCAAACTGGGCCTGGGCAAAGCAAGCCCGGGGTGGCTGTGGAGAAATAGGCAGCAGAACAGTCAGTGGCCTTTGGAGGCAGCAAGCTGTCTGTCCCCAGGAGCCCCACGGGAGAAGCGAGCTCCTGCTCCTCAGGCGGGATGTGGGTAGGCGTCTGATTCTCTGGGTCCTGGTCCTCTGGGCACACATACATACACACAGTAACCGATGCCAGGCATGGAAGTGCTTCCTGGCTTAGAAATTGCTAAGGAGACATTTTCTGCCACAGCCCCTTCAGGCTTTCGAGAGGGAACCCTGCTCCTGCTCTCTGCTGTCAGGCCTGGGTGTGGCACCGGCTCATCTCCACCTCTTTGGCTCCAGTGTCTTCCCTGCTGCCCTTGCCAGGCCCCTGCAGTGCCCAGCACAGGCCTCTCCTCTGCCTCTGCTGAGCCTGCAGAACTTCAAAACACATTAGGATCAGTGGGCTCTGCCCAGGAAGGAAGCAGCTCACCCTGCCCCCTGCCAATGGGTGACTCCAGGGCTCTGGCAGAGCCAGTACAGGGCTTTGGGAGGCTGGGTCTCAGAAACCAGGAGCTTCCAGCTGACCTTAGCTGGCCGGGATGGGCACTGGAGCCACGTGGGCACTCCTGGGGTCTGAGATCAGTGCATCTCTCCTGGCAAAGCAAACCCATTGAATGGGGGTGGGGGGATGGACTGAGGCCCAGCTAAGGGTTAAAATGACCCCCAGGCCACATAGCAGGCTATCAGAAAAGAGGAGAAACACACAAGGCCTGATTGTGCAAAGTTGAGCTGCCCTCCCCAAGCTGTGGCTGGAGTCGCAGTCCCCTCCTCCACAGCACTCAAGTTCAAATATGTCCAGATCTTGATTTGTCCCAGCCTCTAAGCAAAACACCTCGCTGCGCTAATAACCAGTCGGCTGGTGTCATCATCCTAATGAGAGTGAGAGCGGCTCCTGGCTCCCTGATGAAAGGGCAGCTGCTGGCAAATTGCTGTTATTGTGAAGAGTAGGGGTGGATGGATCTCCCTACATGCTGGGCCCAGCCCGGCCAAGTCCCTGAGGGTCACACAGCCCACATCCTGTACAAGTTCAGCTCCTCCTCGGGGAGCGGAGACCAGGAGTTCTCATGAACTGGCTCCCTCTCGGCCTCGGTTTCCTCATCTGTCTAACGGGAACAGTCAGGTGCTCGTACTGCAGAGGAGCAGGCCTGTCCCAGCCGTCAGGAGGCTGAGGTAGGAGGATCACTGTGAGATTTCAAGGCCCAGCTGGTCTACATAGTGCATTTCAGGCCAGCAAGAGATACACAGAAAGACCCTGCCTCAAAACAAAAATCCTGAAACCAAAACCCAAGTCTGAGTGCATAGAGCAGCTCAGGTGTGGGATTCAGCAGGTGCCCAGACATGCCTTCATTAACAAGCACTTATTTGAGCACCTACTGTATACCCCAGACTATTTTTGTGTGGGCAAAGTGGAGTTTCTGAACTGGGACAGTCCCCACCTTCTATGTTGCCCTTCCCCCTTGCCCTGCCCCATCCTTAACTCCTGTAGGGACCACACTCATGTCACTTTGGCGACCTGGGCTTCTCGGGAACGCAAGGAGGTGGCCCTCAGACCCAGGCCTTCCAGTCCTGGCCTTACCTTGACCAGCGGTTGCTCATCACACAGGAAGATCTGCCGCCTCTTAGCGATGGTGGTGGTTCGGTAGAAGTCGACCAGCTCGTTGAGGGAGTTGAACTTCTCCTCCCACAGGAAGTACTTCCCCGAGGCCTCTCGAAGCACTTTGAAGTGCTGCACCTGGTCGCCGTAACTGGGGGGGTGGGAGGGGAAGACCTGATACCTCAGAGCTGCCCCCACCTTTGGAGCCAGGCCCTGTTCTGAGAGATCTGGAGTCAGAGGAGGCAAAGATCCTGGGAGCCATCCTGGCAGGAGAATGTGGGACTCAGGCCGTGGGTGCTAGACAAGGCCACGTGTAGCTAGCTGTGTGACTTCAAGCAGGTTACCTAACTTCTCCGAACCTCTGCTTTCCCACGGAGAGAACACTTCATTCAGACAAGAAAGCTGGAAAACGTTGGCCAGCTTATTGGCGTCATCACGGCACCCCTGGGTCCCCTCTCTCACAGCTCTTCAGGGTCCCCTCAGGGTTCTGACATTCTCCCTCTTCCCCCACCTCCATCCCCCTCTCCCCTCAGTCCTCGCAGTACCCTGGGGGTTGAGTCCCAAGATCATCCTGACTCCCACCAGACTCTACCTATGAGAGACACTCAGATGTTCTGAACACTCCAGGTCCTCAAGAGACTTCCATGGCTGCCACTGCAGTCATGAAGAGCCCAGCTCTTCAGAGCCAAGAGCTAGCGTCGTGTCTTCACTGGCCTCTCTGACGCCACTGGCCCCCCTCTCTCTCTCTTCCTTTTCTCAGCCTTTCCAACCAGCGCCACCAAACTGAACCAAGCCCCAGCCCCCCGTAAACAGACCATCCTGTTAGGGACCTGCCTGGACCCAGCTAACAACCTGTTGCACACCAGGACAGCCTGCCAGCATGAGTGAGCAGAATGGCGACAGCTGTAAGTTCTGTCGTCACAGCGTGACTGGTGCTGGCTCCTGGCCCAATGCACAGTAGGGAAACTGAGACCTGAGTGCAGCCACAACCTGTTCAGAGATCCATAGGAAGCCTGGGTGGGGCTGCCTCTCATCAAAAAATGCTCACTGGAGCTCTGGGATTGATTACTGGCAGAGACAATGGCAGTTGTCACTCTCATTGGGACAATATGTCCCAGATATTCCCAATGCGGCCTGCTCCCAGGGCTGTGCCCTCCAGGGAGACCAACCCCCTCCTGAGTAGCCCCACCTCGAGGCCCTCCACTGCTCAGTCGCTCCCCAGCCTGAGGGCCGGGCTGTTTCACATGGTTAACAGTGAAGATTTAGGATGAAGACAGCACTTGGAATTCAAGGACGCTCCCTGCCCAGCCCAGTCTAAAGTTTGGAGAGGGAGTCAGCTCGTCGTGCCTGTAACCCTAGCAAGGTTTGTAACCCCAGAGTCTGGTTTGAGGACAGCCTGGAATTCATAAACAAGCATCTCTCTTGGTCTTGGCCTTCCAGTAGGAAAGAATTCATGCATTCCTACTCATGTCCAAGTCCCTGATAAACCGGCCCCCTCTGGAGAGCCGATATCACAATCCTTGTCTGTCAGGGTCAGGGTTCCATTGTATCCAGAGTCCCTGCCTCCTTATCCAACCTTATCGCTCACATCATTCACAAAGGCTTTCATGCAGCCACCAGAATGGAGAGACAGAGCTCCCCTGAGGGTCCGAACAGCTCAGTCTTCAGCCTTTACCACAGAGCTGCCCTGAGGGACCCTCACCACAGACTTTGCTGAGGGCTTTTCCATGGGGGCTATAGCCACCAGGTGACCTGGCCTCGAGTCAGCCCTGCCAGCAGCTACAGCCAGCCCTGCTGTGCTTCTTTGGAAGGGCCAGGTTCTCCAGAAGGAGGGTTCTGCTTATGAGCTGACAGCATAGAGTTTGCAATGACTAAGCTACAGATACTGAGGGTGGGCAAGGGACTGTGTGGGTCCACCTCTCTGGCCTCAGGTGTAGCTGCATGGGGAGGGGTCATTGTGTGCAGCAGGGTGAGTGTGGCTAGGAGTTCAGAGAAAGGCATGATGGGATGGGGTGGGGTGGGGCAGGCTCCGGACTCCTAAATTCTTTTGTTCCTCCACAAGCAGCTCAGAGCCTGAGGCTTGGAGAACTTTGCAGGGGAATGCTCTTGGATCCCATGGGAGAACTGGGGGACCGGGCATGGGGCCAGGAGTTCTAGAACTTTCCAACCTGTCAGCTGGGAAATCTTCAGGGCTGGGCAGTGTAACAACCAAGGCTGTATGTGACTTGGCTTGTCCTTTCTGCCACCTGCCTGTGGCTGCCCCTGTTTCCCAGCTAAGGAGGGCTAGGCTGTCTGGGAGGGGGTTCGTCCCTCAATGTCACCATCCTGTACTGCTCATTAGGACCCCACCCTGCCCCCGAGCCCCCAAGCTGAGTTCTGGAGAAGAGGCAACATGGACTCTGGTGTCTGCAGTGTGTCCCAGTGCACTGCGTGAGGAATTCCCCCCTCTATGGAGGTGGCTGCCAGCACCCCTTGCTGGACAGCACTTTGTGACCCTGACCCCAACCCCCCACTGACTGTGTTGTGCCTGGTCCCTGCCTCAGAAAACTCAAGGTCTTAGTCAGGCCAGTCTTGCTTAGCAAGTTTTTCCTGCCTAGTTGCAGCAGCAGCAGCAGCAGCTAAGAGGGGAGCCAAGCTTGGGTGGGCAGGAGCCCGTGTTCCCATTTCCCAGCTGAGACTCGCATGGGCCAGGTCTGGGCACTGTCCGCTGGGAAACGAGGGAGAGCAGCAGAGTCCTCGCTGCCGCACACAGGGAGAACAGGAATGACCTCGGAAGGACCGGGCGCTGGGGAGACAGTTCCCTGCCGAGTCTCTGCGTCTCAGAAAATGGTCCCCCAGGACGCTTGAGCTCAGCAGCAAGTTTCCCACCGCTCTGAGTGTTGGTTTCTTTCCCTGCACACTGGGCTCTGGCAGCCCAGGCCTGCTCAGTTTCCCCATTATTTGCTAATCCTGTGCTCTTCATCACTGGAGCAGCACTCGGGGAACAAGGACCTTTGTCCTATTTTGTGGTGCTCCCAGGGACAGGACCTGGTTCACAGTGGGTGCTCCGTGTGGCACGGGTCTGATGGTATAGGCAAGCGTGTGCTAACTCCATGGCACTGGCAGCCAGAAAGGAAGCAAGACGCTTTAATGTGGATCTGTTTCCCATCAGCCATGACAGGAGTCTCCGGGGCCTGGATAGGAGTATGGAGGAAAAGTTAGGTGGACAGGTGCCAGCCAGTGGGCTCAAGGGAGTCTACTCTCTGAAACCTGCGCAATGAACTGGCTGTGGCTTTTGGCACAAGGCGCATGAACCACCTGTGACAATTGTATGTGTCTTGGCATGAGCTTGTGGGAGACCCATGCCAGGGAGGGTGGAGGACCCCTACACTCACAGGATCACAGGTGAGGAGTGACCACCAAGAGAGGACCAGAGCCTGACTGAAGTCATACATCAGTCCCAAGCAAAACCAGGGAGGAGACCAGGGCTCCCAGGACCCCCAGCCAGTTTGTCTTCTGGAGAGCCCTGGGCAAGAGCAATGGAAGAAGAAGTGGCCTCTGAACCAGGGGTCCCCCTTCAGGGAGGGCCACCCTGGGCCAGAGTTATACAAGGTACACCCAGAGCTTAGCTCTGTTTGTACCAATGCCTGCTTTGTGGACAGAGAAGCTGAGGCTTCCGGGATAACCTGCCTGGATTTCAGGGCTAGGAGGTATCCAAGCCGGAACTCACTCCCATCCTGGGAGTCAGTTTCAAGATCCCTGGCCCAGCCTAGGAGGAAGCAAGTGTGGAGATGGCCACCTGGTGGCGCTAAGTGCAATCACAGTGCTGAGCTGGGGAAGCTCTGGCCAGCCAGATCTAATGTGGGCGGGTGCCTCGGGACTTCTTGAGAAGGGACTGGTGGGTGTGTGCCAGGATTTCTTTGTGCACCATGCATTGGCTGAAAACCTATCCCAGCACACTGCCACCTCCCCTTCTGGTCACATCCAAACAGACTGTGATCGGATCGTACAACCTCCGCTCAGAGTTTCACGCATACTGTTCCCTGTGCCTGGCACCCCCAGACCCCAGCAGCGCTCCCACACATGCTTAAGGCCTGGCTTTGCTGCCCCTTCTCCTCTCGAGTGTGTCCTCTGCTTGTGGACTTCCTTCTGCACCTGCTCGTGGTGGAGCTTCTGGGTCTATGTGTATCTCATCACGCTCCCTGGCTTCTGCCCTTGTCCCAGGGTGGCTAGCCAGGAACACCCTCCAAGAGCTGCCAAGGCAGCCTGGGTCTGTGGGGAGCTCGAGAGCAGCGTGACGGGACAGGTTTCTCTCTGCTCCTACTCCGGGCCTGATCTGTGTTGGGTGCCCCTGTGTGGGGCTAGGTGATCTTGGGACTTCGGGAAGCTTTCAGGAGTTACTGAGGCTGGCCTATCCTTCTGGTTGTGTCATCCCTAGAAGTCACTTCCAGTTGTGACCTGTAGAGTGTTAAGGGGCAGCGATGTCCAGGCCAGACTGGGGTACAGAACCTTCCTGTACATATGGTGCCAGATGGGCAAGAAAGCTGGAGAGGGTGTGGAGGACCCTCCTGGAGTAGCCATTGGCTGCTGTAGGGTCAGGGTGGCCGCCAGGCAACTGTGGGAGACAGATCACATGATGATGCCTCGGGCCGTGGCCTTAGAACAGCAGCTTCAGTCTAGGTCTTGTAGCTCCACAGGCAATCAGAGCAGAAGGGAGGAACAGCAATCCACAGGGGCCGCAGGGTCTTCACACACTAGCCTGATCCTCGGTATGCCTGCTGTGGAAAGCCACTGGCCAGAGGTCAAGCCTGGCCTTATGAGCAAACATTCTTGAAGAGCCATCGATAGGCCACACCTTCCTCCGTCCCTTTAGCACAGTAGCATGCTGCATTCCACTACTCCAGGCAGTCAGGCAACAGAGTCCTGAGCCACGTCATCAGGCCCTGACCCCACTCTCTTCCTCCTGCTTCCTCCCCCACCCCCAAAGCCCCTCCTCACAGCCAGCGGGGGGGGGGGCTGCTATGGATGGAGCTTCATCATCTCTCCCCACTCCTCACAGCTCCCTACTACTCTGAGAGAAAACCCAAGCTGGGTACCAGCCCTCTGCCCTGTGGCCCCCTCTCTCTGAGTGTGAGCCAGGCAGGCTCAATGCCTTGTTTCCAGCTGCTCCTACCACATGGCTTTGGGGTTCTTGCACAAAGCATCCTGGACATCCCACCGTGGGACTTTGCACTGCGGTTCCCTCTGCCGAGAAGTCTCCCCTGCATGAGGCAGAAGATTCCCTCCCAGCTCAGAGACCCTTCTCTGATACCCCACCCCACCCCACCCCACCCCACCCCGGTACGCGTTTCCTTGTCTTCTGTCTCCACGGCCCAGCTGCTTCTGTCCCCTTTAGTGTTGTTTCCCAGCTACAAGCCAGCCTGGCCCAACTTAGAAGTCAGTAACCCACCAGGGTTGGCAGCCGGGGGGGCTGACCATGCTGGCCTCAGCCCCTCCTGCTTTACCAGACCGAGGAGTTCATCTTAGTAAGCTGCCACATGGCTCCCGGTCCTGCACTCCTGCTTTGGCTTCTGTTCCAGACACTATCTTACAAGGTGTGAGCTCCTCCCGATGGAGTAAATACAGCATTTTGCTTTAGGTCTACTGACTCAGTCTTGCAATGACCTATTTTATCTATGAGGAAACAGGCTCAGCAGGGTTAAGTCACTGGTCCTGTGTCATACAGCCACACAATGACAGCGTCAGAATTGCAAGTACCTGGCCTCAAAGTCTGTGCTCTCAACATTGTCACCAAGTGGGTGCCTGCCGGCAGCACTTTCTGGACACCAGCCTGGGGCCCCTCTAACCAAGAAACCTCCAAGCTTGCTCGCTGAGTCCTTTACCCAGCCAGTGGCCCTGCCAGGCCTGCCCCCACCGCCCATGCCCCCGCCCACTCCGCCCGCCTGCCCAGGAGCTCACTTCACAGAGACTGAGAACTCGCCCGGGGAACTCTCGCTCTCCCGGATCAGGAAGGCTCCTAGGTGGTTACGCTTCATCAGAGTCTCTTCAGCCAGCTGACGAGAAATCCTACCCGAGTACCACCTGTGGGGAGAGGGGACAGTGTCTGCAGGTGTCCGTTAGGTCAGGGGCAGGGCTGGCCCTCATTCCCTGCTCAGTGGTATCACTGTGACCATTTTACACGTGAGGAGATTGAGAAATAGGGAAGAAAATCAAGGTCACCTAGGGAGAGGCCATCCAGAGCTGAGGCAACCTGTCCCTGCTGTGTCCTGCCGGGCCGGGCAAACCCACACCCAAGACAGAAAACCCACAGTCAGGTGCTCCACCAGCCGGCACGCCTCAGTCTGACTTGTAGACGGAGATTATCTTTCCTTTTCAAGATTTATTTTTATTATTTCTTAAATTACATGTATTATATATAGGGAGTAGGGTATGTGCATGTGAGTCCAGAGAAGAGTGTCAGGTCTGCTAGAGTGGGAGTTACAGGTGGTTGTGGGTGCTGGGAACCAAACATGGGCCCCCTGCAAGAGCAGTATGGAGTCTCAAAATTATTTGTTTACTTCTGTGTGGGCACATGCCTGTTCAGGAATGTACATACTACATACATGTAGTCCAGAGGACAACCAGCACTTCTCCCCTTCCACTGTTCGCCTCCTGGGGACTGAAATCAAGTCACTGGGTTTGGCAAGAAGTGCCTTTAACCACTGAGCCATCTCACCAGCCCGGTACAGAATTTTAAAAGTTAAAGAGCATAAAATTGTGCTAGGGTGTGAGTCAGTGGAGGGCTAGCCCAGTGTGTGTGAGGGTCCACGCTCATCCTCAGCGCCACAAATAAATACGGGTGACATCAATAGTAGTGGCCTCCCTTCCCTGCCCCCTCCTGAGTAGGAGCAGACTTGGGACAGAACTGCACCTGCTAAGTCTTGGGACTCTTGCAAGGCAGGAGCAGCCTCTCCTGGGGCCCTTCCTGTCTGCTGGGCTAGCCCGCTTCTGCAGCGAGGCCTCCAGGGCCTTTCCAGCCAGCCACTCTCAGCTCACTGACCCTGGCACATTGTATCGAGTTCCTAGGGTAGAGTGCGGGACCTAGAGGGGATTCTCTGGGAGGTAGAGGGTCCTCAGGAACGGAGGACTGCCTGCCGCGCCTGGACATAATTCCAAAATCCATGCATTGGAACTTGTTCTCAGCGGTGGCTATTTTTGTCAACTTGACTCCATCTGGAATGAACTAAACCCACAAATAGAGGGCACACCTGTGAGGGACTTTTGCTTAATTTGAAGTGGGAAGATCCACTTCTGATCTGGATCTCTGCGGTAGGAAGACATACTTTTAATCCAGATCTTTGGAACTAGGATAACCCACTTCTAATGGAGGAAGGAAGTCTTTGCTCTCTGCCTGCTTGCCCTTGACTTGCTAGCTAGTCCGTTCCCTCACTGGCATTAGAGCCTACTTCTGCAGGATCCCAGGGTAGACTGAATCAGCTGAGACGTCCAGCTTTGTGGACTGAGCAACTACTGGATTCTTGGACTTTCTGTTCAGAGCCAGCCATGGTGGTGACAGGGTCATGGGTCTCTAGGCTGAGAGTTACGGAGGAAGGGTTCACCCACTGGAAGGACAGCTGAAGACGGTCTGAGTCTCAGTTCTCACCACTCCATCTCTGACTATACCATGTTGGTTCTTGGACTGGGGTGGAAACTGAAACCCAGGGAGGACTGGGGTCTCCCGAGAGGCTGCTTAGCAAGTCTGAGGTTCACCCTCAGACACACAGCTGCTCTCACAGGCTTTCTGTCCCTCTCTGGTGGCTCATGAAGGGCCTCCACCACCAGCTGCAATCCCAGTCTACTTCTTTCAGGCTAAGTGATCCTGGAAAAGCCACCCAGTCTCTCTGCGCCTCTGCTGGACTATAAGGTGATGGGTTTTGCTGTTGTTTGTTTGTTTCTGAGACAGGATTTCTCTGTGTAGCTTTAGCTGTCCTGGAACTCGCTCTGTATACTGGGCTGGCCTCAAAAAGAGATCCATCTGCCTCTACCTCCCAAGTGTTGGGTTTAAAGGTGTGTGCCACCACCGCCCAGCCTATAAGATGACGTTAAGAGTTCCCACCTAGGCGGGCAGTGGGCAGCTATAGGAACAGCTGAACAGCTGAAGGTGTTCCTACCTGTCGCTTTCATAACACGCTTCATACCCCACCTCCCACACATCCCTGGGCCTGTTTCTGTCATCTCTGGCAAACTTCTATTTGAACCACCAGGCCCAGGGGCCTATGCTGTTGCTCAGGGCCCTCCCTGCCCCTACAATCACCTCACTACCCTCCAAATCCACTGAGAATACAGGGTCTGCATCTCCAGGTCCAGGGGCAGAGGTTATCCTGGGGCTCGGGAAAAGAGTGGGCCTGGCAGGGGCAGAAGCCTTCTAGGGCTATAACCCCCCTCCCCGCCACCACAGTCACAGCCTTCACACCCAAGATGGGATGACCCTCATAGCTGTTTTAGGCCAGGGTAGGGCCTAAGATGACCAAACCAGGCCAGCAACTCAGCATGTCCCTTAGGATCTGTCGAGGACCTGATCATGACCCTGCTTGGTCCAAGCACAGGCAGATGGTCGTGCCTTCCAGGCACCAGGGCCTTGGGTTCCTTGACTCTTGAGTATCCTGATGAACTCTCCTTTGTCACGGCCCCCATGACAGCCTGACCGAGGACTGCAGCCCTTGCAATCCCTCTCCTGGCCCTGGGTCAGGTCTGTTCAGCAATTCAGACCCTACAGCCTTCCAACCTCTGCCTTAAGCCCTCCCTGTGGCCACCCAGGCAACCGCAGTCTGAGCTCCTGCATGCCCCAGACCTCGCCTGGCTAGGTGTGCTGTGCTTTTCTCTCTTCCCCTGTGTCTTCCTTCTCCTGCCTCTGTGTGTGTGTGTGTGTGTGTGTGTGTGTGTGTGTGTGTGTGTTGGTGTCTGGTGCGGGGTACCAGGCAGGAAAGCCAGCAGAGTGGTTAGGGATGGGGACCCGAAACAGGTGTTGCTACCTCCGGCACATCAGAGGAAGCCGAAGGTGGCAGCAGCTTTGGAAATGAGCAGAAAAAAGACAAAGAGGAAATACCCTTTGGGCTCCCCACCCCTGGCTGTACCTCCTTCCCTTCCACCCAGCCACCTGCTGACTGAGCTCCACCCCCGGCCGGGCACTCCCATGACTCTGTGCTCCCTGTCTCAGTGCCTGAGGCTCTTCTTGCTTGTCTCCGTACTAAAGGTTCTGCTCATCGCTTTCCTTGGCTTCCTCCTTCTTTCCACCTTCCCCCCAAAATGCCAGAAGTCATTGCCCTTGTCTACACGGCCAACTCCTAGATCTCCCTCAGCATCTCACTCTCTGTCACCTTTTCTGAGAGGCACCCTGATGCTGCCTGCCTTTCTACAGATACTTTCTGTGTCATGTGTAGCCCACCATTTTGATCCACTGTCCCTGTGTCTGGCTCTCTGGAACCAGATCAATGACCCAGATGTCATTTAAGGTCTAGCCAGTTGGTGTTCAAGGATTGTTTAGCTGCCCAGACATTCTGAGAGCAATACTGGATGCCATCTGCTAAGAACCTGACCTAGGTCCCAAGCCGGAGACATCTGGGCCTATCTGTACTTCTAGCCTATCCGAGTACTTCTAGACTATCTAGATAGTCAGCCAGGGCCCATCTTCTTGGGGTGTGTTATACCCAGGGCCATCCCAAGCAGCTTGGCTCTGGTACGGCACAGTGGGGTTGCATAGCCTCCAGGCGGATAGTGACAGTAGTGACTACTCACGGGTGTGGCTTTACACGGATGTAGTTCTTGGGAACAAAACCCTCGGCTCCTCGGAGCTCGGCCTTGTACCAGTTCTGGTCATCTTCCATGTTCAGGATCTGTAGGAAGGAACAATATGTCTACCTGGCCACCTGCTGAGGTCCTGCTGCCTGCAGCAGCTCCCAAGGTCTTTCCCAGAGGACAGAGCCCTGGATGAGGACCTATTGCATCTCACAGGTCAAGCCTGCCGATGGCAGGTGGAGAGCTACACCTTCCATGCAGACCCCAGGGGCCTCAGAGAAAGGAGTAGACGTGTGGTCCTTGGTTCTTGACTGAGCTGTGTTTGCAGGAGCCCAGAGCTCAGTGACCACTGAGATGCTATCTCAGAGGAGGCCCCCAGATGGGTCAGAGAGCTCCAGCAGGTGGCTGTCTTGGGCCGTATGTATTTAGTGTTTGGAATGACAGAGAGGATCGGGAATAGAAGGACAACAGAAGATCCCATGTACTGATGAGGCAAGTTCCCAGAGTCAGGCCCCACAGATACCCTCCAGAACTGGGTAGACAGTCACTGGGTGAACTGGGTGAAGGGTAGAAAGCAGGCCTTGGGAGGGGATAGCACCCTCTATCCCATGGGTAAATTTGCCCTGTGTCACTCCTGTTCTCAAGCAAGCTGAAGAAGCTGATATCACCAAGTGCTGTTTCCCACACAGGCTTAGAGCAGGAACGAACCTGGTCAGGGCGGCACAGCACACGCAGCCCCCCTACAGTTGGTATGGAGCATTGGCAATGCTGGCCTTGGGGGCCCTGGCCCACCGGCTCTCACCCCACTGGACTCCCGCCTTGTCCCTGGTGCCAAGGCTGAGGCTTCTCTGCTTAGGAGCAGGCTGCTGAGCTGGTTCCTCCGCACCAGGGCAATAGAGATGGGGAAACTGACGTGTCTACAAGTCTGTGTGTAGGAACTGCAAGTGAGAAGCAGCTAAAAGGCTGGGCTTGTGCCTCAGCCCAGTCCTGAGCTCCCACCCCCGGGGAGGCACTGAAGCCAGGCTGAGCCCTTCCTTCCTTCCTTCCTGGGCTGAAGAAGGTCAGCAGCATTGGGCAGAGAGAAGCGGGTAGCTGGCTCAGAACCACTTTCACTCTAAGTAAAACAAAATCTCCCCAATGTCGCCCCAGCTTGAGAAAGAAATCCTAGCCAGCGCTCTTGAGCTCTGGCTACTTCCTTTGTCTCTAGGGATTTGGCTCCAGACGTTAGCTTGACTGTTAGTGGGCGTAGTTGTGGCCAACACTGTGTGCAATGTCTCATGCTGTAGTTCCCATGTGGCCACTGTGTCCTTAACCCCGGCCTTGTGCTGTTCCGCCTCCATCCATCTCTGTGCAGAGCAGGATGTTTCTATGCTTACTTTGCTGAATTCTTTTTTTGTTTGTTTTTGTTGTTTTGTTTTTCCAAGACAGAGTTTCTCTGTATAGCCCTGGCTGGCCTCAAACTCAGAAACCCACCTGCCTCTGCCCCCAAGTGCTGGGATTAAAGGCGTGTGCCACTACCGCCCAGCTCCTTGCTGAATTCTTACTGTTGATGGAAGCCTGAACCTTTGAAGCTGTGGGACCCCACACCCTCAGAGTGTGAACGCTTCAGGTTATTGCTGCATCCTAGGTCAAGCTCAGAGCCTGTCTGTCCCACCATTAGCTATGCCTGCTGCTAGCCTTCCTACTGCCCCTAGATGCAGTCCTGACACTTTACTGAGCACCTACTGGGTGTAGACAACAAAAGGAGTCCTGGAGGTGCCGTGAGTGATAGGAGCCTGTCCCTGGGGATGCCTTAAAGAGGCAGAGAGACAACCATCAGCTTCACACAGCGAGGAGTGTCAGGGAGCCATTGTACAGTGCTCGAGAAAGCTTGTGTGCACAATGAAAAGAAACCAACGATGAAAAGATATGGGAAAGGTCTCCAAGGTACAGGGAATGGGGGACAGCCGGGGCAGAGGCTCTGAGATGGGTCCAACTTTGGTGCCTTGAAAAGAGGCCATGGATCTAAGGATTAGCTCCATGACTGGAGGGGAAGAGCAGGGAGAGATGCTCAGATTCCAGGCAGGAGTCCAGAGCTGGAAGGTGTCACGGGGAAGGCTGCTAGGGTGCACGGTACCATCTGCTTCCCAGGGAGATATCAATCTGCGTCCCTGGGGCAAACTAATCAGTGTGTGTGTGTGTGTGTGTGTGTGTGTGTGTGTGTGTGTGTGTTGTGTGTGTGTGTGTCTGTGTGTGTGTGTGTGTGTGTGTGTGTGAGAGAGAGAGAGAGAGAGAGAGAGAGAGAGAGAGAAGCACCATGTTTATTTTCTAGCTAACAGTGGCTTCTGCCTACCTAGAAGGACCTGCCTGACAAAGAGGGCCTTCATCCCTGGTAAGCATCACTCAGTGCCACATGTCCTGAGAAAGTCTATGGTCTAGGGGGTTTCCACCTACATTTTCTAAGCAGCACCTGGAGAGGAAGTTCTGTTCCACCTGCAAGCTGGCACCACTTGGTGTGACATAGTAACACCCACCAGAGCCCAACAGGGGAGGGGCTAGACTCTAGCACACAGCATAGGCCAGAGAGGAAGGGAGCTGTCCTGCACATATATTTCTAAGCTACTGACAGTAGGGAGAGACTGTAGTGAGGTAGGGAAGCACTCTGGGGCCAAATTCAAAACAATGCCAAAAATCTCAGAAGGAAGATACTGAGTAACACAAAGTGTTAACAGATTGAAATGCATAGGAAGTGTGGATGGGTGGTGGTCAGTACTAATATATCAAACCAGTTCATCGTGAGCATGGCTGGCAGCTGGCAGCTGGCTGCAGCAGTGGGGATGTCCCCTTTAGTCTGTGCACTTTTCCTGCCAGTCTGAAACAGGTCTAAAGCATAGCCAGTTGACCATAAAGGTTGCAGGAGGAGCCAGTGCAAGGACTGTGAAGTGGGACCTAGAGGGAAAGTGTTCGCTCAGGATGCACAAGGTCCTGAGTTCATCCCTAACACTGCGAGAAAAAAGGGTGGGGCTGCAATGTGTGTACCTCTATTCCAGCACTGAAGAAATGAGGCAGGAGGGTCACTGCAAGTTTGAAGCTAGCCTGGGCTACATAGTGAATTCAGGGCCAGCCTGTACTTCACAAGGAGATCTTGTCTCAAAAACAAGGTGGGACAGGGACATGGGTCAGCAGATAAAGGCACTTGCTTCGAAGCTTAATGACCTGGGCTTGATTCCTGGGACCCACATTGTGGCAGGGGAGAACTAAGTTCTACAAGTCATTCTCTAACCTCTACAAGTGCACTGTGGCATCAAGAGCATGTGCGCACATGCACACACACACACACACACACACACACACACACACAAGTCTAATTTTACAAAAAAAGAACATGCAAATAAACAAGAAGAATGTGATTTTGCACTTGTACAGTCTTAGCAATTCTGCATGCTCAGCAATTTCAGGTGCTCTGGGATGGGGACAATGGGCTTTGGCCCCACCCCACCCACCCCCAGCTGGTGCCCAGTCCTTCCACAGAGTAGTAGGGCTACAGACTCAGCCTCTTGGGTGCGATCATGGCTGTTCCACCACGCCCACTCAGATTCACTTCTGTATCTAATTTGTGCTGTGTGCACCGCCAGAACGCCAGCTGCCTGGAGGTGACAGTCCTGTCTGCCTGGCTGCTTGCTTTCTCATGATTAGCTGGAGTCTAGACCTGGACTTAGGACCTGCTGCTAGATGCTTCAGAGTCCTAGCTAGTGGAAGAAAGGTGTCTGTTAGGTTAAAGAGGGAGTTTCTGGGCTGTACAACAGATTATTTTTCATTATGGGACAGGATTTTTAATGTTGTCCATGCAATCGCTTCAACATCCAAAGTGCCATCTGACTGCAGGGACATGCCATCTGACTGCAGGGACATGCCATCTGACTGCAGGGACATGCCATCTGACTATAGGGACATGCCATTTGACTATAGGGACATGCCATCTGACTATAGGGACATGCCATCTGACTTTTTTTTTTTTTTTTTTTTTTTTTTTTTTTTTTTGGTTTTTCAAGACAGGGTTTCTCTGTGTAGTTCGGGCTGTCCTGGAACTCACTCTGTAGACCAGACTGGCCTCGAACTCAGAAATCCGCCTGCTTCTGCCTCCCAAGTGCTGGGATTAAAGGTGTGCGCCACCACCGCCCGGCTGCCATCTGACTATTGAACATGCCATCTGGCCTAATGCAAAAAAAAAAAAAAAAAAAAAAAAAAAGTGTTTTTTCCCAAGACACAATTTTCCTATGTGTAGTCCTGGCTGTCATGGAACTTGCTCTATAGACCCAGCTGGCCTCAAACTCACAGAAATCTGCCTGCCCTGTCTCCCAAGTGCTGGGATTAAAGGCATGTACCACTACCACCTGACTCCTAGTGCAAAAATGTAAAGCTTTTTATGTTTCCAACATATTCATCTAGATCAGTGGTTCTCAACCTGTAGGCTGCAACCCCTTTGGGAGTCGAATGACCCTTTTACAGGGTCACCTATGACCATTGGAAAAAATAGACATTTACATTGCAATGCATGACAGTAGCAAAATTAGTTAAGAAATAGCAACCAAAAAAAAAAAAAAAAAAAAAAAATTCTATGGTTGGGGGTCACCAGAGCGTGAGGAACTGTATTAAGGGTCACGGCACCAGGAAGGCTGAGGCGACTGCCCTAGGTCATTATGTCACTTCACCTGTCTGCCACCCCAACAGGAAGGCGCAACCTCTCCATGCTCTCTGCACCCTGGGAGGTTTTGCTGTTTGTAAAGTGAACTGGCGCTGGCCATGGTAGTGAACACAGTTGGTTACAGCACGAGGGAGGGAGAGGCAGAGGCCAGCCAGGGCTCAGAGGAAGTGTTCCAGAACAGCCAGGGCTACACAGAGGAACCCTGGGTCAAAACACCAGACCAGACCAAACCAAGCAAGACAAAAGAGCTCTGTACATATTAGGTTAGGAAGTTTTTCTTTTCTTTTCTTTTCTTTTCTTTTCTTTTCCTTTCTTTCTTTCTTTTTTTCTTTTTTCTTTTTTCTTTCTTTCTTTCTTTTTTTTTTTTGGTTTTTCGAGACAGGGTTTCTCTGGGTAGTTCTGGCTGTCCTGGAACTCACTCTGTAGACCAGGTTGGCCTCGAACTCAGATATCCACCTGCCTCTGCCTCCCAAGTGCTGGGATTAAAGGCGTGTACCACCACCGCCCGGCTTTTCTTTTCTTTTCTTTTCTTTTCTTTTCTTTTCTTTTCTTTTCTTTTCCTTTTCTTTCTTTCTTTCTTTTTTTTTGTTTGTTTTTTGTTTTGTTTTGTTTTTTGAGACAGTTTCTCTGTGTTGCTCTGAGCTCTGGCTGTCCTGGAACTCACTCTGTAGACCAGGCTAACCTCAAACTCAGAAATTTGCCTGCCTCTACCTCCCAAGTACTAGGATTAAAGGTGTGCACCACCACTGCCCAGCAGGAAGTTTTTCTTAGTCTGATCTACTTCTGTGTCTCTTCTGCTCATCCAACAGGCCCAGAGTCCTCTCTTCCCTCTCACACTTCAGTCAAACTCTTCAAACAGGTCAAGGCCCTGGTTTGAGGAGCCTTCGGGAGAGCTGTTTCTGAACTCCAGTGCTCCCTATCCCCCAGGCTCTGGGCTGGGTGCTCTCTCTCCCCCAGGCTCTGGGCTGGGTGCTCCCTCTCTCCCAGGCTCTGGGCTGGGTGCTCCCTCTCCCCCAGGCTCTGGGCTGGGTGCTCTCTCTCCCCCAGGCTTTGGGCTGCTTGCCCCCCTCCCCCAGGCTCTGGGCTGGGTGCTCCCTCTCTCCCAGGCTCTGGGCTGGGTGCTCCCTCTCCCCCAGGCTCTGGGCTGGGTGCTCCCTCTCCCCCAGGCTCTGGGCTGGGTGCTCCCTCTCCCCAGGCTCTTTGCACAGAAGGCTCTTCCAGTTTCCAGGTTCCCACCTCTTCTGAGAACTTGCTTCGCCTGCAAGCAGCCCTCCCAACCCTCAGCCTCCCGCCTCGCTCCCCATGCCCTTGCACGGAGCTTGACTAAGCCTGGCGCCTGTCAAGTGAGTGAAGGGGGAAGCTGCACCCCAAAGTCTGCCAACCACCCGTAGCCCCCTGAGCTTGGCAGGAGCCTCTCGTGCTCCTCCTGCTCCTCCCGGAAAGCCCACTGTGCACGCTGCTCCCCTCGTGCTTTCAGGTCCCCATTCTCATGACTTCTGACACACACATGGACCCCTCCCTCTCTCAGGAGACTCTTAGCAAAGTAGCCCCCAGCTTGTCGGGAGCCTGTGAAGGAGGCTATCACTCTGCACAGTAGGTACCCCAGGGATCTCACTGGCCCCTCTGAGCCCAGGCCAGAATCTTCTACACAGCATCCCTACTTATGGGCCAGCTACCCTCCAGCCTCAAGTGTGTGGGAAAGGTTTCCTCCATGCTGGTCTCTGGGACGAACCTGGATCCGGACAGTCTCCTATCCCAGGCCTTTCTAAGGCTGAGCTGGTTGAGTGTGCACAGGACCCGGAGCCGAAAGCTTAGGGAGACACAGGTGCCAGCACCTTAGCTTGAAGAAGGGGGTACACAAAGGTATGTGGCTGCTTTAGGGCCCGTGCCAACCTCTGAACCCCAGCTTAGAGCTTTAGACACCCAGGGACTGAACGAAAAGGCCCGAGAGCTAAGCAATGGAGGCTGGTTCACACTACACACACACCGTCACTTTCCTGAGCCTCGCTCACCGCGGCCAGGCAGCGGTCTCCCAGAACCAAGAGGGGCAGTGGAGGGTACGGGGTGGGCCATTAACATTCCAGTGCCCGCGATTCAGCATGACTACTCTCCAGACCTTCACCGCAGCCTCTCGGCTCTCCTGTTATATGCAAACTTCTAAGTCAATTGCATCCCGGGTCAAGATTTTGTGTGCCTAATGACTTGGAAGGCCACCACTGCAATTCAGAGTGCCAGGTGAGAGCAAAGGAGGTATATCATTCTATTTCCCCTTTCCCCTCAATACGGCTTAATCCCAGCTATCCTAGCCCAATTAGGTTAGGATGTCTGCTTATTTTAGATTCTCTCTCTCTCTCTCTCTCTCACACACACACACACACACACACACACACACACACATTATGTCTGCCTCTCTGTCTCTCTCTCTTTCTCACACACATACATGATGTCTGCCTCTCTGTCTCTCTCTCTGTTTCTGATCTCAAACCTTGTCTATTAAACTTCTTTTTTTAAAAAACAAAACAAAACAAAACAAAACAAACCTAGAACACTGTGGGATTGAAGCAAGCCCTGCCAGGCACTGTGCAGCTGCCTCAAACTCTCAAAGGATCCCAAAGGAAGGATCACTAATAAACACCATCCCAGTTTCCTAAATGAGGAAACTGGAGAGGGCAGAGGCAGCTAACCTGAGCCTGTCCCTCACAGCCCAGACTACCAGGACTCTCCAGGGTGCTGGTTCCAGCCCTGCCAACCCTGTTGGTCCACTCGGCCCAGCTCCAGCCCTCTGTACCTTAAGCGTGTCCCCCTTGTTGAAGGCCAGCTCGTCACTCTCGGTGGCCTGGAAGCTGTACAGGGCCACGGACTCCATCCCACTGTCCCTGGGCTTCAGCAGAGGACCCAGCAGCTACAGCTTCCTGCTTCCTGCGCTGGAGGACCACTTCCTTTGTTTTGAGTATTTGTTCTTTTGAAGCTGCAGCCGGAAACTGCCCTTGATGGGGGAGAAACAGGAAGCAAAGACATGTCACCCTTGTCATAGCTCAGAGAGGGTGTGCTCACAAACCCACCTTGACTGTGGGGGGTAGTTCCCATTACTGGACGAGGCAGAGCCATCTCACGCTTGGCCTTTTATTTATTTGCCTTATGTAGGGTTTCTATTGCTGTGGAAAACACCAAGACCAAAAGCAACCTGGGAGGAAAGAGCTTGTTTGGCTTAGGTTATAGTCTATCAGGAAAGCCAAAGAGAGAACTCGGAGGCAGGAGCTGACGCAGAGGCCACAGAGGAGCACTGCTCACTGGCTGGCTCCCCACGGCTAGCTCGGCCTGCTTTCTTTACGCATCCAGAGCCACCTGCCCGGGGTGGAACTACCCACTGAGACCTAGAGTCGTCCACACCATTCATTAATCAGGAAAACGCCCCCACAGACGTGTCTTCAGGACAATTCTCAACTGAAGTTGCCTCTTCCCAGATGACCCTGACTTGTGTCAAGTTGAAAAAAAAATCTAACCAGGACTGTACTGACACCTGGAGAAATTCCAAAGCACCCACCACCTCAAACCCAAATTCCAGCCCATGTTCAAGACACTTCCAGCCGTCTCCTCTCACCTGCTCCACACAGCTCCTTCTGTGCCCTCGTGGGTACTCCACTGCCACTCCAGGCTCCTGCCCCTGTGGCAGGCACACCACCCCTTCCTACTTACCCACGAAGCTCTTATTTGCCTATCAAAACCTCACTTACAGGGTCCCTGTTCTGCTTTAAACATTGGGTACTGCCGGGCAGTGGTGGCGAGGTGGTGGCGCACGCCTGTAATCCCAGCACTTGGGAGGCAGAGGCAGGTGGATTTCTGAGTTCGAGGCCAGCCTGGTCTACAGAGTGAGTTCCAGGACAGCCAGGGCTACACAGAGAAACCCTGTCTCAGGGAAAAAAAAAAAAACAAACCATTGGGTACCATTCAAGCTTTATGTAGTTTATGATCTGGAGGAGTTACAGCTGAATCTCTTCCGTGAGACTGTGAGATTGTTAAAGGCTGTGACGTCGGTGCAGACAGCAGTCTTGTGAGTACTGGGGGATAAAGTCCAACGTAAGGAAACCCAGCTCTGCATTCGGAACCAGAGTTCTCCACCAGGAACCACAGAGAACCAGTATTCTCCAGGCACACAGGGACAGCTGCAGAGAACCCAGGCTGTGGGACAGGAACCAGATGGATCCAGATGAAGCCAGATTTTGTTTTTAGCTTTTTTTTTTTTTTTTTTTTTTTGGATTTTGGTTTTTTCAAGACAGGGTTTCTCTGTGTCACTCTGTAGACCAGGCTGGCCTCGAACTCAGAAATCCGCCTGCCTCTGCCTCCCAAGTACTGGGATTACAGGCGTGTGCCACCACCACCCCGGCTCAGATTTTTTTTTTTTACGAAGATAGTTTCCTAGAGAATGGGGAGATGGCTCAGTGGTGAAGAGTACAGACGACTCCTCTTCTAGAGGACCAGGGTTTGATTCCCAGCATCTACATAGTGGCTCGCAGCCATCTGTAAACTCCAGTTCTAGAGTCTTTGTCACTCTCTTCTGGCTTCTTTGCAAACAACGATCCACCGATGAGGAAGAACGTGAAGCTTTTTCTTTCCAAGCTTGGGCCGCCTCTTTAATGTAACACTTTCTCGCTCCATCTGTTTCCCTGAAACGTTGAACTTTCTCTGAAGATGAATAGGTTTCCACTGTGTACATATGTACCACATTGTCATGACCTGGGCATCATTTGACTTCTGACAGACATCTAGGCTGATTCCATTTCCCAGCCATTGTGTTAAAGCAGTGATGAGAATACTTAGGATATCACTGTGGTAGGCTACAGTCCTTTGGGTACGTGCCCTGGGGCATTACAGCTGCATTATACGGTAGTCCTCATCTTAGCTTTGAAACCACCATGCTGGCCTCTTTGGTGGCAGCACCAGTTCATACTCCCACCAGCAGTGAATAAGAGTCCCCTTTCCCCGCATCAGCACCAGCACGTGCTGTTAGCTTTCTTGATGATGTCCACTCCAAATAGGGTGCGGTAAAATAGCTAAGTAGTTTTAGGATCCATTTCTCTGATGGCTACAGGTGTTGAACAATTTTTCGTTTGTTCTTTTCTAGACAGGGTTTCTCTGTGTAGCCCTGGCTGTCCTGGGACTCACTCTGTAGTCCAGGCTGGACTCCAACTCACAGAGATCCACCTGCCTCTGTCACCCAAGTGCTGGGATTAAAGGTGTGTGCTTATACGCCCAGCTAAAATATTTTATCTACTGTTTTAATTTTTTAGTTCTTTTTTAAGACCAGATTTTTCTGTGTTGCCCTCGATGTCCTGGGGACGGGGACGGTCTCTCTCTCTCTCTCTCTCTCTCTCTCTCTCTCTCCCTCAAGCTTAGAGATCCACCTGCCTTTATTTAATTTTTAAAAACTGTTTACGCCGGCTACTTGGGTATCTTCTTTTGAGAATGTCTACATTCCATTAGCCCTCTTTTGTTGATTGTCAGTTTGGGGTTTTGTAATATTTGATTTTTTGCAGTTCTTTGTTCAATAGAACAGGCTAATAAACATTCTTTTGGCAAGGGCTGACAACTACCCCACCCTGCCACTGCCCCAGGCAACCGGAAGCCAGTAGGACAGACCTCCTGGCAGAGGAAGGCAGTTACCCACCATGGGGCCCTGCACCTGGCAGGAGTCGCCCTCTCCGGCACTCATCCACTTGCTTGTTTTCTGAGACAGGGTTTCTCTGCGTAGCCCTGGCTGTCCTGGAACTCACTCTGTAGACCAGGCTGGCCTCGAACTCCGATTCCCTTGCCTTTGCCTCCCTTGGGTGCTGGATTAAAGGTCTGCGCCACCATGCCCGGTTTGGGATTAAAGGTGTGCACCACCCCATCCTGCCCCTCATCCAGTTTCTCCTTGCATGTAGACCTTGATGCACTTTTCTCAGAAGTTTCAGTGTTTCCAATTTTAAATCAAAGTCTTTGATCCAGTTTAAACTGCTCTTGTGTGGGGTGGAATACATGGATCTGGTTTTGTTCTGAAGGTAGGTATCTAGTTTTGCTGGCCCTATCTGTTGAACAGGCTGTTTTGTACATGGCTCCTGTATACATTTCTGTGTCTGACTGCATAGCTGTAGGTGACAACTAGAAAATCACAGATGGGACCAGTGGGCACTGGTGACCAGGTGTGGAAGGCTGGAGTAGCCTGGCTCGTTCTTCCATTCTGAGAGTTTATGAAAATGTGAGAATCTACACCCCCTTCTCTCTCTCTTACACACACACACACACACACACACACACACACACAGAGGCATATTAGAAAAAAGAACAGTTGAAGGGAGATCAGAAAAGGGAGACAGCATGAAGTGATGGATGGTCTGCTCTTGAGGCCCAACCCATCCAGGCCTCCTCAGGACCACTGCCTCTGCTCCCTGTCCTTGCCCACCCGTCACAGTTTCATGGTAGCAGGAAGTTAAGCTGCCTCTTTTTGCTTCACTGTCAGCTGAGGCTTTCTAGCCTCAGAACAAAGTAGCTGGGAGTTGTCACCCACCCACCCCTATCTCATGGGGGGGGGTAGTGGGGGGAAAATGCTTCCCCTGCTTCCCCTGCTGAAGTCGGGTGTTGGGGGCGGGGAGCCCAGGCTGCCGACTGCACTTGGCGAAGGCAGTGTGTGTGGGCTGAGCCTCGGCTCTTCACGGGAGGGTGAACACGGCTCAACTCTCAGAGACACTGTAGAACCCTTTGATTTGCACAACCTAGAAAGGGCGTGGGCCATCAGGATCTGGTGAAGAAGGAAGTAGCTACAGGCCCAGATCCGCCTAACGATCCTGGGTTCTGTTTCCCGCTGTCTCTCGATCCCTCCTGAGCCTCATCCTCACAGCCATCTTGGATTCCTCGAACATCTGGACTGGTTAATGAGTGTCCTCATACTACAGAACGAAACTGCCCAGCAATCATGAGTCCATAGGACAGACCCCAGGGGAGGGCAGTTAGCCCCATCCCCTTGAACAATAAAGACTTCTTGGACTACTTGGCAGAACCAGAGCTGAGCTGATGATCAGCTGAAGCGCGCCTTGCCGGACTGCCTAAGTGAGCATGGGTTTTGTTTCCTGCCCCTTTGCTTCCTGCTTAGCCTCCTGAAAACAGACAAGGCCACTAGACTATCTCTACTTCTCACTGTGGTCCCCCATTGTCATATGAGGACCAGGTGGCAGGGCCGGATTTGTTGAGACTGCCCACGGTCCAGGTTTTTGCCCTGAAACCTCTGGTTACCACCTTTCCAGGACAGAGTGTAGGTTAACGTTTGCCTCCCACAGCTGAGATGATCTGAGTTCTTGTGGAGTTGACTAGGGCCTGTGCATCATTTCTTAAAGACAAACTGCTTAACTTATCCATCAGAAAGTGGCCTAGTATCACGACAGTCTGGCACCAGCTTATTGAGAATGGATATATGCAGAAGATGGCTAGTCTAGTCAGTGGCCCTGTGGTGCCACAAAATGCCCGTCCTGGAATATAACAAAAGGATACGTGACCTCCAGGAGCCCCAAACACCTGTGCCCCTGCACAAGAGAGCCCTAAAACTATCCTCTGGTTGTCAAGCAACTTAGCAAGCATTTCTTTGCCTTCTGGTAGCTCCCCCTGACCTCGCCCTGCTCCCCACGACCACCTCTGAGAGGCAGAAGAACAGGACCAGAACTGCCAGCTTCCTTACTGGAACCATGAAATAACGCACCCATGACACATGAGCTTGGCTAGACAAGCCCACAGACGGAGAGGGAGGGAGCCCAAGGTGATGTAACCTCAGAGCTCGCTCAGGCACACATGGCCTCTGGCGGCTGACTGTCCTTTGCCTCATTTTAATACCTTCCCTGTCTTTACCCTTGCAAAATCTCTTGCCCACCCTCACCACACCCTGTGGTAAACACTCAGGAGGCTGAAGCAAGAGGATCATCACTGTGAGTCCAAGGGCTGCCTGAGACGACAGAGTGCCTCAAGAAAAAACTAAACAAAGGGAACGGGCGTCACGGTACAAGCCTGTAATCCCAGGAATAGGAGGTGGCACCTGGATGGGGACCAGACGTTCAAGGCCAATCTTAGCTGTACAGCAAGTTCAAGGTCAGCCTAGGCTATTTGAAACCCTGTCTCCAAAATATCACAGAATAAACCAACCAAAAACCCCTACTCCCAACACACATCTTACCCACGAAGCACTTGGAAAACCCCAGGTAAGAATAGAAATGGAGAGTAAACCCCATTGGGGAAAACCCTACCCATTCTTGGAGTTCCCCATCTTAAACCATGCATAATCCTCCTCCAAGTTTATCTATAATGAGCTATCTAGGATCCCAGGAGGCCTCTTGATCCTGGAAATAGTGCATGCCCCCCTTTGGGTATGCACCTCATCTCTATAATAAGCTTCCTTTGAACTTCTTACTTTGCTTCTCTCTAAATTGCATGCCCTTCCCGCTGTAAGGGTTTCTCTGTGTCGCTTTGGCCACCCTGGAACATGCTCTGCCTCTGTTTCCTCAAACCCACAAAGATCCACCTGCCCCTGCCTTCCAAGCGCCGGAGCAAAGGCATGTGTCTGCATCTCTGAATTCTTTGGCTAAGACAAGAACTCAGGCCTGTCAGCAGCAGCTGGAGTCAGAGACCCAGCTCTGTATGGCTACCTCAACAGCCTGAGGAGTGTGTCAGAGGCCTCCCCTGAAGGGGAGCTGGAGTTCTGACTGCACACCAGGAAGGGCTTCAGGTCCAGTGTGGAGCAGAGCCACAGTTCAAGAAGGGTTTGTCAGTGCTTTACGTGTGTGCGTCTGTGTGTGTGTACTCATGTGTGAGGGCGCGGATGTGTCACAGCACACATGTGGAGGTCAAGGAACAACCTCAGGTGTTGATCCTTACTCTCCACCTTGCTTGAAGTGGGATCCCTCTTGTCATTTGCAGTTGGGTACGCTATGTATTCCAGATTAGCTGGGCCACCAACCTCTGCAGGTGTTGGGGTGGGGGCGGTGTCCAGCTCTGCTTCTTATCTCCATAGCAGTGCTGGATTGACGGATGCAGAACATCATGCCTGACTTTGACACAAGTTCCAGGGATCTGAACTCAAGACATCAGGCTTGTGTTGCAAGCGCTTTTGCTACTAAGTCATCTCATCTCCCTGACCCAGGAAAAAGATTTTGTTCCATTTTAATTATTCATATATATATATATTTAAGTATGTGTGTGTGTGTGTGTGTGTACACATGAATGCAAGTGCCCTTGGAAATCAAAAGAGTTGGATTTCCTGGAGCTAGAATTATAGGTGCTGGGAAGGAACAGAACTAGATTCTCTGCAAGAGCACTATCCAGCTCTTAACCACTGAGCCATCTTTTGAGCACCCCCCCCAAGGTTTTAAAATGGATTTAAGAATGGGGGATGTCCCCATTAACATAATTTCCTTCTACTTCACGCAGCACCATGGGCTACATCAGAGTCTTCAACACACAAGACCCTAGGGGATGCTTTAAGTCCAGCCATAGCAACTCCCACTCTGCTCCTTATAAATCCATGAGTGTGTTCTTGTACTGGTATCATTTTGGTTTGATGACAGTAGCTTTGTAGTTCCTTTTAAGAATCAGGAAAAGAATGTCTTCCTAAATTGCACTTCATTGTTGTGGGTATTCTGACGGACTATTCCTCATTTCATTGTATTCTCACTCTGTGGGTATCCTGTCCCCACTCTCCAAGCACTGGGATTACAAGCACACCTTGCCCATACCCAGCTTTTTACATGGGTCTTGGAGATCCAACTCTAGTCCCCTGCTACAAACACATTACTGGCTGGGTTCTCTCTCTAGCCCCTAATTCCATTGGGTTTTAAAATCAACTTTTTAAAAAAAAAGCTTTTTCCAAGGTTGGTTTTCACGTCTACATTGACGCCCCAGAAGTAATAGTTAACAGAGTTGTTGTTTTTTTTTTCTGTTCATTGTGGAAGCAATAAAGTCTGTGAACCCTAAAAAAATAATCAACTTGCCAACTTCCTCAAAGATGGAGACAAGTCTAGACAGCCTCCTGTGAGGTGCTCACCTCATGGTGAGTCTTCTTGTCTGTGGGCTATTTGCCCAGTAACTCAACCTTCTCGAATTTTAACACTTTTTATATTCTTAGAGTTTAGTTTTTATGTTTTGTTTGCTAGATGCATTCATAAATATTTTATCCTCACCATTTCAAATAGAATGTTCTTACTTGTCTATTCAGATTACTCATCGTAGGTGTGTAGATATAAGTTTGACTTCTCTGTACATTGATCCTGCAGCCTGTGACCTAGCTGAATGGCCTTGTATTCCGTTAGTTCCCATATATGCACTGAACTTCTCAAGATTTTCTAGATATAAGAGTAGAGATAATTTTATCTTTTTTTTTTTTTTTTTTTTTTTTTGAGACAGGGTTTCTCTGTGTAGCTCGAGCTGTCCTGGAACTCACTCTGTAGACCAGGCTGGCCTTGAACTCAGAAATCCGCCTGCCTCTGCCTCCCAAGTGCTGGGATTACAGACGTACGCCACCACCCCCCCAGAAATTTTATCTTTTCTTAGGTGTTCATGAAATTATTTCTCATGTTTTATTGCCCTGGCTAGACTCTCTAGCCCAATGCTGAGTTGAAATGGTAAGAAGAGACTTTGTTCCTGTACTTGTAGAAAAATATCTCTTCTCTTACCACACAGGATGCTAGCTGTGGGCTTTATGTAAATGCTCTGGTCATCAGGCTTGACAGCAGATGTCTTTACCCACTGAACCATCCCACCAGTCCTTTTCATCATTTTAAAAGAACCTTTCTCAAAGAATATAGGCTGCCCTAATTTACAATGTCTCTGTGACTCAGTCAGCCTTCCCTTTATATTGAACTGATACAATCTGTTAAATTAATTTCATATGACGAACCAACCTTGCATTCCTAGGAGAAATCCTTCTTGTTGATACTGTAAAAACCTTTTTCATAGCCGGGCATGGTGGTGCACGCCTGGAATCCCAGCACTTGGGAGGCAGAGACAGACAGATTTCTGAGTTTGAGGCCAGCCTGGTCTACAGAGAGTTCCAGGACAGCCAGGACCACACAGAGAAACCCTGTCTCAAAAAAAATCGAAAACAACGACAACAACAACAAAAAAGCCTTTTTCATATGTTGCTGGATACTGTTTGTGTCTTTTGGATTGAATACAATACTTGGTCCATTAACATTTAATGCTATGCAACTGGGTGTGGTGCTGTATAGCCCTCAGAATACTGAGGCAGGAGGATCATGCGTTCCAGACAAGCTTGTAGTGCAGTGTGAGACCCAAACCAAACAACCACTCAAACATTTGATATAGCTGATTTGTGTCTGTAACTTTATTCAGCTTCCAAGATGGCTCAAGGTTTGCCTCTCCACTATTCTTACATTTTTGGTTGTGAGCCTAGCCTTTAACAGCTGAGCCATCTCTCTAGCCCTTCTTTTGACTAGTGTAAAAAATATATATATAAGATTTTAATTCATACACACACATACACATTCATAGCTCACACACTCACACATGCACATACACACACATTCACACAGACATATGCGTAAGTCACACACACACACACACACACACACACACACACATCTCAGAGGACAAGTTGGTTTTCTCCTTTCACCACGTGGGTCTCAGATGGTCAGGCCTGGCAGCAAGGCACATTACCCTGTTGGGCCATCTCACTGGTCTCTCCCTCCAGCTTTTTTTTTTCTTAAGACAGGGTTTCATGCTGTATCCCTGGTTGTTCTGGAACTCACTGTGTAGACCAGGCTGGCCTCGAACTCACAGAGATCCTCCTCCTACCTCTGAAGTGCAGGGAGGAAAGGTGTGCACCACCAGACTGGACTTGCTCCTGCACTTTCTCTTACCTGAACAGGCTTCCGATTTGTTTCTTTGCAACCAGTGATGCCTAGAAATGTTGATATTTAATAACACTCCCTTTGCTTTGGGTGGGTTTTTGTGTGTATTGTTATTTCTATTAATGTCACAACCACAGCGACAGTGCTACGTAGCTCCCCTCACCTTATTGCTTTAGCTCTATGTGGATTTCCTTCTACCTACCTCCTTGGTGCTGCTCTTGACAAATATATTAGGCTTCTGAATATTTAAGGCCCAACCATGTGTGTGGATGTATGTGATGTGTCAAATGTTTGACTTACTGTGTGCATCACTTAGTAGAGGGCAGGAGAAAAATGTATTTCTGTATTAGTTACTGTTGCGTGAAATATTACAAAAGTAGAAGCGGATTTCTGAGTTCGAGGCCAGCCTGGTCTACAAAGTGAGTTCCAGGACAGCCAGGGCTACACAGAGAAACCCTGTCTCAAAAAAACAAAAACAAACAAACAAACAAAAAAGTAGAATGGGCATGTCCTCACGTTTGTGCCTCTAATGCTCGTCCCTGGCAGCCTGGAGGGTCATACAGTGGAGATTCAGAGATTCACTGGCCCAGAGCTCTCCAAGCGCCTCTACCCAGCTCACTAGGTTCCCAGCTACCCAGTGATTCAAATCCCCCATGGCCTTTGTGGAGCACCTCAGGCAAACCCACGCTTGGCCTCCATACCTTTCTCTCTTGAAACCAGGTGATAGCCTCTGTGTGAAGGAAAACACAACACAAACTTAGTTCAGAAACAATGGTAGCTCAATCTCGGCGCAACAACTAAAACCTAGTCTTGTAAGCCTTATTAAAATTTGATCCCTCCAGTGGTGAATCCTTGTGGATCCACCATGATACTTAGAAAGTATAGCAGTTACATCTTACCCCTCTGCTGTCCCAGCTCCAAAGGGGAGTCCCTCTCTCCTGCTTTATCTCTTCTTCCATCCAACCCAGAAGTCCTGCCTACTTGCCCAGTGATTGGCTCCTTTGTTCATTAGGGGATTGGTTCAAAAGAACAGCACCAGGCCTATCCACAACAAGTTACTTTTCTATTCCAGTGATAAAACACTATCATCAAGTTAACTTATAAAAGAAAGCATTTGATTTGAGCTTATTTTATTTTAGAGGGTTAGAGTCCATGATGGAAAAGGCATGGTGGCAGGAACAGCTGGAAGTTCACATTTTGATACTCAAGTTGGAGAGAGGAAGAAGGAGAGGGAGAGAGACTGGCAATGGTTCCAGTCTTTTGAAACCTCAAAGCCCACCCCCAGTGACTCACCTCCAATAAAGCCACACCTTCCCAAACATCAACTGGGAACCAAGCACTCAAATATATGAGCCTATAGGGGCCATTCTCATTCAAACCACCACACTGACCATCTTTTATAATTACCCATATCAGTGTCTTTTAGATGTTCTCCTATCTTTATCAGTGTCTGTCTACCTGAGTTAAGCTTGCTGTCTGGGATCACTGGCTTCTCTCCTGAAGTACTTCTCAATGTTCCCCACAGAGCAGCTGTACCAGCAACACATTCTCAGTTTTCGTTGTTGTTTATCTAGGAACATCTTTACTTCACCTTCTTTTTGGAGAGACAAATGTGTTAGATGTAGGGTTCTCAGCCGTACACATGCCATCTTTCTGTCCTCTGGGATTTGTGTTGACAGTCAGGGGTGAGTCTTACTGGGCTCTCTGTAAGTAGAGATTCTTTCTCTCTCTTGCTGCTTTGAAGATTTCCAACCTGCCTCTGACTGTTAGCATTTTGGGCATCACCTCTCTTTGTAGTTTATATTGTTCTCAGACTTTGTTGTCAACACGGATATAGAGGTTGCTATTTCCCAATACATTTGAGACATGTGCTGTCATTACTTATTGATTACCTCCCTTTCTCCTTTCTCCACCCTTTCATCTGATAATCTAATTAGAGATGGGATGATAGAGGACACCTTGAATGGTGCCCATGTCTGTCTGAAGCTGTCTGCATTTCTGCCCATTCATTCTGTCTGTCCTTTACTTAGCTTGTGTTCTCTCTGTATGTGTCTCTCTGTCGGTCTCTGACTCTGTCTGCCTCACTGTTTTCTATCTTTCTCTCCCTGTCTCTGTCTGTCTCTGTCTCTCTTTGTCTTTATGTCTCTCTGCATATATATATATATGTGTGTGTATACACACACACACACACACACACACACACATATATATATATATATATATATATATATATATAGAGAGAGAGAGAGAGAGAGAGAGAGAGTTGTCCCGTCTATAGACCTCCCAGCATGCATCACTGTACCACTGCTTCTGGCTCTCTCTGTTTAGACTCACATGCTCTCCCTTCTGCTTATCCAAGCCTTATCACAAGCCATTCAAGTCAAGTTTTTAATTTCAGTTGTACTTTCTCTTTCATCTCCACTTGGTTCTTTTACTCAGTATTTCCCCTTTACTGATGTTCTCCATGTGACATCATGATGCCATCTTCAAACGCTCCTTACTGAGGCTTTGTTAAAGAGCCCTTTAGTCCTGGCAACATGCACAAGTCAGTGAAGCTCTGAAAAGTCCAGCATTTGCTCTCATCAAGGACAGGCTCCGCTGTCTGTGTTTGGTTCGTGCTTTCCTGTTGTTTGGGTTTTGTGCTTCAGAACATTTTAGTTGGGAACAATAATTCTAGGCAGCTTTGCCTCCTCCAGAACCCGTTATTATTGTTTTCCTATTTATTTACTAAGTGGATTGTTCATTCCTCAGCAGGCACAGCTTTGGGGAGACCCACATTGGCTCTGGATGGAGGTGATTTTGGCAGGGTTCCCTGTCTTTCCCTGATGGCGCGCAGCTGTTAAGCCCTCACTAACTGCCATTTCTAGAATGCTCGGAGTCATAAGCTGCTCTCGAAATGAGTCAGATAAACCTGTCTTCCCTGAAGAGTGCCTGAGGTCCATACTTGGCTCCTCCTCCCTCCTTTTCCCTCCTCCCTTCTCCTCCCTCCTCCTCCCCCCTCCTCCCTCTCCTCACTTCACACTTGCTAAGCAAGTGCCCTATTGCTGAGCACATCCGCAGCCCCTTGAATGCAGACAGGTCTGGACTTAGAATGATTTTCATGGGTTTTTCAACTTTACCCTAGGTGAGAGGACACCTTTCCAGTAGAAACGGCACTTTCAGTTTGGGCTTTGGGTTCTTTCTGGACTAGAGACTTGCTGCCCAAAGACCTCTGGGAGCTTCTGTCAGTCATCCCACAGTCAGGAAGCTGAGACCGCCCACCCCAAACAGTGTGCTTTGCTGTTAGTATCTCAACAGAATCACTCCATTACAAGTGTGAGTTAGAGAGTTCTGCCCAGTTGTCCACTAATGCGAATGTTTAAAGTAGTTTAGGTGGGTTCCATGGTTTTCTTAAGACATTTTAAATGTGCCATGGTGATCTGGTTGGAATGTCATGGGGTCTTCATCTTTCTGTTCATGATGATGACGGTTCCCTAAAACTTTAAAGGTGTATTTGTTTGCTCTGGTTCCCCCCACTTTGAGTGGTGAACAGATCCACAGCGGTCCTTGTGTTGACCTGCCAGAAGTGGACCTTGGGAGACGCAAGTTTTAGCCTTTTGTTTGCTTTTTGGTTTACTGCTGTCTACACAACAGCTCACACAGAGCCTAGCACATATAATTCAGGCTTAAGACGCCTGTTCTCTGTTCTGTGTGAAGGCCCACGTCAGTAAAGAGCTTACTGCACAAGCAAAAGGACCTGAGATCTACCCCCAGAGCCCACATAAAAAAATGCTGGACAAAGAGGCACACACATGTAGTCACAGTTCCCGGGAGGCAGAGACAGGAGGAACCCTGGGAGTTGCTGGCTAGGCAGTCTAGTGAACCGTCGAGCTCAGGTTGTGATAGCCAGCTACTACTGTCAACTCCAGTCACCTTTGTAACAGTCTCTAGGCTACTATGAGGACTTTTCTACGTTGGGTTTATTGAGGCAGTTAGGGAAATAACTGGAAGGAATCCAAGTGTTTTCTATCAAAGGACTGATCTTAGGAATGGAAGCTTCGCAGGGTGACTCCTCCTCCTTGTAAAACTTTGTTTACACGAAAGTCTTGGGGCATTCTAAAAACTTGATAGGCCAGGAAACAGGACCCTTCCCCCCCACCCCCCAGTTCCTTCATTTTCTTAGCACCAATTTTTAAAAATCACTCAGTCTCCACACACTGTGAGGTCAGACCCCAGCCAGTGGGGAAAAGACACAGCATCCTCAAGGGTAAAGATCTGGTGCAGTTCCTGTCTGGTGTGCTTGCCGCCTGGACAGAGCAGTGCACCTTGTTACTCCTAAAAGCTGACTTGTCATCTGCTCGCACTTCGCCCACGTATCGTGGCATCGACGGGGTCCTTGGATCCCAAGATTTAACTTCCAGCAGATGGGGAAACCCACCCCAACTGCTGGACCAAATGAAACAGAAAAACAAGCACACACCCCGCCCAGCATTCACTGTGCTCTCCTTCCTCACTGTGGACAGGGAGCGATGAGCCCCCTCCACTCCGGCCACCAAACCATCCCCGGCATGATGGACAGTACCTCCTGGATCTGAGCAAGAATCAGTCCTTCACTCATTGATTTCATTGGTAATTTATTGCCTCAGTGAGGCAAGTAATTATACATCCTCCTTCAGAAGCAAGATGAGAGACATTGAGAAAAACACCAGGCTTCGACCTCCAGCCTGTATGCTCATGGATATTTGCATGCACAACCATGTATATATACAAACATGCACACACATGCAAAACAAAACACACATGCAAAACACATGCCTGATGAGACGGCCCAGCAGTAAAGGCTATTGCTGCATAAGCCTGATAACCTGAGGTCCATCCACAGAGCCCATGGGTATTGTCCTCTGATACTGTCCTGAATATTGTCCTCTGATCTCCACATGACACTACCCACACACCTGTCATGCATACACACAATAAAAAAAAGTTTGTGCCTCTCTGTCACCACCCCACTGCCTCTGATTTATCCCTGGTGTCTTTTGTGGTTGTTGGGATAGACTCTACAGAGAGATCCCATGTTTTTGCCAATCTGGATGCTGAAATCTCGTAGCATGGCCTCTACACAGGTCATTATCTAGTCTAGTGACTGTAGCGCTTCTGACAGAGCTCATTAGAATCACAACCTGCTTCCCCATCGACCAGCCGGGCTTCAACTGCAATGGAAGGTGGGTGAGTTTTCTCGCTCTGACTTCATCCTCATGACGCTCTCCTCACGCAGCCAATGCTGACTCAGGGCGTCTGGCTTCCTCTGGTTTTTGCAATAGTGCAGTGGCTTACCACAGCACACGCTGTGCTCTGTGCTCCGGAGCCCAAGTTGTTTCTCTGGAAAGTCAAGGTAGGGGTGATGTTGATCTGTCTCGCAGATTCAACCCTGCCTCCTTCTCCAGTCCCTAGCCACTCCTGAATTCCTCAGTGTTCCCACCACCTCCAGCTTCCAACCACAGCATCTGGCTCCAGTCAGTCCTGTGTCAGAGATCCCTCTCAGGAGTGACACCCAGCACCAGAGCGCAAAGGCTGGGAGGTCTCAGAGGAAACAGACAGACCCTCTAGCTGAACAAAATCTGAAGAGAACACGGAAGGGAATGGAACTCTTCACCTGTGACTCTTGCCCTCTGAGAATCAAGAATTTGTCACCACTGACAAAGTTTGGTATGAGGATTGCCCAGAGAAACAAAATTCTCTCCAAGTAGAGATATTTCCTGAACCATGCTTAAGTGAAAGCGTGTTTGATCTTTGAGTTAACTTCACTCCTTTCTCAGTTGGAAGCCCTTTGCTTTCTGAGACTTTTGCAAATGAAATTACAATCTTTGTTTATAGTAAAAATACACATCTTCACTCCCTTGACTAGTGCACTGAGCAGTCCTTTTGTTCTTAAGTCCTGTGGTTTGATTTTATCAGCCTGTGTTTCTGTTCAGCACAACTCTGAAACCACCTAGGATCTCATTTACTAGAAGGAGGGAGGGAGGGAGGGAGGGAGAGGGAGGGAGGGAGGGAAAGGGAGAGGGGGAAGGGGAGGGGGAGGGAGAGGGAGAGAGAGAGAGGGAGCGCAAATTTCTTAGAAACCCTTTGGGTATGGTGACAAATGCCTTTCATCCCAGCCCTGGGGAGGCAGAGGCAGGCAGACCTCTGTGAGATACAGGACTCAGGACACAGAGAGGTGACTGGAGCCAGATGCTCTGTCTGAAAGCCGGAGGTGGTGGGAGAGCTGAGGAATTCAGGAGTGGCTAGAGGCTGGAGGAGGCAGAGTTGACTCTGCTAACAGACCAGCACCAGCACCACCCCCATCTTGATTTCTCTCAGCTTAGTCTACATAGTGAGTTCCAGACCAGCCTGAGCTACATGGTGAGATCTTATCTCAAATAAAACAAATTATTAGCCGGGTGGTGGTGGCGCACGCCTGTAATCCCAGCACTCTGGGAGGCAGAGGCAGGCGGATTTCTGAGTTCGAGGCCAGCCTGGTCTACAGAGTGAGTTCCAGGACAGCCAGGGCTACACAGAGAAACCCTGTCTCGGAAAAACAACAACAACAACAAAAAAAAAAAAAAATTATTAGCCGGGTGGTGGTGGCGCACGCCTGTAATCCCAGCACTCTGGGAGGCAGAGGCAGCCTGGTCTACAGAGTGAGTTCCAGGACAGCCAGGGCTATACAGAGAAACCCTGTCTCGAAAAAAAAAATATTAAAGGTGGTGCACACCTTTAATCTTAACATTCAGGAGACAGAGGCAGGTGGATCTCTGAATTTGAGACCAGCCTGGTCTACATATTGAGTTCCAGGACAGCCAGGGCTACACAGAGAAACCCTATCTCAAAAAGTAAACAAACAGTCAGGGCTATACAGAGAAACCCTGTCTCAAAAAAAAGTAAGCAAACAACAAATAAATATCATAGTAATAATAATATAAAGAGAGAAGGAAAAAGGAAGAAGAATCTCTATCAGCAGGGCTGGGGGATAGCTTAGTAGGTACGATGTTTGCATGCACCAAGCTTTGGATTCTAGCCTCAGCGTCACTTAAATTGGGCAAGGTGGTACATGCCTGTAACCCCAGCACTCTGGAGGCAGAGGCTGGAGGATCAGATGTTTATGGTCATCCTTGGAGGTTCAAGGCCAGCTTTAACTTTCATGGACTACATGAAACCATGACTAAAGAAAGAAAAAGAAAAGGAAAAAAAGGAGGAGAACCAGCCGGGCGGTGGTAGCGCACGCCTGTAATCCCAGCACTTGGGAGGCAGAGGCAGGCAGATTTCTGAGTTCGAGGCCAGCCTGGTCTACAAAGTGAGTTCCAGGACAGCCAGGGCTATACAGAGAAACCCTGTCTCGAAAAAACCAAAACCAAAAAAAAAAAAAAAAAAAAAAAAAGGAGGAGAACCATTTAAATAGTGTAACTTCAGATGCCACAAAACCATATGCTGCTACTGTTAAGACATTTAAGAGGGGTTCTCACTCAAGAAGCCCAAACACATACTTGTAGTGTGTAATCTTAGCACTCCTACAGTGACCTGAAAGGCAGACCGGGTAATCCTGAGAGTTCTCCACCCAGCTAGTCTGGATGGAGCACACAACATAGCTGCCAACAAGAAAGACCCCGCCCCCAATGAGGCAGGGAGTGCGAACCGACACTCAGATTGTCAACTGAGCTCCGTGCACATTCTGTGGCACACACATGTACTATTACACACGCAAGCACACACTAAATGACACTCCCACCAACAAACCTTTTCTTTACAGACTCCAGATCTGTTCACATTGGTTGGGTCAGAAACCCTTGTGTGCTGTCAGATCCCGGCTCTCCCTGAGGGGAGGCCTCTGACTAGCTCCTCATTCTGCTGAGGTGGCTGTGTGGAGCTGTGTCTTCAGCTCCTGCTCCAGCTGCTGCTAACTTGTCGGAATTTCTTGTCACTCTCGGCAGGTAAAGGCACATACCACCAAGCCTGACAACCTGAGTGTGAGCCTAGAACCCACAGGTGGAAAGAACCAACTCTTCAAAGTTGTCCTCAGGCCTCCACCCATGCATATGCATGCATATGTGTACACACACATGATTAAAAATGAAAAAGTTTGCCGGGCGTGGTGGTGCATGCCTGTAATCCCAGCACTTGGGAGGCAGAGGCAGGCGGATTTCTGAGTTCAAGGCCAGCCTGGTCTACAGAGTGAGTTCCAGGACAGCCAGGACTACACAGAGAAACCCTGTCTCGAAAAACCAAAAAAAAACAAAACAAAACAAAACAAAAAAAAAACAAAAAAAAAAAAAACCAAAACAAAAGAAAGAAGGAAAGAAAGAAAGAAAAGAAAAGAAAAGAAAAGAAAAGAAAAGAAAAGAAAAGAAAAGAAAAGAAAAAGTTTAAACAGCAGTTCTGTCCAGCCATCACCTGAAGTAGAGAACTCACTGAGATTTTGGGTCAAATACCAGTCGCTGTCTGTGGTTAGAGAATATCCCAAGTCTTTGGAGATTGCTCTACTGGGTCAGGAAGTCAGCTGAGACCCTAGCCCAGCACCTAGCCTGCATGTGGAGGTTTAAACCAGAATGGCCCCTCTAGATTGATATATTTGAATAGTTGGACCCCAGTTAGTAGACCTGGAATGTTAGGGTCAGGACTCATTGGAGCTGGGAGAACACAGGTGCTGGAGTAGCCAATCAAAGCAACGAGCCACAGGTAGCAGCTACGCCTCCAGTCACTCCAACCTCAGCATAAGCACGAGACCAAAACTAGAGAAAGTGCCACTGCCCCCTTCCTGTTTCCTTCATGCAATGGGGCATAGTGGTGAAGTAGCAGTCCCAAGGGTATGTCACAGTGGGAGGAGTCCCCGTTGAAAGGCTAACTAGAAAGGGTTATAGTTCTGTTTCTCTTTCTGTGATTAATAATAATAATAATAATAATAATAATAATAATACCCTGACAAAAACCAGCTTGGGGGAGAAGAGGGTTATTGTAATTTACAATTCCAGTCTACAGCCATGCAGTGGTGATGTAGCCCTTTAATCCCAGCAGTGGGAAGGCAGTCAGAACTCTACAAATTCAGCCTGGTCTACAGAGCAAGTTCCAGGACAGCCAAGGCTACAAAGAAACCCTGCCTCAAAAAACAAAACAAAACAACAACAGTTTACAGCTCATCGGTGCATGGAGGCCATAGCAACAGACGCTTGAGAGAGCCCTGTAACACAGGCACAATCGAGAGCACAGAGGAAACTGATTTATGAATGCGTGTTTGCATGCTTCCTTATGATAATCTTGATTTTTACACCTTTGTACAATGTAAGACTCCCTGCCTAGAGAATGGCACCACCCATAGTGGGCTGGACCTTCCGCCTGATTTAAGACAGGACCACAAACCAACCCAACAGAAACAATCCCACACTGAGACTCTTCCCAGGTGATTCTAGGTTGTGTCAAGTTGACAGAGCTACTCATCCGTACCATCTCCATGCAGATATAGGTAGGGCACTCAGACTGGCAACACCCTGGATTCTGAGTCAGAGTTGTTTATAAGATTTTTCTTACCTCCTTCTTAACAAGATAGCACCAGCGGAGGTGCCTGGAGAAGAGAAAGACAAAGGAAACAGCTGCTCTCATGCAAAGGACTGAACAGCAGCAGTGTGGGCACCAGATCTTTGGCACCAGCCCCCTGTAAAAGGCACGAGCATGGAATTGTGGGGCCATGTGCCCACGGCACCTGCCCTTAGGCCACGCCCAGGTACGCCTGTGCTATTGCCACTGTCTGGCTTGTAAGATTGGAGCCAGGAGCCTTAGTTGTAACCAGAATGCCACCCAAGCACCACAGTGGCACACAGAGGCTCCTGACCATGAAGGAGTCTCCTAGAATCTAGTAATAGAAAAGATCCCCCGAGGAGCTAGGCAGTGGTGTCACACACTTTAATTCTAGCACTCAGAGGTAGATGCTCATGGATCGCTGAGTTCAAGGCCACCCTACTCTGCAGAGTGAGTTCCAGGACAGCCAAAAAAAAATTACAGAGAAACCCTGAGAGTCGGGGAGTGGGGTCTCCAAACTCCTCTGTTGTTAAAGGCTTTAACCACAGGTGGCACTACTGAAGGGGGATGACATCTTTAGGGGTGGGGCCTAGGGGAATATCTGGATCCTGGGAGGTCATGTTGTCAAGGAAGTAATTAATAGGATTCTTATGTCTTCTTGCCTGTTTGCTCTCTGGCCATGAAGTGAGCAGTTTGCTTCACCAAGAGCTGCCTGCCTTTACCATCCAGCCCCTCACCAGAGACCTGAGAACAGCGGGCCTGGCTGAGTACGGCTGGGAAACTCCAGACTAGCAGCTGTTGCTTGAGTTCCCTCCCAAGGGCTGGAAGCCACCTCTACCTCCTCCCAAGGTCCAAGGCAAGCAGGAGTCACCCAATCACCTGTGACTGGCCTTGAGTCCATTCAGAAAGCTGGGCCTGTCTAGTACCACATGCCTACTGATGTGCTAGCTGACATGTCTTGTCTGGCATCTCTGTCCCGAAGCAGCAGGATCCACAGCTGAGTGGGACTTTGGGCCTTAATTCTCCCCAATGTTCTTAGTAGGGACTTCTGGCATTCAGGAGTTGCTCTCAGGGAAGGGAGACTCTGGACCCAGCCCTGGCTTTTTTCTCCAAGTCAACAGCCAAAATGTAAAACCTCCTGAGAAATGGGAAATTACCATTCATGTCTGGAATGCAGCCCACTGTGGCGATAGCCTTTGCTGTTTTAGGGCTCCTAGGGCCTCTGTGGCCAACAACTCCTGGCAAGATGACCTGTTCTTCACACCGATGTTCCCAACTGACCACCTGTTGGCTTCTGGGTGTGTACTCGTTAGCATTTACAGGCATGGGGCTCTGCAGGCTCACCCCTGTCACCTGGGTGGCTGTCACTTGTACCTTACCCAACCGTAAAGCTCCCAAGAATTCCACAGCAGCACCTGGCCTTCATCCCCTTTGTGAACTAATGTTCCATGCTGGCTTCTTCAGGGTCATTCACACGTCTCTTAAATGAGTCTCCAAATCTGCAAAACACTCAGAGGTTAGCCCTGTGCTGTCTCTATGCAATAAGACCTTTCTACACAGGACGGGCAGAGCAGTGATCTGGTCCTAACCCACCATCCCATAATGAGTAGTGAGGCTGTGGAGAGACAACCGTGGTGAGGCACGTGAAAGTCGGCTGTCATCTGCTTTGAGCCGTGTCAGGTGATCACAGAAGTTCACTAAGGAGATACTAAATCAAACGTAATCAAAAGTAAGTTTAAGCCGGGTGGTGGTGGCGCACGCCTTTAATCCCAGCACTTGGGAGGCAGAGGCAGGCGGATTTCTGAGTTCGAGGCCAGCCTGGTCTACAGAGTAAGTTCCAGGACAGCCAGAGCTACATAGAGAAACCCTGTCTCAAAAAACAAAAACAAAAAAAAAAAAAAAAAAAAAAAAAAAAAAGCAAGTCTAACAGCTGGGCAGACTTTATACACTGGTATCCACTGTTCCCTCCACAGAGCCATGCTGGGTGCAGTAGCATGGACAGGAGGCACGGACTTGGCCTCCACTGACCTCAGGCATGGTCTCTGAGCCATTCAACCTCTTCCTGTGGAACCCCACTTCGTTTGCTTCTCACCCTTATGAACTTGGTGGGGCTCTCGGAGAGCTCAGTCCTACTCAGGGCTAATGGCAAAAGAAATCCGGCTGTCCCCTGCTACAGCTGCTGCTCAGACTGGTCCCCTGGGTCAGAGAGGCTCAGGCTTGGCCCGGTGGCTGTAGATACAGGTGTTCCCTCTCCACCCCACACACCTTGCTTTTGGGAGAGGTCCTGGCTGGGCAAACCATTTCCAAGCATAGTATATTTTTTTCTCAGGAGAGAAAGGTGGGGTGCTTGGTCTGGAGGGGCGATCACCCACTCCGGGGACAGACTTGATCTTCTGCCCTCGTATCGTTTTCTTGTGGATACCTTCTGTGAACTGCTCTCCCGGCTTTAACGCCTTCCAGGAGTTCAGTAACACAGATTCTGGTTTTCTGCCACTTTTTCCCCCCTTAGGAATTTGGGCAAATCTTGTCACGTGGCCTTCGAGTAATCCAACCAGACCTCTTTCTGTGCTTTTCATTTCTCTTATCTCTAGGCGGTTCTCACCCTTTACCTGCACTCTGACATGCTTCTCTAAGTCACTTAATCCTCCAAAGCCTTTCCTACTCCGCCAAAGGGCTCTGCAAAGCCACTAAAGCGCCACACCAGTCTCCAGGCCCCTGCTAACCAAGTCTTCCTTAAGTCTCTGGTGAACGCCATCCTCTCGGGCCCTGCGACGGGGCCTCATACACTGCTGCCCTCATCCCTCGTTCCCTCAGCAGTGCCTGTCGCTCGGCTATTGTCCTCCGGCCCCTGGTGCCTACGGGGACCTTAGCTGCTCGACACCCGAGCATCTCCAATGGCTTGTAAGAGCCAGGACTGGTTCCTGGTACTGCCTCAGGCTAAGCGGCTCCCTCCTTTTTATTTTATTTCTCATAGCCAGTGACAGAGGATAACACAGAAGTCACTTCTCTCTTTATAGTCAGTCACGGTGAGACAGAGTGGAGAACTGCCTGGTCTTACCATAACTGATCGTGGGGAAGGGTACCACAGCCCTGTGCCCGTTGTATCTTATACTTCCTGTGGTGGTTTGATTGAGGTGTCATGGTCTCAGGCGTTTGAACATGTGGCCCTCAGCTGGTGGCACTCTGTGGGGAGGCTTAGGAGGTGTGGCCTTACCGAAGGGATCATGCTACTGGGGGGAGGCTCTGAGGCGTCAAAAGCCACACGCTGTTCCTAGTTTGTTACAACCATTTCTGCCTCCATCTTTGCCTGCTGCTGGGCTTCCCCACCATGAGGGGGTGATAATGTCTTACCACTCTGGAAGCCCAAGTCAACTCTTCCTTCTGTAAGGTGCCTTGGCTGTGATGCTTCACCACAGCAATAAGTAACTAATACGGAATGTGGTACCAGGGAGTGGGCTGTGATAAATCGGATCAAGCTAATTTTTGGAGAAATGTGGAAGACATTGGAACTTTGGACTAGAAAAGCAGTTGTAAACTCTAAGTGGGGACTGAAGGGCATCCTGTGGGAACTTAGAAGACAGTGGTGCTCAGAGCAGTGCGGAATGTGAAGGCTCAGCTCAGAGTGTTCAGAGAGCATCAAGATTAGCACCCGGGCTACAGACCATCCCGCATTTTGGCAGGGGTTGGGGATGGAGAATGTGGCTTTTCTGCCCTTGTACTACGAACTTGCCTGAGGCTCAATTTAAAATGTAATGGTCTCATTTCCCTGTCGGAGGAGATTTCAAGGTAGCCTAGTATTGACTGTAGCCTGTGGTTAGTAATCACTCTTATGAAAAAGAGCGAATGGGGTAGAAAGAAATACAAAATGTACAGTTTGAAGAGTAAAAGAGCACCAGGAAACTGAATGTTGGAATCACGGCGGTGCTGAAAGGGATGAGGAGATTAAGGAATGACCTCTCTTCATCAGAAATAGTGGAAGGGTGCTGTTGGGGAAGGAGCCCACCCAGCTAAGCTTCCAACTCATGAAAGTTCGGGCTGAGGAACTTCCTGCTCATAAAAAGGAACAATAGACAAAAGCCGTTGCAAACAAGATGGGAAAGCAGGCTCTGTCCTAAGCCAGCCGCTGAACCCAGCAATGCGCTTTCGGTGTTAGCATCATGAAGGATACAGGAATAAACCGGATGTGGTATCTTCCACCACAATTTAGAGAGCCTCTGAGCCCACACCTGTATCAATGGAGCCTGTGCATGGAGGCCCTGAGAGATCGTTTCATGAAGCCGGGCAAGTGAGGTCTGAGCTGCATTGGAGACCCCCAGAATATTGAAGGTGTCAGAGTCGTGAGATACCTGCCAATGAGAGCTTCGCATGGGGAGTGGAAACAGCCAATGAGAAAAAAGCTTGTTGCAGGCAGTGGGGCTGTAAGGTGGAGCCATCTAAGCCCTTGGGCATCAAACATTTACCATCGGAAGTCAGAGTTTATCCTCGGCTACTGTCAACAGTGACTACCACAGCCCTGCACAAGACTGGACGTGGGAGGGGCTCGTAACATCCCACTCCACCCCTCCCCAAGGATTATGAAGTAGTTAACAGTTGTTGAGAGATTCTTCTTCAATGGTATAGCTGCCCTGAAGCCACCTACACTTCTGTAAATTCTCTTTGCCCACGCCTGTCAGCAGCCCCAATTAAATCCAATAACCACCAAGCTACACTTGGTGAGATCGTTTGCATGCGGGATTGTTTGTTGTTTTTTGCTTCTGATGCCCTATTTGGGGTGAACATGCTTTTGTTCACATAGAACAAGGTCATGGGGCTTCGGAGGCAGGAAGAGGGGGCAATTACCACAGAGTTTTCTTACATCTTTGTATTTATTATTTTGTTGTTGTTTTGAGACATGTTGGCTCTACATAGCCCTGATTATCCTGGAACTCATTTTTCTATACCAGGCCAACCTTGAATTCACAGAGATCCACCTGCCTCTGCCTTCTAAGTTCTGGAGTTAAAGGTGTGCGGCTCCGCGCCCAGCATCATACCCCCTCTTTTGTAGACAGACTCTCACTACACAGACCACCAACATCCCTGACTGGCCACAAACTTGTAGAAATCTACCTGCCTCCGCCTTGGCCTCCAGGGGACACCACCTCACCCAGCTCTTCTTTTTCTCTTCGTAGCCATGGCTGTCCTGGAATTTGCTGTGTAGTCCAGGCTGGCCTTGAGCTCACAGAGATCCCCCTGCCCCTGTGCTGGGATTAAAGGTATGCACCACCTGGTCCATCTCTTCCATATCTTATAGTTACCATATTATCATAGTTCATTGTGTGCATCTTGCTCTTTTATCGTAGTTGGTTAATGCGATGTGTATCACAGAGGCTTTCCTTACATCTTATAGTTAACTAATCCTTTATCCTGGTGTACGCTTATATTTTTCAAAACCTACTTTAATAAAGATTCTTAAAAGTTTTAACCTCCCTTCTAGCCACCATCCACCATAGGTAGTAGAAAGGAGAGGTTTATAGGTAGTTCTTTGGGGAGATTTCAGTCTCCGTTGTCAGGATATCAGCAATTGAGTTCACAGGAATCCGCAGCAGCAGCGCAGTCCACTCTCAAACGCCATTCACAGATCAGCAACGGCAGCTCACCCAGAAAAAGACTCGAGGCTCTGCCAACTGGCCAAATCCTTGGGAGAGGCCAGAGGGCCCTGGAGTATCACAAGACACTCTTTGGCAGGTTCTCTCTATGATGTCATGGCAAGCGATGATCAGCCAAGAAGGCAGGGTGAACCAGCACCACAGTGTTGTCAGCGAAGACCAGGAAGAGCAGCAGGAAGAGCCAACATCACAGTGTGGTCCACTGTCTGTGGGTAAGACTTACCCCCTTTCCAAACAACGTGTTCTCTCAAGCATCCCCTCTAGTAAAACACTCCGTGCCCCTTTCCCAGGCTGCTTTCAGAAAAATACCATGTGTCTGCCTCAGCCAAACATCCTCTCATAAGACAGTTTCCAGAAAAACATCACATGACACAACTGAGTCTCCAGGAAAACGCCGGGCGGTGGTGGCACACGCCTGTGATCCCCGCACTTGGAAGGCAGAGGCAGGCGGATTTCTGAGTTCGAGGCCAGCCTGTTCTACAGAGTGAGTTCCAGGACAGTCAGAGCTACACAGAGAAACCCTGTCTCGAAAAAACCAAAACAAAACAAAAACAAACAAAAAACCTCAGAAATGTCCACTTCACCATGGTTCACAATGGAGGGTACCACAGGGCCTCCCTTTGATCCTACAGCTAGTTTCTCTCTTACCACAGTTGTTGAAGGCAGCTGTCACAGAGCCTTTCCTTACATATGACAGCTATTAGCCTTTAATCATAGTTGTTTGTGTGGATGCTCGGGCAATTGAAGCTTATGTCTCAACAAGTGCGCCCTCTGCTGGTGGACAGGCTGCCGGCCGCTCCTTTGCTACAGCCGATGATTTCTTATTTGATCTACTTGTCCCGTCTGGGACTCCTGTGATTGCCATCATCAAGATGTCAAGATGAAGTCTATCCTCAGAACTTCTTGAAAAAGCAGTTCACTCATCCAGACAAAAGTTCCAGAAACATGGTAACAGGACAGGAATTCTTGGCAAATCAAACCAAAACTCAAAACATACATTCATAGAACACAGTGTGGTCATAACATAGTGTTACCAGAGTGAACGGCATCTAAATTTGTAAAGACCATTTAAAACTCCAGTCCTATTTTTGTCTTTGTTGTTTTGTTAGTTCATGGTCATGATAATAATTTAAATTTGAAACAGTTTTCAAAAACAAACAAACAACAAACAAACCAAAACTCTTCAAGGTGTTGCTGAGTTTGCCTTCAGGGCGTCTCAACCACAGAGGGATTCTTTAAAGTCACCCAACTCTGTCTGCCTGTTTGAAATAGGGTTTCATAGAGTTCAAACGGACCCAGAGCCCATTGATTCCCTTGGCTCTACCTCTCCATAGCTGGGACGTGCAGGCTTGAGCTACACACACAGCTCCCAAGCTTTAGAAATAATCTCCACGCCAAACAAAGGAACAGACACACAAACAGAAAAAATATCTTGACAAGGCAATTTGTTTTTGCAAAAGGAGTGTGTCAGGGCCTAGATCAGAGCAGCAGGACACGGGGTCCGCCTGGCTCTTTTACTCCTGATGTAGGTGGTGATGTCACTCATCGGATTGGTGGGAACTCAAGTTCATAATCTGGCACAACTGGCTAACCAGCAGAAAGGGGACGGGGCGGGGGGGGGGCGCCTCAGGAAACATAGGTCCTTACCAGACTGACGACCCATGATTAAAACAATGTCAATGTCCTGCACAAACATCATGACCAAGAAGCAAGTTGGGATGGAAAAGGTTTATTCAGCTTATACTTCCACATTGCTGTTCATCACCAAAGGAAGTCAGGACTGGAATTCAAGCAGGTCAGGAAGCAGGAGCTGATGCAGAGGCCATGGAGGGATGTTTCTTATTGGCTTGCTTCCCCTGGCTTGTTCAGTTTGCTTCTTATAGAACCCAAGACTACCAGCTCAGAGATGGTACCACCTTATACCTTGATTACTAATTGAGAAAATGCCTCACAGCTGAATCTCATGGAGGCACTTCCCCAACTGAAGCTCCTTTCTCTGTGATAACTCCAGCCTGTGTCAAGTTGACACAAAACCAGCCAGTACACAGTAGAAACCCAAAATGTGTTTTTCACTTAAAGAATCAAATTAGTTACTTCTCTCTCTCTCTCTCTCTCTCTCTCTCTCTCTCTTTCTTCCTTCCTCCTCCTCCCCCTATTATGTGTATTGCTGTTCTGCCTGCATGTCTGTGCACCGGTGCCAGATCCTCTGGAACTGCAGTGACAGACAACTGAGAGCTGCTATGTGGGTGTCGGGACTCAAACTCAGGTCCCTTAGGAAGAGCAGTCAGTGCTCTTGGCTGCTGAGCCATCTCTCCAGCCTGCATCAGTTATGCTTTAATTGCTGTGATAAAACACCGAGACCAAGAAGAAAGGAAGGGTTTACTAAGGCTTCTTGTTCCTGAGATAATCCCTCCGCTCTCACAGTAGCAGGCAGGCAGGGAGCTAGCGCCAGCATCCTGAGAGCTCACAACCTGGACCACAAGCACGGAGCCGTGAGAGCACCAAGAAATGATGGGACTCCTCACACTCTCAAGGTGTGCCTCCGGTGACGCGCTCCACCACCTGGGGACTGTGTGCTGAAATATAAGAGCCTTTGGAGAATGTTCTCACTCAAATCACCACAGGAACTCATATTTCTTATGGCGGCAACATGAAACAACATCTAAAACCTAGGATTTATTCTGTTTCTTTTCTTTTTCTTTTTCTTTTTCTTTTTCTTTGTTTGTTGTTTGTTTGTTTGCAGGCAGATTTCTGAGTTCGAGGCCAGCCTGGTCTACAGAGTGAGTTCCAGGACAGTCAGGGCTACACAGAGAAACCCAGTCTCAAAAAAACCAGAGGGGGGGGGGAGAAAGAGAGAGAGAATGAAATCCTGAAATCCTGTTATCTTACACTAGTCTGCTAAATTATTCAAGTCTGGGTGTGCAGACCAGCTCAAGTTAAACTGGGGGAGAGGAATACGCACCTTTTTGTTTGAACCCCACCACCATATCCATAGTTCTTAGCAGCTGAGTGAGAACTATGTTTAAAAAAAAAAAGCTCTAGAATACAATCATTTAAAAAGGTACATTGTGGGACAGAGAGATGGCTCAGCAATTAAGAGCATTTGCTGCTCTTGCAAAAAAAAATCTGAGTTAGGTGCCCCTCAGCTATATGGTAGGCTCACAACCATCTGTAACGCCAGGGGATTTGGCGCCCTCTCCTGGCCTCTGTGGGCACCTGCATTCGAATGCATATGTGAATACACACACATGCATACTAAAAACAAAGTGTCTTTTAAAAAAATTACATTAACAGGTTATGATGACATATGCTTTTAATTCCAGCACTCTGAAGACAGAGGTAGGCAGATCTCTGAGTTCTAGGCCAGTGTATATAACAATTACCATACTAGTCAGATAGACTCTCTTTTTTTTTTTTTTTGGTTTTTCGAGACAGGGTTTCTCTGTGTAGTCCTGGCTGTCCTGGAACTCACTCTGTAGACCAGGCTGGCCTCGAACTCAGATATCCGCCTGCCTCTGCCTCCCAAATGCTGGGATTACAGGCATGCGCCACCACGCCCAGCTCAGATAGACTCTCTCAAAGCAACAAGAACAACAAAAAAAAGACTCATTCTTGAGTGGGTGAACTATGTTTTGGGTAGTTCCTAGTCCATGCCGACCCCTGTGGTTACCTTCTATTAACTCTCCCAACTTCTGAGGCCAACGTCCTGGGGCAGAACACCAATTCTAGCAAAAAGACGCAACAAAATAAGAAAATAAGACTTATTAAATTAGAATTTCAGGCAAACAAACAGAAAAAAAAAGAGTATATGGAGGAGACCTGAAACCCAAAACACGGAGCACTGACCCCAGTGCTGGGGAGGACGTGGAGCCACGGAACCACAGAACCACGGACATCTTTGCTGGAGGTGTAACTGCAAGATGGTCTAACCACGTCAGAGGACAGTTTCATACAGCTAGACGGGATGTTTCCACGTCCTTTGGATTAGCGTGGAAGCTCTTCCCTCTGCTTTGGGAGAGAGAGAGACTTTATGGGGTCAAGAAAGGTATAACATAGTCACGGATCAATAGGACCAGCTCTCCTCTCTCCCCATCCCTTCCCCTCTCTCTTTCATGGGAGGATGAGTAGATCAGGCAGTCCTCTCTAAGCCAAAAGAAAAGAATTAGCATGAAACCTGCTTTTCTAGTCCCTTGGCTTTGGAAAGCTAGAACCCAGAACTGTGAGAAACAGTGTCTGTTGTTTAACCTGCCCAGTGGGTTTGCTCTGGCAGTCCACACTAAGTCAGGCAGATCCTCACAGAGCTAAACACACCCTCACCATATGGCTCAGCAAGCTAAGCCCTTGATAGCTGCCCAAATGAGCTGGAAATGTGTGTCCACACTGGAAATGTATGTCCACACTGGAAATGTATGCCCACACAAGAACCTGCAACACGGCTGTTTATAGCAGCCATGTCCATCCACATTTGCCAAACGGGGGAACGGAACGGAATGACCAAGATGTGCCCTGGGAAGAGCCTAAGTAAAAAGCTGGTACAGCCAAACAATAGGAATTATTCAGTGCTAAAGAGAAATGAGCCCGAGTACCAGGAGGAGACATAAGGCCGATACACATATCGCCACACAAAAGATACGGTCCTGAAAGCCTGCATACCACATGATTCCAAGAGCAGAATATTCTGGAAAAGATGAGAATCCAGGGGTGGTGACAAGATCAGGGATCATCTGATCTGCACTCACACGTGAACACGCGGTAAATGTCACACAACTCCTGAGAAGTGTATGCAATTTCTGTGTTTCAAATAAAAATAGAACTATGAGCCGGGCGTGGTGTCGCACGCCTGTAATCCCAGCACTTGGGAGGAAGAGGCAGGTGGATTTCTGAGTTCAAGGCCAGCCTGGTCTACAGAGTGAGTTCCAGGACAGCCAGGGCTACACAGAGAAACCCTGTCTCGAAAAACCAAAAAAAAAAAAAAAAAAAAAATAGAACTATGAGCCGGGCATGGTGGCACACGCCTGTAATCCCCAGCACTTGGGAGGCAGAGGCAGGCGGATTTCTGAGTTCGAGGCCAGCCTGGTCTACAGAGTGAGTTCCAGGACAGCCAGGGCTGCACAGAGAAACCCTGTCTCGAAAAACAAAACAAAACAAAAAAAATAGAAGTCTATCTATATTTTGAAAGATCAGTGATCCCAGAGGTTAGAGGGAGGGAGGCACAGGCATCGGTCTGTACGGCAGGAGAATTGCTGTGTGGGCTATTGCAACAATGGACACCTGTCCCTCTGTACCCCTCTGCAGAGCGTACTGCAGGAAAGACATCTAATATAAACCATAGCTTTATTTAACAATTCCAGATTGCTGCTAAGTTCTTTTCCAGTGGAAGACCTAAACAACATCTGCCCCTTCTCCTAGGGTGCCAATGATAATCTGAGGCACAATTCCATCAGAGTTCTCTCTTGAGAATTATTGGGACTCCTTATAGAGCATAGGTGAAGGGTTATTTACAGGGGTGTGGGTGCTGCTCCCCCAACACATGGAAAGACTCCCCCAACAGGAATGAGGTCCTTCCTTTATCCACATGGACGAAGCCCTGCTTCTCCTCTGGTTTCCTCAGCCTATGTGCTCCAGCCCCTCCCTGAGTCGATGTGCAGCTGAGTTACACACTACAGGTGTCAGGGAGCTGCTGGATACTCAGGTGAGGAGTTTGTGACCCTTCCATCCCTCCAAGAGAGGATGTAGTAGTTGCCAAGCCCAGCTGAGGCAGGCCTTTTGCAAAGGGACACACCTGAGCACCCCAGGGTTAGTGCTTGCTTGGCTCAGAGGACCGTCACTCACAGCACATGTAAACACTTACTATAGCTCTTTTCTTCAGGTTTGACAGGACCACAGCACCACACTGAAGCAGGACGGGTGTAAGACCCACAGGAAATCAGGCCAAATGACAGTCTCTCCTGGGTGGCAGGACTCACAAGGCCTCTCCTTTTCTAAATATTGTTACCGTATAATAAGAAAATAACTGGTTTGGAGATTTCTATGCTTTTATTTTTTTTCTGTGTATTTTCTACGAGTTTTAGATTTTGTGCTTATAACCATGTACTAGGGGAGCCTTGAGTGCTAAGTACTCAGGGCTGTTCATTCAAGGGAAAAGATGCAAAAACTATTTTCCACTCAGAAGACTAGAGTGTGTTTTGTAGCCTTTGTGCACTCCATCTGGGTGGCTGGAGACTTTCCAGTACTAGACCCTCAATTTACCACCCCACCCCACCTCACCCCACCCCACGTCCACCCCTGCTCCCTTCTCATAAGTTTGTTTTTCTCTGTCAATGTATAGAACCTATCTTGATGGAAGGTACCACATGTACTTTATAAAGAGCTTCAATGTAGTTCTGTCTACATTTAGCTTACTGTATTCCCCAAAGAGACCTAGGTATGCCTTGTAGGGCAGGTGTAATAGAATTAATCATCAAAAGAATAGTTTTCACAAGATTGTTGTGCTGTGTTTAAATATGCCTAAAATAAACAATTCTGTTGCAGAAGATTTGATAACATTGTGAACCTGGAAATTGTAAAATGGAAAAACCTATTTCTTGTAGTTGTGTGGCCCAGCCCTAGCACACACCTTTAACCCAAGACCTTTCTGTAAACAAGTAGAGTCAAGGATGGGTCAAGAGGCGGAGCAAGCAACCAGGCGGCATAAAAAATATCCAGCAACGAGTTCATTAAAAGAATAGTTGTCGCCGGGCGGTGGTGGCGCACGCCTTTAATCCCAGCACTTGGGAGGCAGAGGCAGGCAGATTTCTGAGTTCGAGGCCAGCCTGGTCTACAGAGTGAGTTCCAGGACAGCCAGGGCTACATAGAGAAACCCTGTCTCGAAAAACCAAAAAAAAAAAAAAGAATAGTTGTCTACTCTTGTTTATACATACACTTATGTATAAATGAGGGTCTTTAAGTTAAAGGGTATTTAGGACAGTGTGGCGAGGAAGAGCTTTGTCCTTCTGGGACTGCAGTGGAGTAGGAAGGTCAGCTGGGTGCTTTCTCTGCCTCTCCGAGCTAGCAGGCTTTCACTTTGTAAGTTGAATGTTTGGGATTTTGTTTAAAAAAACAACACAACTTGGTGTCAGACTCCTGAAGTTCTGGGGTTCTTTGCCTTTCCCAGCTCTGAAGTTACAGACACAAACCACCACTCTGGACATTTTAAAATATATTTATTTATTTATTTATTTATTTATTTATTTATTTTGTTTTATGTGTATGTATGTCCACCATGTGCATGCAGGAGCCCATGCAGGTCAGAAGAGGCACCAGATGCCCTAGAAATGGAGTTATGGACACTTGGAAGTTGCCATGTGGGTGTTGGGTCCTCCGTAAGAACAGACAGCAAGTCCACTTGAGTCCTGAGCCTTCTCTCCAGCACCCTGGGCTTTTACATAGTTGCTCGGAATCCACACTCACGTCCTCACAGTTCAGCAGAAACAACTTTACAAAGTCAACTATCTTTCCAGGCCTTAGATTTTGTCATTGTTGTTGTTGTTGTTGTCATTATTATTATTACTATAACTTTAGATTGTTTTATGTGCATGAATGTTTGCCTGCATGTTATATATGTGCACCACAAACATACCTGGTGCCTAAAAAAGCCAAAAGAGGGTATTGGGCCCCTTGAAACTTGAATTACAGGTGGTTATGAGCCACAGTGTGGGTGCGAGAACCTAGGTCCTCTTAGTCATTTAGCCGGCTCTCCAGCCCCTGTTTTAAAACAAACAAACTTATTTTAAAAGATCAGTGGCACACTCACACACAGACACATACCCACATACATGGTGCTGGTGAGGTTTTCTGTGACAAGCGAGAGTCGTCTGAGAAGAGGGAACTTCAACTGAGAAAATGCCTCCACCAGACTGGCCTGTCGGAATGTCCGTGGGGGCATATTCTTAATGATTGGTGTGGGAGGGCCCAGCCGCTGGGAGCAATGGTGCCCCTGGGCTAGTGGTCATAGGGGCAAAAGAAAGCCATGGGAAACAACCCACCAAGCAGCTCTCCTCCTTGGTCTCTGCCTCGGTTCTTCTCTTCAGGTTTCCACCTTGAACGCCTGCCCTGGCTCCAGGATGGAAGGTGACGTGCGAGAATGAGCCCAATAAATCCTTTCTTCCGCAAGATGCGTTTGGCCTTGGTGTTTTCGTCATAGCAACAGGAATCAAACTAAGACACACATAATTAAAAATAAGTCTTGAAGCCGGGCAGTGGTGACGCACGCCTTTAATCCCAGCACTTGGGAGGCAGAGGCAGGCCGATTTCTGAGCCAGCCTGGTCTACAGAGTGAGTTCCAGGACAGTCAGGGCTACACAGAGAAACCCTGTCTCGAACCCCCAACCCCCCAAAAAATCTTGAAAAAACAATAAAGTGGAGAGTGACCAAGAAAAACACCCTTTGACCTTTGTCTTTTGCACGCACTCTCGTGCGTGCGCAGGCGCTCACACACCCACACCCACACGCCCACCATTTACTAACCAATTTTTAAAAAGTTATGTGACAATTCTTGTACCCCTAAGAGTTCAGGGTAAATTTTGTGTATATGTTGTGCATGTGTGAGTGTGCTTTGAAGAAAAGTCTGCAAATGCAGAAGCTAGAGCCTCCTGTAGAAGGTGAGGAGAGATGATTGTTTTTCCTCCATATTATTTCTATTTGTTTGTTTGTTTGTTTGAGACAAGGTCTCTCTGTGTATGTAGGCCAGACTGGCAAGTTCTGTCTGTCTCAGCACCCTGAATGCTGAATGCTGGGATGTGTGTGTGTGTGTGTGTGTGTGTGTGTGTGTGTCCCAGCACGTGAGAGCATGCTCACTGCCACAGTATGCTTGTGCAGGTCCGAAGACAATTCGAAGACAATTCCAGAGTCTATTCTCTCTCTAAGCCATCTCTCTAGCCTAGATTTTTTTTTTTCCTAAGTGCACTTAAAAAAGAAAAGCTCTGGGAATGGACCCCAAGGCTGTACAAACATTAGGCAGCTCCCAACACGCTGCTTTCCCTTTGCCTTTCGATTCTCTTGTCTTTCTGCCCAACCCTCTTTCTAATCGGTTTATCCCCCGCCATCATCAGGCACCAGCTAAATAAAAAATTCCTGAGGCTGGAGAGATGGCTCAGCGGTTAAGAGCACTGACTACTCTTCCAAAGGTCCTGAGTTCAAATCACAGTTACCGGCTGGGTGGTGGAGGCACATGCCTTTAATCCCAGCACTTGGGAGGCAGAGGCAGGAGGATTTCTGAGTTCGAGGCCAGCCTGGTCTACAGAGTGAGTTCCAGGACAGCCAGGGCTACACAGAGAAACCCTGTCTCAAAAAACAAAACAAAAAAAAAAAATCACAGTTACCACAAGGTGTCTCACAAACACCTGTAATGAGATCTGACACCCTCTTCGGGTGTGTCTGAAGACAGCTACAGTGTACTTAGATATAATAATAAATAAATTTCTTTTAAAAAACCCTTACGTTCCATTCACTGGGTAGAGAGCCCTATCACCGAGCAGGCTCGGCAGCCTTAGGGGTCCACGCGGACTGTTTGAGGAGTGCGGTTGGAAGCCGCATGCGCACGGACCAGCACTTTCCCAGCGATGTGCAAACAGCACCACCGCCCTTCTGCCCTCTTGCGGCGGGCACCTTAGGCAATGCCAGGCCTCCCTCCTGCCGCCGTTCTGGAAGCTCAAACCACCAAAACCCAGCCCAACGCAGGCATTTGGCCACCCAGGCCCACTTTCCTCAAAGACCCACGCAGAAACCAGAAAGTAAAGTGTGTGCTAGCTGCACAGGATGGGGTAGGGTGCAGTCCTCAACTCTCCAGCCCACGGAACCCCAAACTCCCGGAGACCCAGTCTCCAAGTTCCCCAGTTTTCCCCCCTCAGATCCAGCCCCCCAGCTCTGCGGACCCTGCACCCCCCACCCTGACCCAGGTCCCAGCTTTTGGCGCCGCAGCTTTCCCAGCTCCCCAGCCCCCCTCCCCAATCCCAGCTCCCCAGCCTCACAGGTGGCCGTCACTTCTAGTCTCTCTGCTCCCCACCCCCACCCCAGTTCCCGGCTCCCCTACCCCCGAGTCCCCCGTCCCCGCAGCATCTCAGCTCCACAGCTCTCTAGACACCCCCATCTCCCCAGTCCTCCCCCATCCCAGAGCTCCCCACCCCCAGCACCACAGGGCGCGGTCGCGAGGGTAGTTGGCCAGGAGCGGCCAGATGGGGGCGCCTCTGTCTTGCGGTTTCTACGCTCGGGAATTTTCCACCCTAAGGAACTTGTAAATTGTTCTCCCATTATCTGATTTAAATAAAATGTGTATGTATCTATTTAAGAGAGAGATAGAGCTAGAGAGAGCGAGAGAGCTCTGATGGGTCAGGTTCACTGAGGTAACAATACAAACAAGTACTGCCAACCAAGAATGATGCCAAACTCTGAAGGAGCCAGGCCTCCGAGCCCAAGCAAGCTTGCTCTCTTCCTAAAGGAGATGGGCAATCAGGCGGCAGGTTTGATTGGAAAGGGGGGGGGGATGATCAAACCTCTGTCACTGAACTGCGCCCCAAACAAAGATGGCAGTTTTTCAGAATTTAATTTCTAATTCAGATGCTCATAAAGAGAACCTGTGGCTCCACAGTGAGAGAGACTGTGTTTCGAACAGAACAAGAGACACATAGAAAATGAAACAAAAATTCATAGACCATCACCCTTACTTTTACAATACTTTCTTTTTATTTTTTTTTCTTCTTCTTAAAGACTTTTTTTTTAACATTGAAAAATAGGCAGATGTAGTTGTGCATGGTGGCCTGTGCCTTTAATTCCAGAGCTGGGAAACTAGAGGCAGTGTTTTCTGAGCTCTAGGCCAGCCTGCTCCACAAAGTGATTTACAGGTCAGCCAGAGCTACATAGTAAGACCCTGCCTCAAAAATAGATAGATAGGTAGATAGATAGATAGATAGACAGACAGATAAAAGGCATAATAAAAACAAAGCAAATGAACACGCTGGTAGCTGTGTGGTAGGGACTCATACTTTATACTTCTGTACAGGTTAAAAAAAATCCTAATTAAATAAAATTTAGTCTTGTCCACTTGTAACCCCATCCTCCAGATGACCGTGGCAGGAAGACTGACGCAAGTTCAAGGTCAGCTAGGGCTACACTGAGAATCTCTCCATCTCGTGCATTGATTTCACAGTTCACGTCCGGGGACAGAATCCGTAAAAGACAATGCAGTGTTTGAGAAAGAATTAAAGTTGCCCTCACACCATGATGTGACTGACACCCTGAAGCAGCATCAGGAAGAAATTGTCAGGTTGGCATGTGCTGTGTGGTAGAACATGTGCTTTGTACACCTGGGACCTTTGGCTTCATCCCCAGTTCCCCAGTGACCCCTAAAATAGAACAGAACCGCTTTCTCATTGCACTCCAGCCACTCTCAAGATGGCCACCCTCAGTGTCCCCTCCCCCTCCACGCACACACATGAACACCATCCCTGCATTAGTAAGTGTGTAAGCTTTCGGTCACTGTGACAAAATAACCTGAGAAAATCAACTTAAAAAAAAGGAAAGGTTAATTTTGACTCACAGTTTCAAAGGACCTGTTGTAACTAGCATAGCACATCAGAGCCAGAGGTGTGGTGGATAAAACTTCATCTTGTGGCAGCCGGGAAACACCCCAGGAGAGGACTGAGGCTTCAATATTTTCTTCAAGGGTGTGGCCCCAATGACATAACTTTCTTCTAATGGGCCCACTTCCTAAAAGTTCCAATAGCACTGCAATCTGGGGACTTTTCACACATGGAGACATTCCAGGTCCAGATTCAACAGGAAGTAAAACTAATTATCCTCCTCCTAGACTCTTAGCTGGCTGTACTTGTGGCTGTTTAGAGTAATAACGAGCTATAAATGCCTCAAGAGAGCCAGGCACGTCAGCAGACACATTCACAGCCATTGGTCAGCAGAGGCAGGGTGGGCCAGGATTTCACCCTGGGCCACATAGATAGAGCAGATAGAGCAGGGCCAGCCTGGGATACAGGAAAGCCTATCTAAAAATAAACAATAACAAAACAACCACAAACAAAAGCCCGGAGAGAATCAGCAGCTGCTGGAAAGAGATGTCATGTTGGGAGCATTTCCAGTTCCCAAGGCAGAAACACCCGTGTGGAGGCCGAGGCTCCCAGACCACGGTCCCAGCCGAGGCTCCAGCCAGCAGCTAACAAATGTTTCTCATCCACTCCCGCTTCAAAAGCATAGGAACCCAGTTAAACCTATTTTCACACGAACAAGGAACAGTTCCTTAGTGTAAGAATGTACCAAATGTCTGGAATGTTCTTACTCCTTAAAAAAACAAAAACCATTCGCTGTTTCCTAACTTAACCTGAGTGGCCCATCCTGCTTTATAGCATTCGGCCCAAAGTTTCCTCTGCAGAGTCGCAGTAGCCCAAATTTAAAAAAAAAAAAAAAAAAAAACAAGCCGGGCGGTGGTGGCGCATGCCTATAATCCCAGCACTTGGGAGGCAGAGGCAGGCGAATTTCTGAGTTCGAGGCCAGCCTGGTCTACAGAGTGAGTTCCAGGACAGCCAGGACTACCCAGAGAAACCCTGTCTCGAAAAACCAAAAAAAAAAACCAAAAAAAAAACCAAAAAAAAAAAAAAAAAAAAAAAAAAAAAAACCTCCTTGCACCGGAATTCCTGTGCAAGGGTCTGCTGGAGGAGAACCCGCTTTGAGAGAAGGGAAAAATCTAGAGGCGGGGTTCACCAGCTGGGGTTCACTGAGAACTTCTAGAAGCGCGTTTCAGGCCTGGTAACTCATTCCTCGCCCACGCCAGAAGAACTGGAAGCACAGAGGTCAGCTGACCCACCCGCTGCCGGAGGAGGCAGGAGACAGACCGACGGTCCTAGGCTCTGCTTTCCTCCGTCACGGACCACTTTGGAGCTGTTGTCAACAGTGGGGAACATTCTAGCAAATCGCTTGATGCCGGTGCCCACACACTCCCGTGGGCTGGCCGTGAGGCCCCGAAGGGTGGATTTCCCTCACCACTGCCAAGCCGTTTGCCAAGTGGTTACATAATTACCTGAGATGAGCAGATCTTTTTTTGACTTTTATTTTTGTGGCACGCCCTGAATACCCGAGAGCTTCCTGAGGGGGCGTAGGGGCAGCTTCTGAGTACAAAGCCCAGTCTGCCCTGGAACTGATGACCCTGATCTGGGCCTCCGGGCTGCTGGAGGGCTGGACTTCTGGAGTGTCCCGTTGAGCGTGGCTGCTGGTGTCTACACAGTCTCTCCACTGCAGTGGCTTAGACGGTCTCCCTCAGGCTTCCCCTCTGACCTCACCTTCTTGGCAGCTTGTCTTGTTTTGTATTCTTCGGTTATATTCTTTTGCTTAAAGCAGAGCCTTGTTG